>CM053582.1:561625820-561640820 GCA_028627135.1 Pseudochirops cupreus | reverse complement strand
TTAATCAGATATTGCTGTCAGTTATATGGTGAACTAGTAGACACTGAAGATATAACCATATCTTTCATGAAGGTTCCCTAGCCAACAAAAATGCCACTGATATATTATCAAAATTCCCCCAGCTTACTGTGGGGAAATGCTACTCCAACACACCTATTAGTCATATCCCCAACCCCAGGACCAGCCAGCACTTCCACTCAGTCTTGGCCTCTCTCCTCAGTTCACCCCAGTTCACCAGATTGGTTTGCCAATCTCAAATAAAGAAGCTTTCATTCTGAATACAGTTCTTAAGGTACTAACTGACCCTTCTAATACCATTTCACTTAAAGGTACTAAGTCAGTGGTTCTCAACCTTCCTAATGTTGCAACTCTTTCATACAGTTCCTCATGTTGTGGTGACCCCCAACCATAAAATTATTTTCGTTGCTACTTCATAACTGTAATTTTGTTACTGTTATGAATCGTAATGTAAGTATCTGATATGCAGGATGTATTTTCATTGTTACAAAGTGAACATAACCCACAGGTTGAGAACAGTTGTACTAAGTGTTCCCTGTAACAGTTTCATTTAATGGTATTAAATGAAGGGAAGTACCGTAAAGGTAAGGGCCTTTCCCTTTGGTCCCCGTTCCAGGCACACAATAGTTACATAACAAACACTGGTTCAAGAACAGGTGCCTGAGCATTTAGCTTCAGTATACATTGTAAGCTCCTCGAGGGTAGGGTTGTTTTTTTTTCCCTTCACTTTCAGTTTTGTATCCCCAAGCGCTTAGCGCAGAACCTGGCCCATAGCAGGTATTCAGTAAATATTTGTGGAATGCTTTTTAATTAGCTAATAATAATAACTTCTGGCTTGAAGGGAATATTTCTAATTTTTTTTTAAGAGTTTGACTTTTGGTGTTCTGCAACCCCTCAAAGCAAGTCCCTTACCCATTTGTTATTCATGTGCTATTAGAAACTCAGGACCCCTTATCGAGCGCATGTTTGAAAAGGATAAATGCATTGCTCTCAACTGCGCATTTAATCTTGATTCAATAAGATGTCACGCATAAGGCTTGTTAAATAACCAAACCAGAACCCACGATGAGCTCAAATATACATCTGTTAGGTTTCAACGGAATGCTTTTATTATAACAATAAGAATAAATACCACTCACTTTAAAATTACATGTGCTTTTATATAGCATAAGCATATGTTTGTTCAAGATTTTGGACACATTGTCAACTTAATATGGTGCCACAGCTAAAATAGATTCACTTGCTACTACTGCTCGCGTACCAGTCATGAACTCGGAGGTTTGGAGGAATCAGATGATTCACTGTGATACTAGTTTGCCTTGGAATGCTAGAGAACTGGTACATTTTTACAAAACTTTTGTTCTTATTCCAACAATTCCCACCTCAAGACCAAGCCATGAATAAAATAACACAAGCCTCATTCCACCCCCTGCCTCCGTAACTTTGCTGAGCCTGACTAGCCCAAGCCGGCAGAGTCTTCTCTCTTCAATGAGGACTCTTAGAGTCTGTAGGCCCCTCTTCAAGGTTCACCTCAGATGCCACCTCCTTCAAACAGTCTTTCCTGGTTCCTTTAGTTGGTACTGTTTTCCCCAAAGCAAGTAGTCATCAACAAGCATTTAATAGTTGTTTACTCTGTCCAGCACCAAAGCTACTGAGAGGGATGCAGAAGCTTCCATTCCAACATGAGGCACAACACTTACGAAAAGAGTTACATGCCAAACCCTCACAAAACAGAGACCTCGAGGGGAACGTGGAATCATAGATGAAGACTCAGGAGGACCTTCCGAGTCATCTCACCCAACCCCTCATTTTACTGTTGAAGAAATGAAACTTCAGAGAAGTCCACTGACTGTCCAAGGTGACCAAAGCTAGTGAGTATCTGACTCTCCAGGGGCAGCCCCTTCTTTTGCCCCACCCCCCCCACTTCCGCCACAATGGAAAGTGCAGAACATGCCCCCAAGGATTGCGTCCAACACTGCTGAACAAGGAAGTCCCTGAGCTAACTCAAAAGGAATCATTTGCTTGCCAGGTTGACCATAGTATGGAGAATTTGGGTGCCCTCGTGACTACCGTTAAAGTGTATCTACTAAGCTATGAGGGGTTGTGACATGACTCAGTGGAGGGAGAATGCACAAGAAGAGAAGCACAGATCTTTGAAATACTGAAGTGTATGTGTATGCTCATGCATGTGAATACACAGGTCTACACCAGCTAGGTGGTATACAGAGTTCACAGAGTACTGGGCCTGGAGCCAGGAAGACTCATCTTCCAAAGTTCAAATCCAGCCTCAAACATTTACCAGCTAGGTAAATCACTTCACCCTGTTTGCCTCAGTTTCCTCATCTGGAAAAAAAAAAGATCTGGAGAAGGAAATGACAAACCACTCCAATATCTTTGCCACGAAAACCCCAAAAAGGGGTCACAAAGAGTCAGACATGACTGAAAAAAGTGACTGAACAACAATGTGTGTATAGATATGTATAGATGCACAGAACTATAGTGTATACATACATATACATACATAAATCTCAATATACACATACATATATAAACTATATACTTATATACATATATATATTTTAGGGGGAAAGCTTGAAATTCTTTATCTCTAATTCAGGTCTTTCTACATCCATATCTGTATATATATTATATATACACACATTTATATGCATAATATGTACATACACACTCATATATATGTGTATGTGTGTATACATATATGCACACAGAGGAGTGTCCAGGTTAGATTAGGTGGGACAACTTTAATCATCAGAAAATACTTTATGTTGAATGGAAATCTGGTGCCCCCACACCAAAGGATTGGTCTTGTGTTTTCCCTTTGGAACCAAGCAAAAATCATTCTTCTTCCACAAGACACTCAGATATTTGAAAACAGATTTTGTCACACTACGTCTCACCTCACCCCATCTTCTCTTCTTTAAACTAAACAACCTTAGTTCCTTCAATTGTCCACTTATCACCCTAGAATGGGGACTGTGTTTCAATAAAATTATATAAATCCAATTGACTTAACGTGACTGTTTCATGAACTGGAGAAGCATTTGCAGGATTTCTATAGATGCACCATGAAGGAGGTGCGAGCTCTACCTTCCTGGACTTCCTTTAGAAGTCTTTCCTTTATATTCCTTTTACTCAAATGCCAACTGGCCCCAAGCAACTAAAATGAGACTCCTTAGTGGCATAAAGTGTCATGGAAAGAGACTCTTGAGGTTCTTTTAACATATATTATATGACAAGCCAAGGAACTTGGTGAATTTATGTTTTAAAAAATAGTGCCTTCAAATGACACTGAAATCCTCAGTGACATAATGTGTCAAGTCTCATTCCTTCTTATTTGGTCTCTAACTGCCTTGTAGGGAAATAAACACATGTCATAAACCAGATAAGGCTTATTACAACATCCTTGGGCTTCTTGGGATCACAGGTAGAGAGCTGGGAGGGAACTAGTCTAGTCTCCTTCACTTCATAGGTGAGAAAAGTGAGCCAAAGAGAGGTAAAATGCTCAGGTGCCTTGGCCAATGCCCTGCCCATGACTGCATATCTGCCTAGTACACATTCTCCATTTAATGATTACTAAGCATTTTAGGGGTCCCCACAGTATCATCTTCATTCACCATCACCCATCAATGTGACAGAAACAGACCAACGTGGTGACTCTGTGCCAGTCACTTTACCTCCTAAGCCTCAGTTTCCTCATCTGTAAAATGAAGTGGCTGAAGTTGAACTCAATGGCTTTGAGGTCCATTCCAGTTCTAAGGGCTATGATCCTCTAATCTATGACAAAAAGTTGTCCGTCATCTCCAAAAAAAAGTGATCTAAACAAGTCAAGCATGTATGAAGCACCTGATGTTCCTCCATTAGATTATAAGCGCCTTAAGGGCAGGAACTGTCTTTTGTCTCTTTGCATCCCCAGGGTGTTGGCACGGTGCCTGACACACAGCAGGAACTGAATAAATGTTCATTGAATTGAATTGATGAGGTTTCAAATACAATCAGATAAAAAGGGGAAAATGTCTGTGATGGAAATAAATGGTGGCTTCAGAGTTTATGCCTCCAGAAACAGCAATAACACATCCAGGTTTATAAGCCCATGTCATGTTGGTTTAGATTATTATTATGGCTCAGTGGCAACCACGCTTCACATCTCACCCAGTAAGACTAGGAATATAACAGGACCACTAAGAGAAATGAGGAAGTTTTACAGATGAAAAAGCAACGAAATCCAAGACATTGGTAGGAAAGCTCTGGTTTCTTGTTTCTTAGAACCTTCAAACAGGACTTCAGAAACATCTGAGAAGCATCACCCCAACTGGCTGAGGATCAGGGGTGACTCTCTAGGGTACAAATGTCTCTGTCCAGTCAGCTGAAGAGACACGAATATTTGGTATAGTTTTAGGAGGTAGACTTTGAAGCAACAGAGGAATAACTCTTCCTAAACTCTCTGTAGGGGCCTGAATGATAGGATCAAAATCACTGGCTCTTCATAGCAAGGGAGGGACAAAGTCAGCTTCTGAGTGGAGTCCTTTTAACCTCTCTTTAGAGACAGACAGAGACAGAGAGACAGACACAGACACAGAGAAACAGTGAGAGACACAGATACACAGAGACAGCCACAGAGAAAGAGAGACAGACAGAGACACAGAGAGAGAACTATATTTGTGGTCAAAGGGCAAGGGTTCAAACCCCAGTCCTGTTCAGTGCTGCCCATGTGACCACAGGTAAGTCACTAACCCTTACTCATCCTCACTTCTTTCCTATATAAAATGAAGGAGATGGATGGGAAAACCTCTGAGGCCCCTCCAAACTTTAAATCTGTACTCCTATGCTTTTGAAATTCCTGATATAAAGCAAGATATTATTTCCTGAACTGTTAATAGACAGATACACAGATAGCTGTTAATAGGTAAATGCCCTGAAGGCAGGAACTAGTCTTTTAAAAAACTTATATGGGGAGGGAGGGGGGTGTGGCTCAGTAAATAGAGCACTGGCCCTGAAGTCAGGAGGACCTGAGTTCAAATCCAGCCTCAGATACTTATTACTAGCTGTGTGACCTTGACCAAGTCACTTAACCCCAATTGCCCTGCCCTCCCCCCTCAAAAAAAAGTATATCCTCTTTACCTAGCATACGTGTACACACACATGTGCATACATCTAGACACAGACACACACAGACACACAGACACAGACACACACACACACACACACACACACAGACACACACACACACTTGTAAAGTGGGAGCCAAACAGTGAAGGACTTTAGTAGGTGGCTTAATAACTCCAGGAACAATTACTATTGCTACTACATTTAGTAATTACTACTTCTAATATTAAGTAACAGTGGTTGTTCTGTTTTCTGTACACATAGAGTAACATGCATTTACCATATTGATCCAAATATAGGACATCTTTAAATATTGCCCATAGAAGAGTGGGAAGAATATCACATTTATGAATCAATGGTCCAACCACGATTCAGGTCGAGTCAAGTCAAAAAGCACTTGTTAAGTGCTTATTAGGAGTCTGCCACTGGGCTGAGCCTGAGAATAGTAAGAAAGACAAAAACTACACGTGCTCTCAAGGAACTCATGATTTAATTGAGCAGACAACACACAAACCATTATGTCCAAACAAGCTATAAGCCAGAAAACTCATCTCAGAGGGAAGGTCTGATCATGAAGGGAGATGGACATGAAGGTCCAGGGACTCTCTGGGTGTGATCCTGTCAAGAAGGACAGCTCTAACAATCCACAGAACACAAAGGCATTACAAAGAGGTTGTGTATGTGTGTGTTTGTCTAGACCTGTGATTTCATTAGTGTAGCCAACTCTCACATGAGGAAATTTTCTTTAGAAATACAAGTCAGCAACTTCTCCAATACTCAGAGTCTTAGTGCCTGGGCACAGGGAAGTTAAGTGATTCCTCAGAGTCTCAGAGCAACTATGTGCCAGAGACAAGATTTGAACTCAAGTTTTCCTGCTCCAAGGCAAGCCTTCTGCGCTCTATACCACCACACTGTTTTCCTTAAAATTCACTTTATTTAAACACATTTGCATAGCAAGTCTTTCCAGTGCTAAATCTGTTTTGACTTTACTCCATTCTAGGGCTCTCCCCTACCCCCTTCTAAATTTTGTTGTTGAGTCACTTTAATCAAGTCTGACTCTTCGTGACTCCATTTAGGGTTTTCTTGGCAGAGATACTGGAGTGGTTTGCCATTTTCTTCTCCAGCTCATTTGACACATGAGGAAACTGAAGCAAACAGGGTGAAGTGACTTGCCCAGGTGAAGTGATTCACACAGCTAAGAGTCTGAGGCTGGATTTGAACTCAGGAAGATGAGTTCAAACAGGACAGTCCAAACTGATAAGTATGTATACTGTGTAGATAGACACCAGTACACAGATAATCATGAAAACTAGAATGTGAATGTAGCTTTACATTTGAAAATATTAATAACTGATTCTCTTGTTTCTTTTACCTGCCACTCACAAAGATCAGGAATAAGAAGCCACACACATCTGAGTTTCCTGTATTTTGGGACAGAGAGGAGAGGGCTCGGTAGAAGGTATCAGAAACAAAGATCTACTCTGGCCTCCACTCAGCAGCAAGTATAGGTCCCAGCACCCAATCCCACCAGTTTCTTTCTGCCAAAGCACTCTTAGGGCTGAGAGCCTGAAAGACCCCACAGTTCCCAGGCATAGAAAGAAACACAGCATCTTAGATTTGAAGCTCAAAGGACCTCCAAGCCCATTGGGTCCAATCCCCTCATTTTATAGGTGAAGAAACATGACCCAAGTCACTGTAGACACTTATGAGAGACTTCAATGAATGGGCTCCTTCATTATTGAAGGACTGGGAAACCTTACAGCCTCTAATTTTTAATAAAATTGTTTAACAGAAAGACTAAGCTAACGGAAGCAGTCTTACATTTTCATCACTAGCTTGATGCGTTTTTCAGCCACGACGATTCCTGAACTCCAACCAATAAGCCATCTATGATCTCCACCAGGGAAGAGAGTATCCCAAGGACGGTACCCCAAATCCTCAAATATTGAAATAGCAGTGTTTTAAAATGACTGCATTTTGCCTCTATTGACATGGCCAAGATATTTCAATTTTAATTCCAAAATTTAGGCATCCAGACACTTAGTTTAGTTAGTTATTCAATATAACTAAAGTAAAGATTTAGTTCAACTCTCTAACTTGACCATGTGAAGTCATAAATCCATAAAATTGAAAGCCTTTAATGCTTTTAGGAGGAAATGAAAAAAATTCATCAGTATTTCCTTTTTCACACCTTGCCTATGATTCCACTGAAGTAACCACTAGAGGAAGCCCCTCTCCTTCAAAGTTGAGTTAGAGCATCATGAGGGAAGGCAGCGTGTTACCATGGAATGGCCCCTGGCTTTCTAGTCACAAAATCTAAGTTCAAATCTTGCCCCTTAATACTTAGTACCCGTATGCCTTTGGACAATTCACAGACTCTATGGGCCTCCTGTTTCTTATTTATGAAATGCTGGGTTTGGACTGAATGGCATCCAAGGTCCTTTCTAGCTCAGGATCTTATGATCCTAAGAATTAGATATTTAGTAATAGTTAGATTTGGACTGTATCTTTCACAGAATCTTGCATCTAAGTGAAAAAATATAGAGAGAACATCTTGTCCAGGTATTTAGTTTGACAGATGAAAACATTGAGGCCCAGAGACATGAGCTGTCTCATCAGGGCTGTAGACTTCATAGCACAGTCAAAATTAGGTCTCCAGGTCTCCTCCCTTATGAGGGAGAGCTCTTGTGAATTATGCTGATTCCTTTCCCTCGACCCCCAAGAATCAAACAGAAAATAAATTCTTTGGAAGAATTTTTGTTGCGTTAGTATGATGGCCAAAGCTACACTACTATATAGCATGTATTTCTAATTTTTTTTATAGAATACAAACTCTGCCTGACATCTGATTTTTTAACCGTTTTGTCGTTATATTAAAATAAGCCAACATTTAAAATTCTTCAAGCTTCAGAAGGCTACTTTCTCCTTCAAGGGATTAACTATGCACTACATTATCTCTTGTGATATAAAATCCCAAATCAAAATTTTATTCAAGACACAGTAAATATATAATCTGATAAAATGTGGCTGGTTACTTTGTAAGTAGTGTTCTTTTAAAGCAAATCTCTAATCCTCTTATTTAATGGGAAAAAGCATCCACATTAACAATGAAGCGTACCTCCAGGTAATGAATAACAATGTGATTTCTTTTTAAATACCTCTAAAGGGGTAGCTAGGTGGTGCAGTGAATAAAGCACCAGTCCTGGAGTCAAGAGGACATGAGTTCAAATTCAACTTCAGACATTTAACACTTACTAGCTGTGTGACCTTGGGCAAGTCCCTTAACCTCTTGCCTTCCCCCTTCCAAAAAATAAATCAATAAACACCTCTAAAAAGGTGAGCTGAATGGATGTGAGAGAAGGCAAAGAGAAGAAGCATTTATACGGCACATACTACCTACCGGGGCTGTGCTAAGCGCTTTACAAGTAACTCCTTGTTTGACTCTCACATCACCTTGCACAGCAGGTGCTATTATCTTCATTTTACAGTTGAGGAAATTGAGGCAAGCAAAGGTTAAATGACTTGCCCAGGGTCACACAGCTAAAAAGGATCTGAGAATGGATTTGGACTCAGATCTTCCTGACTCTGGGGCCAGGGCTCTAACCACAGTTCGACCTTGATGCCCCAAGGAGAGACACAATTCTGATCATGAATTCTTTGGCCATGGCAACCCAGGAAACAAAGAAAAATAGAAAATATCCCTCAGTTTTGTAAAGGTCCCATTGGGTTGTATAGTAACAGTGGTGAAATGGAGGGAAGAGGGGCCAGTGATAAGAAACAGAGTTTTAAAACCATCTGTGAAGACCTCAGCTATCGTTACTTTATGTGTGAGATCCTTACCCAGTGATTGATGAACGAATACATGCTGGAGCAATGTAATCATATCAATATGAGCATCTTCATCATAAATTAAACAAGAGATAAGGAACTTCCAGCAAAATGAGAGGATGGCTCATAGACTGGACATGGTGGGAGTTGGTTTTCTCATACGCCATATTCATGGAATGCGCAACTATTTCAAGTTGTAATACTCATGGTAAGCATTTAAGGGACTGAGGAGGAGGAGCAGGAAAAGGAAGGTTAGGATGACTACTCTAGCAGAATGCCCGGAGTACAAGACTTAGGAAGACCTGAACTGGAATTCTGCCTCCGGCACTTGCTAAAGGGATCCTGGGCAAGTCACTTAACCTGTCAGCCTCTGTTTTCCCATCTGTAAAAGCTCCTATCTCCCAGGGTTGTTGGAGAGTCAAATGAATGAACAAATGTAAAGCTTCTTGTAAACCTTAAAACTCTATATAAATACTAGTTAATCATCATTACTACTTAATAACATGGGGAAATCAACACCTACACTTCAGTACTCACTGGTTTTAAGGCAAAGGAGTCTTGCTGAAAGGAAAGGAGGTGAAGGCTGGTGAAGTACATCGAGTCCTCATGCCTTTTAATTTTAATCTTTTTTTTTTCCAAGAAGAGATTCAGTCTCTGGACATACCATTTGCTAAATAACATTTCCCCCAAATGAAAACAAATGGAAGGCAGGAAATGCCTGGATCCTGGTGTGGGAGTCAATTCTGAGTCAGCTATGTCTCTCTGGCCAGTCAGACAACCGATTTGTTAGCTCAAAGATCAAAATCAATACCAAATTAGAAGAAACAATAAAAATGAGACCAGGGGGATACTGATTGAATCACATGGTGGCACAGTGGAAAGGAAGCTCAGAAGCCATCCGAACCAATGGTTCTCGATGTGTGGCCCAGAAACCTGCAAAGGTCCCTGAGACTCCTTCAGGAGGGTCTGAGAGGTCAGAACTATCTTCCTAATACTAAGGTAGAAGGAGTGAGAAAGACAAAGATTTAAGATGAGACCAGGTTCCCTCTTGATGTCACAGCTTTCCTTTCTAGCACTGAATACCCTTTCATTCCTACTCTCTGACTCATTGGTCATGGCTGAAGGAGTTGGAAGAATCCTTGTTCATTACTGCCACTTCCAGGCTATCCTCCTACCCCCATCATTCAGTCACCTCATCTCCCTTGAGGTTCATGGGATCCATATTTATCACCCAATCAAGATTTCTGGTGGTGGTCATCTACAGACCTTCCTCGCAGAGATAGTAATACCCTTCCTTTTGCTGTCACCCACATCCATTTTCATCAACTCTGCCTTCATGCCCACTCATGCGCTCTTGAACAAAGATGAAGTAAATCACAAAACTAGAATGACCAAGGTCACTACAAGTGGCCCACTACATGATCTCAGTGGGATCTTCCCTGCAGCAAGACAAGCTTTTTCCTCTTCCCTTATCAGTTCACTGTCCCTGCTCACCACTGTGGTTTTTCCAAAACCTTTTCATCCATCCCCCAACCTTTCTTAGCTCCCCCTCCTATTACCTTCCTGGGACTTTCACTAAAAAAAAACAAACCTGAGGCCATTTACAAAAGCCCTCTTCTCCCCTTATCTCACATCACTCAGATGCCATTGGCAATTATCTTGGCCTCCTCCCATCTCACAAGAATAGGTAACCCTTCTGCTTGCTGAAGCAACCCCTCTACATGCACAAATGACTCTATTCCATCCCATCTTCTCCAGCAGATTTCTCCCTCTATCATCCCTTTCTCACTAATCTTAAAGTTACCTTCTGTCTACTGGTTGCTTCCCTCCTGCTACAAACATGCCTGTGTCTCATCCACACTCAAAAAACCCCTTCCCTTAACCCATCCATCCACACTAGGCATCATCCTATATTTCTCAGGCCTTTTGTGTCTAAACTTGAAAAGACCATCTACAATAGGTGCCTCCACTGCCTTCCTCTCACTCTCTTCTTAACTCTTTGTAGTCTGACTTATGATCCAGCCAACTCTCATCAAAACCAAACTGCTCTCTCCAAAGTTACTAAGGATCCATAAATAACCAGATCTGATGGCCTCTTTTCAGTCCTTATCTTTATCAATTTCTGTATAACTTTTGATACTGTGGAGCACTCTTTTCTCCTTGTTCTAGTTTTCTCTCTAGGTTTTCTGGACATCATTCTTTCTTGGTTCTCCTCTTACTTGTCTGATGCCTCCCCTGGTCCCTTTGCTGCATCTTCTTCCAGGTCCTGCTAGCTAATTGTGGGAGTCCCACATAGCTCTGATGAGAGCCCTCTTCTTCCTCTAAACTTTTTCACTTGGTGATCTTAGCAGCTCCCATGGTTTCAATCACTGTCATTAGGCAGATGGTTCTCAGAGCTATTTGTCCAGCCCCAAGCTCTCTCCTGACCTCCAGCCTCATGTTTCTAACTGCCTTTCAGACATCTCAATTGGATGTTACATAGACATCTTAAGCACAATATGTCTGATTGTCTTTTTTCCCTTTTGCTTTTCCCCACCCCCTCCTAACTCCCCTATTACTGTAGAGGATAACACCACCCTCCCAATCCCTCAGACTTGTAACCTAGGTGTCAGCCTCAGCTCCTCACTGTCTCTCACCCACCCTTGCACTCCATCCCCCAACCACCAGAGTCAATCTGTTACAAAGGCTTGTCAATTTTTAACATTTGTACCATCTCTCATATATGCCCTTTTCTCTCCTTTGACACTGCAACCAACCTGGTGAAGGTCCTTTATCACCTAAAGCCTGGACTATTGCAACAGACTCTGACTCTTTTCTTTGCCTCAAGTCCCTCCCACTCCAGTCCATTCTCCACTCTGCTGTCAAACTGATCTTCCTAAACACAGGTCTGACCATATCATGCCCCTAATCAAAAACCTTCCCTGGCTACCTCCATTCGAGCCCTTTCTACTTTTCCAATCTTATTGCATCTTGCCCCCCGTAAGGACTGCGATCCGACGGCATTGGCCTCCGTGCTGTTTCTCACACAGAGCACTCTCTAAGTTCTCCCAGCTCTGGGCATTTTCACTGACGTCCCCTGTGCCTGGAATGCTTCCCCTCCTCACCTCCTCCTCCTGGTTTCCTTTAAGTCGCAGCTAAAGATAAGTGTGTTATGTCCCCATTCAACTGTGAGCTCCTTGAGAGCTGGCATTGGGTTTTGCTGTTTGTTTTTGCCGTGCTTTGTGTCCCTAGTGCCTGGGCATGGTGGGGATTTAATAAGTGCCATTCAACTGACTGACTTGCCTCCATCTCCTATACAAATCTTTCTAAAATGTAAGTTGGTTCCATATAGGTCCACGGTGATCTCTTTAAGACAAACATTTTCCTTCTAATTGCCCTGATTTATATTTGTATCTTTAGAATGTCATTCTTGACAACTTCCTGCCTTTCCTGGACAGATTTGTCCTGACAAATTAGAGTCCATGGAATCGGATTTTTTTTTTAAGTTTTAAAGAAATAGTATAAATCAAAGAGAGGTGTCATTACAAAAAGAGGTGGCCAAGTCACATGGCCAGAGCAAGGAAAAGCTCAAAGACAGCACACCCACTTCAATGGTGCCCACCCAGGTCCACGGAAAAGCACCCAACACATTGGGTGGACCTCAGGCAGAGGAACACATGTGTCTTTTATGAATAAGGTTTGAGAGATAAGATTTGCATAGGCTTAGAAGGGGCTAACAGGTGTCAAGCTACACTCATTCACACGCCATGATCTACATGACCTACATCAATGAGATCCCAGATTCCCCCTTTATCTCTTGAACTGAAAGGAAAGGGGATATAAGACAAAGGGAGGAAGAGGGAAAACAGAGCTTCTGGAGGCTCATTCCCTGACAAAATCGGAAGAACTGAAGTTGTATTTACAAAAAGACTCCTAAAGAGAACTCTGCATCTGCAACATCAGCTGCATGGGCTGGCACAAGGAGTTTCAAATATTCAAAACTGAGAATCATTTCCTGTGTTTTCTTTCTATTCAAATGCCCAAACTCCATACTCAGAAAAAGAATTCCATATGTGCTGTGGGAGGAAATTCACTAATTTGCTGATAATAGTCTTTGGGGGAGGGGAAAGATGCCAAGCTATAAAATCATGATTACAATTTCTTTTTTTTCCTTAAAAAAGTAGTAGTGTGTTTTTTAATGATGCCCAAAAATGTTTATTCAAATACATAATTAATTTAATTACATTTAATTACAGTGATACAGACCAAAATGCTTTTCTATTAAGTCAGACCATTGTAATTCAGTTTTTGGTAAGTACATAGGATATCCCACTTTTAAGATTTTCTCTCTTTTTATAACATTATTAGATTAGGCAATTAAAATAAGGTCATGCTAATTATCCAGTCACATAATTATTCCCCCTTAAAAGTCAAGGTAAATTATCTGATGGCAAAATCACTCAATACAAAGACTGGGTAAGTTGAGTCACAAAAAAGATGAGGGCAGAGTTAAACAACTTCCCGGGCAGAAGCTAAATGTCCAGGCTAAAAAAGTAGCCTGCTCTTATTCTTACTATTCTTTCATTTTCATCCAGTTCTTGTAACTGGTATGTGCGATTGCTGAGCCACTGTCAGTGATCATGGCATAAATGAAAAATACCATGGGATTGGGGAACGTCCAATGTTTCAGTTTTCAAAAAGGGAAGAAGTTCATCTTCAGATTTTAGTTCCTGACCAGATTCTTGAATGTATTATTATGGTACATGATGGTAATGGAATACTACTGTGCTATAAGGAAATTATGGAAAGGATGGCTTCAGAGAAACCTAGGTAGACTTGTGTGAAGTGATGCAGAATAGAGAAGAAGCGGCAGAATAATTACAACAACATTGTAAACACAAACCATCTTGACAGATGTGAGCACTCTGATCAGAACAATCATCAACCACAGCTGCCGAGGACCGATGATGAAGAATGCTGCCCATCTCCTGATAGACAGGTAACGACCCCTTGTACACAATGAAATCCCTTTGCGGATGAAGCCAGCGTGCAAATTTGCTTTTTCTCGACAGTGCATGTTTATATTTATTACAGGGATTTTGTTTCCTTTTCTTTTATCAGTGTGGATAAAGAAGTAGGAAGGAAAGAAAATGAATGCTTATTAATTGAAAAAATAATTTTAAAAAATAACAAAAAAAGTATTGCTAAAGGGATGGTTACTAAACATCTAGAAAAGGAAGCAGTGCTCGGCTTCAGAAACAGCAGGAGAAGCCAGAACAGTGAATTTGGAGTCAGGGGACCTGGGCTAAAATTCAGTGCTTTCTCTCTTACTGCGGGACCTTGAGCAGATAATTTAACCTCTATGGGCTTCATTTTACTCATCTGTAAAATGCAAGGGGGTTACTAGATGCTCTTTTAGGTCCCTTCCAGTCCTCAATCCTATGATGTAATCTGACTAGATTTTAACAAGGCATTTGACAGCCTTTCACACTATTCTTTAAGAAAACATGGAGAAATGACTTCATAAGGCAGCAGAAGCTGTGTGACATAATGGAAATTGAGCTAGCCTTTAAGCCAAGTTGAGCTGGGCTCCAGTCCTATTTCTGACACATATTGGCCATGTGACCTTGGGTAAGTCACTTAACTTTTTAGTATTCAAGCAACTCTTTAAGATTCTGATTTACAGCGGAAGTGTCAACTTATCATGGTAGAAAAAGTTCCTTCTCACTTGGGAATTCTCTATACAAATGGCATCAAAGGTCTGGTCCCCATCCCTATTTGACAGTTGCTCAGGTTCTTTTGGAAAAGATGATTAGACATTAAAACTAACAACTCAGTTCAGAAGTAGTTGAGTTGTTAGATCCAGAGTAGTTTCAAAACCAATTTGGAAGTTAGCAAGGATTTATTAAACACCTATTGTATGACATTCTTAGACAGAATTGCCCAGATATTCTAGAACCAGAGACTAAAATAGAACTTGAAAGAATTCACCGATCACCTCCTGAAAAAGATCCCCAAAAGAAAACTCCTAGAAATGTTATAGCCAGGTTC
>CM053582.1:561600043-561625320 GCA_028627135.1 Pseudochirops cupreus | reverse complement strand
TATTGGGGAGGGGAAGAGAAGAGGGAGAGAGAGAGAGAGAGAGAGAGAGAGAGAGAGAGAGAGAGAGAGAGAGAGAGAGAGAGAGAGAGAGAGAGAGAGAACAATGCATAGAACATGTTGCTAATTCATCTCCTACCTTTTTGCCCTTCCTTTTCCTATGGACAGGTTTCACATTTTTCTCCTTTGGCTCCTCACTCATATTTGTAATCAGGTAAGCTTATGAAACAGGAGAGACTAAGGCTTGTATTCCAACATCCAAAACCACCGTAAATATTCAAAGCATTGAAACCAAAGTCCATTTACTGCCGGTTCCCAGGCAAGTCACAGAATAAGCTGTGTTTAGACCCAGCCCTGCTCTCCAGACTTCCAACTGCTCATGTAGCCCGTTTTAGCTTTCCTAGACAAGAAACTGGGTGTTTCTTACATCAAAGCGTCTATTATTCTTCTGTTTAAAAAAAATCAATATTTTGGCCTTTCGGTTTTCGTAACTGATCGTTACCCCTGAGATGAGAGCTTGACCAGACTTGGTGGCTCGCTCTTGCACAGTGTTCCAGCCTCTAAATGGTGTGGAGGAGCCTCACGCCCAGAGGAATCGGCTGCAGACTGCTGACAAGCCTCCCAAGTGCTCGCTGTGGGTGATTTGCTGTTTCTCGCAGGAGGGGGAAGCAGACTGTAAATCGCCCTGACTGCCGCTCGCGTACAATACTACCACATGTGCTGAATGCATCAGAGCATACCAGAGAACGAAGCCAGCCAAGAGAGGAGAGAGTGATCAAAGCTCAGGTTACAGGTCCTTAAAAACACGGGGCGATTTAAACAATAAAAGGCAGCCACCCCCACCACCCACCACCACTACCACTAACTAAATTCCGCAGGACTGGGATGGGCTGTTAGCCATGATTTTGGCTGGAGTGACCAGTAAAGAGCTGGCCCTGCTGCCACTTCTGCTAACATGTCTGGACCAACTTTGGGCACAGGAAATCACTGGGCATGTCTCTGTGTGCGTGCTCCTATGGTGGCTTCATTTCATATGACACATGCTTCTCAGCATCTACAAAAAGAGGGAGAATCTTCAGGAGTCAGAGGCCGCTGAGCCCTCCCTTTGGCATAAACATGACGTGGTCCTTGACTGGGATTCCAGCGGCCAGAGGCTCAGCTCACATTACCACCCCTAGCTGACCTGCTGCTGCCCAAGCAGGGCTCAAGCCCAGGGCTCTTGTCACAGCGCACCCTGCCTGGGCTGGGAGCTAGAAACCTGAGGTTGGTGTGAGTTGGGATAGGGACTCCACCACAACGCTGCTCCCAAACTGAAATCGCCATTCAGCTGCTGGTGGCAGCCCAATAAGAGTCTGAGCTATTCACTGCTTGAGAGACCTTAGACAAGTCTCTTGGTCTTGGTCTCCTCTACTGTATAGCGATGGGGCTAGATTGGAGATGATGACCTTCCAAGGTCCCTTCTACCTCCAAGCTGTAGGCTCTTGGAATCTCCAGTCACCCTTATGGATCTCTGGAAGCCATATTCCATCCTGGCTTTGAGTTGAGCAGGGTTTTCTTGTTGTTGTTTGTTTTTTAATTATAGGAGTCACAGAATGGGGCCACTAGAACACTAGGGAGAGAATTAGGGAGATAGGGAGGGGAGAAAGGAGGAACAGAGGGGAGTAGGAAAGAAGAGGGAGAGGGGGAAGGAGGAAAGATTAAAAAGTGGAGGGAGAGGAGGAAGGGAAAGGTAGGGGAAATAGGGAAGAGGGAGGAAGAAGAGGAGGGAGAGAAGGAAGAAAAGAAAGGGAGGGGAAGGAGAAGGGAGAAGAGAAAAAAGAAGGGAAATGAGGGGAAAATGGGGGAAAAGAGGAAGGGAGAGAAGATGACAGAGGAGGGAGGGGAGGAGGACAGGAGGAAAGGGGAGGAAGGGAAGGGAAAGAATATAAGAAAAGACAAGGGAAGAAGAAGGAGGAAGAAAGGGAGGAGGGAGGGAGGGATGAGTGGGAATGATGGGGGGAAATAAGGGCAGGGTGGAGAAGATGTGAAAGGGGGTGGTAGTGAAGGAGGAGCAGGGAAAAGTCAACCCAAGGAAGGTAAAAGGATGATGAGATAAAGGAAAAGGAAGAAGCATTGCATAACAAGACCAGGATTTAGCTGAGGAGTTGATAGATGGGTCCCTAACCTGCATTTATTTATCACCTAAGTGAGAAGGCACCAAGATAAGCCCTAGAGATAGGACAGGAAAGTGAAGAAAAATCCCTGCCCTCAGGGAACTGACTTTCCTGGGGCAGACTATCCCATGTAAACAGCTCCATAACCGCCCTCCCCTCCCCCCATATTATGAAGAGGGAGGCAGAGATGCTAAGAGATAGAGGTAGGGGAGAGGGATGTTTAAAACACCAGGAACAGCCCTTGCAAAGGTCCAGAGCAGAGGCGGAAGACAGACAGCGATTTGACTGGAATACACAACCCAAGGCAGAGGGATTTAAAGGAAACACCACTTACAAAGGGAGCCTGGGGCCATCCTGGGAAGGGCCTCAAATTCCAATCCTAGAAGTAAGGGCAATACTAAAGAATGGCTCTCAAGTAGGGCACTGGGATGCTTTGATTTGTGTTGGGAAAGGTTCTTTTAGCACCTTCGTGAAGATGGGTGAGAGAGGTAATAAATCAGAATTTAAGAATCTTTTGTCAAGTTCATCCATTTCAGCATTTTTCAAATGAAACCAATGTGCTAGGCTCTGGGCTTACAAAAACTCAATCTTGGGAACAGTCACCCCAAATCACAATGTCTCCTCCAATATTTTTATGCACAGTGACAAATAAAAAATGAATTTTAGAACGTAAAATTTGGAGTCTGAGCGTGTGCTTCAAATCCCAGCTCTCCTAATTACTAAGTACATGACCTCTCTGAGCCTCAGTTTCCTTATCTGTAAAATGAGAAAGTCAGCAAAATATCCACTCAGGTACTTACTTTCTAGCTCTTAACCTTATAATCCCAGGTACTACAGAAAGGGAAAATAATAAGGGATGGTGTGGGTATTTTCCTTGTCCTATATTATTTCATTTGATGCTCACAGTGACCCTGCGAAGTAGGTATCAAAGGTAATATTTTCTCCATTTTATAGATCATCCAGTCAACAAGTATTGATTAAGTGTTTCTCCATGCCCAGTTCTAGAGGAGATAATGGATTGCAGAAACACTATTCCTGCCCTCAAGGGGCTCACATTTTAATAGGAGAGATCCCAAGTAAATGACACACAACATAAAGGAGGGGAAACACAAGCAATGGGTGGGTAGGCAGAGGGGGTCAGACCAGGGAGTCTCCTGCAGAAGGTGGGATTGGGGTTGAATGTTGATGAAAACTCTAGAACCTAGAAATGGAGAAGAGAGAGCATTCCAGGCAAGAAAGACACCAAAACCACAAGCCTTTATTAGTTACCTCCAATTTATCCTGCACGTAACTTGTTTGTATGTTGTTTGCATGTTACCTCCCACGTTAAATTGTGAGCACCTTGAGAACAGGGACCGTTCATTATTGTTTGTTTTTCTGGGTTTTTGCCCTTTTTTTGTAGCCCCAGCACTTGGCACAGTGCCTGGCACTTAGCAGGAGCTTAATAAATATTATTTGACTGACTGGTTTTGTATGTGCCTGACAGTGTCCTGAGCACTAGGGATACAGAAAGTATCCCTAGAAAGTCCTTGCCCTCAAGAAGCTTACACTCTAATGGAGAAAAATAACAAATAAAAGAGAAGTGAAAAGCACAAAAAGTCAGGGGTGGGGATACCCTGAAAGAGAGAAGAGGCAGGGTGGCACAGAAAGACAGAAGCAGCGCCCAGAGGAGAATGAAGGTTGGGAAGGAGTGGGGAGGTAGACTGCTGTGGCTGAGGAAGTAAGGCTAAGACTGGTGAAGCCACTTGTGTTTATTGGCTCAAAACTGGTGTCAGAGGCAAGATTCAAATCAAGATGTTTCCTAAGCATAGACTGTCACCCTTTTCATTATACTCCCCCCTCTCCTCCCATACATGCCTGGAGATTACAGGAAAAGGGATAGGAGCAGTCCACTTATTTTGCCTTGGTAATCCAATGGGAGAAAGAAGGAAATGGAGGGAGATTTTAAGTTGGATCTGTTAGTCCTCCCTTCACCCTGAGTTATCTCCTCATTCACCTATACCCACTGCCTACCTAAGACATGTTCTACCTCCTTGCAAGTAGTCACCAACATTTTAGTCTAAGGCAGCTGTTCTCAACCTGTGTGTTATGTTCAATTTGTAACAATGAAAATACATCCTGCATATCAGATATTTATATTACAATTCATAACAGTAGCAAAATTATGGTTACGAAGTAGCAACAAAAATAATTTTATAGTTGGGGGTCACCACAACATGAGGAACTGTATTAAAGGGTCACGGCATTAGGAAAGTTGAGAACCACTGGTCTAAGGTAATGTATCATATCCTTGAGGATATTCTATCCATGGCTACTGTACTCTCCAATCCTAGGAGCCATTGGCTTGTCCACAGACCATCGGTATGGTATGTCTGTATCTTTATTCTACTTACTTCTTACTCCTTGTGTGATATTCAACAAGACATCTAACTTCTCTGGATCTTATCAGGTGTCTGTCACTAAGGTTACTTTCTCACCCACATCCTCCTAAAAGGATTTAGGCAAGGAAGGGAAGCTGGGAGTATCTTCCCTGATAGTCCGAGCCTGTGGAAACAGTACTAGCCAGCAGAGTAGAAAACACTGCCAATGCTTCCCTGGAGAGCCGTGTGTATCTTGCTAACAGCAGCCTGGCCACTTTGGCTCCTTCCTGCTCTAAGGATGACACATCCTTTCATTGTGATCACATATATCCCAGCAGATCCTGGGTGGCCAACATTCCAGAGAGGACCAGATTATGCCCTAAATCCTTAAGCACACACCCTTAGGTTTCTCTGTTTAACTCTCACTGTAGATTGACAATCAACTCATATTTCTATCCATGTCAATCCACCCTGCCACCCTTTGACTTCCCTCAAGTTGTGTCAATAGCCTAACAGGATGAGAGTGGCCAAACAAGAGGCAGTTTTGACAGCCTGGTGCTGAAATTTCAACATCTTTATTCTAGGATCAAAATCTTTCTCATCTTTAAAACTCAGGAGCACTTACCAGCTCCTCATCCCCTGAAGACACCAGCCTCCATCTTATTCTCAGCAATCATACCAGAATGCTCTCTCTCCTTGTCTCCACCTCTTGGCACCCCTCAAGACTCCCCTCAAATCCTGGTTTCCTCAGGAAATTTTCCTTCATTTCTTCTACCCCTCCCACCAGAGAAACACACTCTTGTTGGGTTTTTTTTAGTAGTATTTTATTTTTCCCCCAATTACATGTTAAAACTTCTTTTTTAACATTTAAAAAAAATGTTTTGAGTTCCAAATTCTATCCCTCCCTTCTTCCCTGACACAGTAAGCAATCCTATAAAGTTTATACATGTGCAATCACGTAAAAAGCATTTCCATATTAGTCATTTTGTATAAGATGCCTTTGCTCAGATATCCTCACATTTACACTATGTGCATCCTGTATGTACATCATTGTTTACATGGCGTCTCCCCCATTAGAGTGTGAGCCCCTTGTGGGCAGTCTGTGCTTTTTGCCTTTCTTCTGTCCTCAGTACTTAGCACACTTCTTGGCATACAATAAACACTCAATAAATGCTTATCCAGCAGACTGAATCTAGTCAAATGGATGGTCCATCTTTGATGTACGTCTCTTAGCCTGTTTTTGTTTACTTTTTGAGGAATATCCTGAGTGCACTCACTACCCATTTTCTGGTCAACTTATGCCATACTGATCTCCACCCTCTGCCTCCAACGAGGAAATCCAGCTCTTACCTTGGCACCCAGGGGACTGGTGAGAGGTGATCATACCTAGTGCAATGTAGACTCATCCTTCTGCTCTCTGGATAAATTCCTGCCAAACCATGTCCCATTTCTCCCTCCTCTAGGTGTGGGAATAGTCATTAAATCAACACTTCCATCCCTGGAAAGGTCTGTCAGTTAGTTGCCTTGCAAGTTCTATTGCTATCTTTGTGACTTCCCCGACCAAATAAATCCCTTCTAGCTATTCTCCATTTCCTTCTATGTGTTGTCTTCCCCATTAGAATGTTAGTGTCCTGAGAGAAGAACCAATATTACTTTTGCTATATATATCCCTGGTGCTTAGCACAATGAATAGTACAGAGAAAGCACTTAGTACATATTAATTTTTTTCCCCTCTTTTCCTAGGACTCAGTGTCTCTTTCCGTAATACTGTACAAGCATGACAGTCCATCCAAAGGGACTGAATAGAGACTTTTGGGCTCTATGAGTACCCAACACCTAGTGGGTAAGAGGCAACATAGTAAAAAGAGTATTAGACTGTGGAAAAGTCACTGAAGCCTCAGTTTTCCTATCTGTAAAGTAGAAAAACAATACCCTACTGCTTACCTAACAGCATTTTGAGGAAAGTCTTTAGCAGATTTTAAAGGTTTAGAGTACACATTGCGGTATAGTGGAGAGAGCCTATTAGAGTCAGTAGACCTGGGTTCAAATCCAACCTGTGACACTCTTGACACTACCCTCTCCAGGTCTCAATTTCCTGCTCCGTAAAATAAGGGAAATTGCCTGGCCTCAGAGCCCACCAGAAGCCCTAGATCTGTATGAGAGGACTATGATAAAGGGGAGTTATTATTACAGATAATAAATATTATATATATAGAAAAAATAGATATGAAATACTATAGATTATACCTATTGTACATAATAAATGCCTGTTAGATAGAACTTCATTCTCTTTGCTCACCAACTGGACAACAAGAGCACCAACAGCCACCAGTAACCTGCAAAAACCTGCCATTTTATTGCCTAGTAAGTTAAGAATTATAGGATTTAATCAAACCAGAAAAACTCAAGTTAACAAGGATTTGACTTATTACAAAAACTACCTACCAAAAGCCTCTGCAAGGGACTGCCTTTGTACCAAGTATCTAGTAGCTTTTTCCCCCCTTCTAAATAACAAAAGAGTAATTGCTGCTGTGATTTAAATAACACTTTCAGTACATTATATGTGTGTATACATACATATATATATATATGTATGTATACACACATACAATATTTGTACATGTAGTCTCAACAATAGGATGTAAGCTCCTGGAGGGCAGGAATTATTTCAAGTTTCCATCCGGAGGACCTAGCACAGTGCCTAGCAGGTAGCAGCCAATTAACAAATATTTGTTGATTGATCTCAATTGATCCTCAGTACAAACCTGTGAGGTGGGTTGTATGGGCATTACTAGCCCTGTTTTACATATATGGAAACTGAGGTTCAAAGACGTTATGTGACTTGTTCACAGTACATCTCTTACCATGGAACCAGCGAGCATCCCTGGTGCAATACAATCCTGGGTCTTGTTCCATTGTATCACAAAGCCTCTAACAATGTGGTAGCATGGTAGTTTGGTACCAACACAAAAGGTTTATAGTTTGACCATCTGGGAAGCGGGAAGGGAAAACATAAGCAGACATTTAGGTGCTGTATAAATAAAAGACAACCAAAAAAAAAATCTAAAATATGCATAACTTGACCAAAGATATAAATACACAGAAAACCCTCAACGTGAAAGCCATAGATTAATAAAAGTGCCAAAAGGACGATAAATAGGAAAAACATCATCAAAAATAATTCCTTCACCATCTTCAAAGCTAGGCTAAAGCTGGTACAAAATGAAGAAGCCAAGGAGACACTGACATGACTTTAAGACTGGGAATAGAATTGTCCTTGCTTTGTTTTTTCCTTTCTTTGAGCAGACCATCGCCCTTACTCAACCTCCATTTATGTGCTACTCTAAGGTTATAATCTAAACTGCTCACCACTGGCAGAATAGGGAAAAAAAAAAGGATTTGAGATGTAATAAAATCTGAAAATAATATACAAGACCAAGAGCCACTCCCAAGGAGAAAAGTGGACAAAGGAGACAAACGTCCAGAATGAACACCAGCTGTCAATAACTACAGGAAAAAAGATATAACTTCAGAAAAGATTAGCACTGGAGAGATCTAGTACAACCCCTACTGCCCATTTCACAGATGGGAAAGCGCATTACCCAGGGCCACACAGTCTACTAGTGGTTAATTAATTGCTTTTCCTGTCTTATCCTAGCTTCAAATTTAGCAGGGTGAAAGGTCTGTCAAAATGTTAAGGTGTTCATTTCAAGAGTAAATTATTTTACTTCCTTAAGTAAATTATTAATATGTATTCATTTAAGTAGTAAATTATGAATCTTAACAAACAATAGTACTATGGTAAACCCTGGAGATAGCAAAGAAAAGCAAAATCAGTCCTGGCCTTCAAGGAGCTTATATTCTAATAGGAGGAGACAATGAGGACGAATCAGAATACACAGGATAAATAGAGAGCAGCTGGAGGGTGGCCTTACAGGGCGGGGTTATTATAAAATGCTCAGCATGTTTTTCTAGTTCCAAATCATTAAAGAGCTCATTAATAATTACTTGGTTTGTTTTTTTTAATCTAGATTTGCGATTTCATCTGTGTAGCCAACTCCCAGTGTAGACATTCCTTCCCAGATATATATCAGCAACGTGTCCATAAACTAGAGGTGGGGAAATGCCTGAAATGCAGAGTTTGGTGACTTAACCACAGTTACACCGCCAGTAAGTGTCAGAGGCAGAGCATAACTAGGGGAGGCCAGGGACCAGTCAGAAAGCCACATCTCTGCCTCCTACCCTGGGGAACGTATCTTTCCCTAGAACCTTTGCCCAAGCTTTTTCTCAGAGAGAGAAATCTGGGACCAAAGCACACCGGGAAGGATGTGGAAACCGCCCCCCACACACACCCCTACCCCCCCATCCCCTCTTTCTTTGCTCCAATTCTTGTGCTGAGTTATGAGACCAGAGGCCCCAGTATGGAAAGGGTCAGTACCTCTGAGATTGTGGAGATTTCTACAACCAGCCTGAAAAAACGCTGGAGTGAGGGTCAGGAGACCTGGTCTGGTTTGAGGGCCTGCTCTGAAATGAGCTTTGGGCTTCTGCCTCCTTTGTGTAAAATGAAGGTCACGGGGATCCCTTCCCACTCTCCCAGTCTGTGTGGGAGTCTCTGAAGCATTTCCTCTGACTCCTCCCAGGTCCTCTTTCAATGCAGCAGAGTTGAAGGATGTCGCTCTGTGACCGCGGGTACCATTTTCTCTGGGGCCTCAATCTTCCTTTCTCTTGGACTAAATGATCCTTAACATTTCTTGATACTTTAAAGATTTTGTTGTTGTTGTTGAAGGGTGGGGGAATACGGAGGCGGCTTCAACCAAACACATCTATCAGCAAGGGTTGCAATTTCTTCCACAGTAATGAGGCTTCTTAGATATTAAGCATGAAGAAAAACTGACCTTGGCACCTAGTGATCAAGAATAATTAGATAACCTTGAAGCTTTCAGGAGGCCTAATTCTTGGGGATGAGGTGGGGGGCAGTGAAGCAGTCCCCTGAACAGTGGTCTCATAGTGTCCCAGAGTTTCTGTCTTCTCCCTCGGGTTGCCTAGTGTCCCTTTTGGGTGCTTCTCCTAATAATTGTCCAGGAGATGGTTCTTGTTGGTCTGCTTAGAGTCAAAAACTCCTAGTCATGGCTCTGGTTGGAGACTGGACTTGGAGTCAGAGAAAGAATCAGTCTTGGAATCAGGAAGGCTGGCCCACTGTCCACACATTTAAGCCTGAAGAAATTTCAAAAGTAAAATAATTTCTGCCACAGTTTATAAATGCTGATAATGGAGGAGGGGGGCAGGAGGGAGGAAGGGAGAGAAGGCCCCTAAAACAGAACGGCCCCATCAGAAGCCACCACTCTTCTAACAACACAAAAAAGTTAACACTACCCAGGGATGAAAAAATAAATGAGAAAATTATACCCAAAGCCAAAATTGTTCAACTAAGTTTGGAACCACATGTAATGGGAAAGTCATTGTTGATTAATAATTGCTTCATGGTGCCTGCATAGATCTGTATTATGCAATCCATTTATAGAACTACTGACTTCTTCATTAAAAGAAACCTGATGTTGTACCACGTGTGGCTCGAGTATATTTTAAAATTAAAATTGCCCTGGAGAAGAGCAACAGTTTGATTGATCTAAAAACAGCCTGGGGGTGATTGCTCCTCTGAAAAAGCTCGCCCTGAGCTGCTATCTCATGCAAATTCCACTTTCATCCAAATTACATAATTCCCCCTCCCCCCCAATCCCAGCCTTTGGGAAAGTTAAATTTAGCCCAGAGCAAACCCTACCAGGTAAATACATTGAAATGATCGACTTGGCAAAGAGAAGCTCTCTCCAATTTGTTGACAACAGAGGGAAAAATAGAACTAGGTCACCCCAGGAGCCCCAACCAGGCCTTTCCCAGAACTTTGAGCTCCATCAGACTTTATCCATAGATCAGCTATCAACGAGTGGATACAAATCTACTTGGACAGTTCTATTTTTAAATCAAACAACCCGCATAAGAGGACACCAGCATGGGCCAAGTTGGGCCTAGTAGGACAGTGCTATTTTTAAAATGAAAATGGCTTGCATAGGGGGAAAGAGAGGGGACAGGAAAGCAGCCAGGATTATCTCCTATGTGGTGTTCACTTTAAAATAGCCAAGAATAATTTTCTTTAAGGAGAATTTGAAATGATTTCTCCATTGAGTTTCCTTCAAACACTAGGAGTCTTTTTTTAAAAAGGAAAACAAAAAGCTTGGGGACATAGTATACTTTCTGTAAAGTAAACGACCTGGTGGGATGTCAACCTGAGGCAAAGGCTGAAATCTTTTAGGGCATTCCTCACATACCATTCATCTAATCCAGAATACTTAACTACCTGTAATCTGTCACTTATAAACCAAACTACTCAGATAAATAAGCCTTTTTTCCCTAGAATTTTAGAGCTAAAAGGAACCCAAGTAGCCAGAGAATTGGCCGGAGAATCTGAGCTCTCTCACTTTTACAGCAGAGGAAACAGTTCAAGTGGCAGTGATTTACTCAGTCCCAAAGCTAGTTAGCCTCACAGCCCAGACTGGACCCCCAGCCCAGGGCTACCAGGCCCCTTCAGACATTTCCTATTGTACCCACACTACCATTTGAAGGCTCAACTACAAACACGAGGAAGGGCCAACCAGTCAAAGAGCAGCTTTATTCAGACCAGTGGATCACAGGATTTTATTGTTGAAAGTATTCTTAAAGAATCCCTCTCTCATCCACCCTGGCTTCATTTAACAGACTAGGAAATTTGTTTTTAGATCAACCAAATTGTCATTCTCCCCCAGGGCAATTTTGATTTTTAAATTTACTTGAGCCACACGTGGTACACCATCAGGTTTATTTTAATGAAGAAGTCAGTAGTTCTATAAATGGATTGTCATAATACACATATATACAAGCACAATTAAGCAATAACTAACCAATAATGACTTAACCTGATCAATATAATCAACTGGTAGGGTAGAAAATGGAGTCTGAGTGAGTTTTAAGTGATTTGGGCTAGGTCGCATGGGTGACAGAGATAGTGTCAGAAACCAGGTTCAGTTCTAAATTCAGGGTTCATTCCACCAGGCGCGCACACACACACACACACACACACACACACACACACACACACATGGATACACATGCACAAATACATGCACCTGATGGGGTACAGGCTCTGGGAAACCCCTTGAACTCTGACTGAATCTTCCCACTTGATAAGGCATTTGCCTGAGGCCATTAGCCTTTCATTATAGCTAGGCCCAAATCTTTGTTACTCTTAACCTAGCCTAGCCCTCCATTGTCCAGCTACCTCCCATCCTTGATCCTATCAAAATATCTATACCCACATCTGTTAGCCTTGAACTAGTCTGACCCTCCGTTGTCTGTCATCTCCAGGGAGCCTCCAGCTATTTCCCACCCTTAATCCCATTCCTGTAGTTTGACCTCAATCCCTTCAAGACCCTCCCCAAAGACCTCCTCTCAGACCACCCCTAGATCCCTCCCACAATCTTTCTGTATGTAAGCTCCATCTTGCCTTCATGAAGGGGCTGAGTCTAGAGCAAACTCACTCTGTGTCAGATTATTCTGGTCTGCTTGTCAATACAAGCTTCATATATACTTAGGCACCTTAAGAATCTACACATTGGCGAATCTTTAATAAACTTTGCTTTACTTTGGCTAGGAGAAGGCTTAAGTTGAATTTATTCGGCAGGACCTGGAGTGTTGACATTTTGGGGTCTCGAGCACCCATAATCTAAACCCTAAACCTCAACACACTCCCTGCCATTTTAAAAGTATAAGGTAAGGATCAGGATATCAAATGTCTATCAAGAAAAAGCCATCAACTATGGGAGAACCCTTCAGTCTGAGCCACATTAATAATGGCAAACAGGGTGAAAGGTGGGGGTGGGGATAAACACCCTAGTTCTTGCCTTGCTTTTTTTCCAGTGAATCACCTTAACCAAACCCCAACTACAAAGGAGCAGATTAGGTGGAGAAAGCATGCCTACCATTCCCCTTTTCTAGTCACACTCCTTTCTAATGCTCCTCTCTTAGCCCAGGATCACAGACTTCCAGCTGGGAGAGACCTTCAGGGCCAACTGAGACTCAACTAAGGTCTTCTGATGTCAAATGAAGCCAGAGGTCTACAAATGCACAGGGTAGGCCAGGGTAGACATGTGAATAAGATTTGTCAGACTAGACAATGCACCACAGAGGACAGGTGCATTATTATTAAGAGATTAATTATGAACCTGGAGTATAGGACGAACAGATGGATGGATGGGTGGACAGAAGAATAAATGAATGAATGAACTAAGCACTGATCAAGGCAACTCGGAGTTCATAGTCCCTGGGCGTCAATTTACGGATAAAGAAACAGGTCCAGAGTGGAGCTGACTTGCCTTCCCCAATCTCACACAGGTGGGATTCTAAGTTGGACTCCAAATCAAAACCTACTTCCATCATGCAAGCGCATACACACACACAACACACAATCACTGTTGAAAATATACTTGCTAAGATGTACAATGACATCAGATTTGTCAGATGTGGAAGAGATCCCAGTGATCTTTACAACACATACATGGTTTGCCACTTATCCTATATTTTTCTTTGGTTGGCCCCAGTAGCTGCTAAGTTTCTTTCCAAGTCAAATCCTGCGCTCTGGCAACAGCCCAAGGCCATGACCTGAGGGTGAATGTATCATTGGTAAAATGGGAGGAAAGCCCACTGTAAGCCCCAATATATTATATAAACATGAGTTGCTATTATTGCCCAAGATCAAAAAGCTAGTTAGCAGAAGCGGTATTCAGACCCAGTTTCTCTAACTCCAGGTCTCTTCCTGCTGCCCAACACACCACAGTCTAGCTCAGTTCTATACCAAGGACCTGAGATTGGCAAAGGTTGGGTTCCTTGTTCACATAGCCAAAAGTCAAAACTAGGCTTTGAAATAGCTCTCCATTTAAAATGTGGGGCCTACTCCCATTTCATGAGGTTAATCCCCAAATTGGGAGAAATAATTACAGTCAACACAAGGTCAGCAATTTCCATATAAAGTATGTGCATCAATTACAAAACAACCTTGATCTGACCTGATAATTGGCCCATATACTTACAACCTAGAACAGGCAGAGTTCAGCTTTTTGCCATAATACTCTCTACTCATGATTCTCATTAGTTAAGAGAGAATCCCAAGTACCCTAGCCCTTAACCAGAGGCTTCACTTTTCACCCCCTACCTTGTCCTCTCCCCCTCCAACTGTCTCTTTCTACTTCCCTCAGTTTCCTCATCTGGAGGAGATTGTCTTTTCCAGCTCTGTCTATGATCTTATGATATGATAGGGCAGGCCCATCAGCAAAAGAATTTCCCTGGGAAAATAAGTTCAGGTGTTTTTGCCTATGGTATTTAACTGAAATGAAAAATAGGTATAAAAAGTGGGGAAATTCTCATAGACATCATAAACATCTTGGTAAAGCTTTCTTAACAAGAATTCAGATTCATATCTTAGTTTGAGCATTTTCTTCCTTTTAATCTGATGTTTTAGGGACGAAGGAATTAATGGTAGGATAAGGACTGTGGAAGTACTTTCTTGCCTAGAAGTGAGTTTGGTGGCAATCTGGTACCTTTGATGGTTGCCTTCTTTTGGTAAAAAAAACACCCCACAGCTATGAATTGTTTCAATCATTCTGGAAAGCAATTTGAAATCACGCTACCCACCTCCTGACAGAGAGGTAATAGGTACAGAGTAAGACATATGTTCTCAGACATATCCAATGTATGAATTTGCTTTGTCTAACTGCACACTTGTTAAAAGGGGTTTGGTTTTCTCTTTTCTTTTCCAAAGGTTAAGGCAAAAAGAGATGAAGCAGCAAAAAAAGAGGGATCTCTTTTAAAATGCAGAGGACAAAAGGAAAACCTGAAAGAAGCACAGATATGCAAGACAGCTTTGAAAGGAAAAGCAGGTTCTATATAAGACAATAGTTTCATATACTATCCTCTTTGCTGTTCTCCTATGAATATAGAAACACCGATTTTTTTCATGCTTGCTAAATTTTGAATGAAAATATTTTAAAATGAATAAAATGTCAATGCCCCCTGTGTCAGATATCTCACTGCTGAGCATTTACCCCAAGAATATCAAAGATAGAAAGAGAGGCCACACATATGACAATATATATATGATAAGACAGAAATAGAAACAACTTCAATGAAATGTGACAGAATTTCACTGTGTAATAACAATAGTGGGCATGAAGAATTTAGAGAAGCACAGTTAAGAAGACATATACTTCCTCTGTGGTGAAGTAAGCAGAATCAGGGACATGCTATACAGAAGAATTCCGACAACACAGATGGAAGCAACAATAACAACAAATAAAACTGACCACGGTCAGTTTGGTCAAGGACAAAGCTTATCTCCAAAGAAGAGCTGAACAAAAGCGTCTCTTCCTTTCTTTACCTATACCCCTCTCATCCCTGCTGCAAGAATTCTTCCCATCATTCAAAGACCAGTTTAAGTACCATAGCTTCCATGAAACCTTTCTCTGGTCTACTCCCCACTACCAGGAACAAGTTTTCCCTTCTTGAATTTCCCAAGGCATTTGGTCGATACCTTTCCTATGCACTTACCAGCATTCTGGTGTGTACAAGTGTTCTATCTTCCTATCTTATCGTTTATCCTAGATTAGAAGCTCCCTGAGGTCAGGTATGGTCTTTTTCATTTTTGAATCTCTAAAGTAGCACAGTGCCTTATGTGTAGTAGAAACATTAAAAATGTTTATTTCAGTGAATCTGTCATACATGTGAAATACAGCTTGGAGGTAAAAAAAAACGGACTCCTCCTATAAAGTCTTAAAAAATGAATATACTGCATACAAAACTTTTTTTTAAAAGTGGCTTTCTATGCATAACTATTTCTGCAATACTGAAATGAAGAATCTCTCAAAATAAATTAGTTGATTTTGTTCCATCCTAAGACATAACCAGTTTATAGCTGATGATTATTTGAATAGCAGTGCTTATAGATAGCATCAACCCAAATATAAGATATTGATCATTAAATGTGCTTAAATACTCTTCAAGCTTCTTTTTCTGTGAGTTGATATTTGACTTCTTTAATGTTATTAACTAAACACACAGATGTAGGCAAGAACAAAGAAGTGGCATGTGAATCTTCAACCATATAAATGAATAAATGATTTAAGTATTTCGAGAGATAAATATCACCTAGTTTACAAATGGAAGAAAACTACTAGTACCATGAAAAAAATTCTGTCTGTGGAAAGGAAAATAGTTTGGGAAAATGTAAAAGTTAAGAGAAGAAAAAAAAAACCTGAGGGACCAAAATATGAATCCCCCTAGTTTAGGTGCAGCACAAACATGCTTTGCTTGTTGCTCTCTTTCAATCATCTATTTTGACAACATCTTTATGTACTATTTCTTCTCAGTTGCCTTTCCTAGAGCACCATCCATGGCCCACATGTTAAAGTTGAAGGTTGTCCAAAGTGCTGTCCTGAGCCCTCTTCTCTTTCTCTCTCTTGGTGACTTCATCAGCTCCAAAGAGTTGTGATCTCTATGGAGACAACTTCTAAATTTGTTCCAGTGTCACCAACTGCCTAATGGGACATTGTGAATGAGACATCTGACAGGGATCAAAAACTTGACATATCCAGAAGGATAGCTATTATTTTATACTCAAACTCCACTTTTCAAACTTTTCTTCCAGCTACTCCTTCTTGTGCCTTTATGAGTCAATTCTTCACTCTCCCTTACCTCCTCTATACAATAAGTCGTCAAATTTAGCCAATTATAATCTCTCATGTCCATCCTATTCTATCTATTCCTGAAGCCAACCACACCAGTTCAGACCCTCATCTCTCCAGTAGAACATCGCTACAGCTCTTTAATAGGTCTCCCTATCAGTTTCTGTCCTCTCCAATTTATCTACTACATGGTTGCCAAAATGATATCTCTAATGTGCAAGTTGGATTAGTAACTACTCTACGTCAGGTCCTTATCAATTCTTGATGAGATTATTACAATAGCTTCTAATTGTTCTCCCTGCCTCATGCCTCTTCTGACTTGAATCTCTTCTCCATTTGGTGGACAACATTTCTTACCACATTACCCCCTGCTCAATAAATTCTAGGGCAAAGGTTCCTAACTTGAGGCCTGTTAATTTTTGATACATACATTTGAATATAATTGACTTCCTTTGTAATCCTATGTGTTTTATAAATTGAAAAACATTCTAAGAAGAGGGTTACAGGTTTCAACAGAAAAAGAAATCCAAGACACACATGCAAAATTGTTAAGAACCCCTGCTCTAAGGGCTCACTATTGTCTCCATAATCAAATGTAAAGTCCTCTGCCTTCTGTAGCGAATCAAAACTGTCCTGATCTGAGTACAGTGATTCTGTTGTGCATTCAGTGATTACATACACTTCTGGCTAAGCACAATGTATCCCTGTAGTATAGTTTTTCAATCTATCATCAAATTGTTTCCCAACCACCAGAAGGACTGAACTTTTAAGTGGAAACTGATTCCAAAGGGATGAACAAACACCTCATTTGAGTTTAGCACACTGCACCAGAGTAGTCTCCTCATTCCCTTCTGTTACTATGAATTCATACCTCATTAGTGGTATAATAATGCAATCCAGCTGTTACAAATATTTGCATTCTTATAGCACAAATATAAGTCTATCTGAAAATCATGATCACTGGGCCATAGACATTTCAAAATATCTTGAAACTACCATGAACCATCACAAATATTCTATAGACCCGAACCTTATTTTGCTTCTCACTGCAGTATTTAGGCTGTTTTTCCAATTTAAACTTATCCTCTGCTTGTTACTATTCTTCTAACTGGAAGTTTTTTAAATGAACTAGTTGGCAATATTAGTCCATCATTTAGCAGACTTTCTGTGAGAGTATAGCTAGTATGCTAGTGATAGAAGGGAAGAAAATTATATTTGAAGAGAGTATTTTTTTTCCCAGAGTTTAGTTTGTATATAAACATTGTTAAAAATGAAGCAATGAAGATACAATTGAACTTTAAGTACATTTATCATTTAATACCATGCTAGCAACTATTCAGTAGAAAAGTAAATATTTTGTATTAGAATAAGCTCCTCATTTTTTTTAACTGGTTAAGTGGGTTAAAAATTTTTTAAATGAATTTCCACCTCTCAACGTTAAAGTTCATAAAATTCTCCTACTATTTTTTATAACATATTTTTGTGAGTGAGCATGTTTTACTTTATTCTTGTTTTACTCAAAATATAGAAATAAATTCCACATGGAAGCAGATTTAAGACTGTTTCTTTGGTGCTAACCAAATATTACAAACTTTTATTCAAATAAAAAAAATCCAACATAAAAATTAAATTTGTATATGATTGTTATATTATACTAGACATCTTCCAGGCTGTAACTTATTTCATCACCAATGTTACTTATATTCAATAGATTTTGTAAAAGAAAGAAATTTAATAGGACTTCTTGTATATTGTAAGTATATGAAGTCTTTGTGGATTACTTTTAATTTTTACAAATGTCCCAATAAAATATTTATATTTTATAGTTAGAATTTTATAACTTTGTACTTAAATTTTCATGATTGTAAGTAAAACAAAATTCTATATTTTATAATTGTGTAATATAAATTTTGATTGGAGCTTTGGTGGGCAAGTTATCATTGTAGCTATTGTAAGCACTTTAAGCTCAAACAATATTATGAGTTACATATAAAATTATTCTGGGGGAGAATCACAACACAATTTTTGACTGTTAAAAAGCGTTCACAGAAAAAAATGTCGGGAACTACTGACATAAGGAAAGGACTCTTCAGAAAGGTAAACTTGGCTTACTCCCCAAAAGAATGCTCTAAAATAATTAACACTGGGGCAGCTAGATGGCACAGTGAATAGAGCGCTAGCCCTGGAGTTAGGAGGACCTGAGTTCAAATTTGACCTCAGAAACTTAACACTTACTAGCTATATGACCTTGGGCAATTCACTCAACCCCAATTGCCCTGCACTCCCCCCTCCAAAAAGCAAAAAAGAAGATTAACACTGGAGTAGACGTATACCTTACTTTATAATATAGGTTAATTGCAGTGAAAATGACTGCAGGTACAGCAGACAGTGTCAGACCTGGAATCAGGAAGACCTGAGTTCAAAACTGGCCTCAGATACTTACTGGTTGGTTGAACCTGGACAAGTCACTTAACCCTGTTTACCTCAGTTTCCTCATCTATAAAATGAGCTGGAGAATGAAATGACAAACCACTTCATTGTCTTTGCCAAGAAAATCCCAAATGAGGTCATATAGAGTCAGACACAACTGAAACATCTGAACAGCAATAATGAAACAACTTTATATAAAAACAAAATAGTTCAATGGAAGTGATTTTATCAATGGATATAACACTGGAGAAGATGCATAACTCCTGATTTTGTTGCCACATCCTAAGGATCACTGGGTCATATACGTTGTCTCCCCCTTGTTAATGTGCGCTCCTTGAGGGCAACAATTATCCTAAATTTCTATTTTTATCAACAGCATTTAGCACAATCCTCTTAATAAATGCTATTTTCGTTCTTTCATTTTTTAAAAAATTCATTCAAATCCTGCTTTCTCACTGTGTCATGATCCAATAAGAGCTATTAACAAGAGGGAGGGACAGTGTAGCATAGTGGATAAAAGAGTGTCTTCAGAGTCAGGAAGACTTAGGTTCCATTCGTGCCTTTGATGCATACTAGCTGTATGACCCCGGGTAAGTCACTTAATATCTCAGTATGACTGAAGGCTTCTAATGCTCTAAGTTGCAAAACAAGTGCCAATTGATATTGGTAAAGGGAGTTTTCCCACTGGGAGGAGTTTTTTATACCAATGAATCACAGATCTGGTTCCCCATCTCCTGCCTCTCGCCCCACCAAGAAAAAGGTTATATGAGGGAAAAACCTCCCCAAAGACTGGATCAAACATTTTAGGGTGAAAAAACCCCACAGGACCCAGCAGTGAGCTTTTGCTTAAATTAGACATTGTATCCCACCTATTTTATACCTTCTCAAAGCTATAGTTCTTGTATGATGATTCATGTTTTCTTAATAATCTTTGAGCACTCCAATGCTTTCAGTTATAGCAATTTCCTGATCCTGGGAGGTGACTGCTAATTACTTCCCCCTCCTCCCTATTCTGTTTACTCCACTCCCCACTTTCTGCCTTTCTCCTGACCACCACCCTTCTTAATCCTCCTTGTCTTAGCCAGGGGATCTCTTTTCCCTACCCTTGAAAACATAGATGAAGAGCCTTGCAAACCAGAAAGCAGCATATCTACCTACCCAAGGACAGCTGCAGTAATTATTACTATACTTGATCTTCCCTGAATCTTGCTTCCTGTCTTCTTAGCTTGAGGAGATACTGAAGATGCAATAAAAAATCTGGGCATTTAGATCCCATTTTGCAAGGAGGTGCCACTACTCACATGTATCACTCTGAAAACCCTTTGCCTTGCGACTTCAGGCAGTACAAAATAAATGAGTTCCCTTACTTTGTCAACTCTGCCAGGCTCAACTTCTACATCTCAAGTCTACTGGTAATGAAGCCCAACAACAGAGCTTAATGCAGTGCTAGGCACTTAACAAATGCTTTTTATTCATTCATAGGGTTTGAATCAATAATTCTCAATGTAAATTAATCAATCAACAAGTCCTGATTAGATGCTTACTATGTGCCAGGCATCACACGGCCAGAGTCCCTAAATTTCGTTAATTAATTAAACGAATGAATAAATAGATAGGTAGATAGTTAAGTAGATATAGATGAATGAAATCCAGCATTTAAAATCATATGTTACCACTTTAAAGTTTATTAAGAACTTATATTTTTTCATTTTATTCTCACAACTCTGGGAAATAGGCACTATTGTTAACCCCATTTTACAGATGAGGAAGCTGAAGAAGACAGAAGTTAAGGGACTTGCCCAGGGCCACATAGCTAGTAAGCAATCATAAGCCACATTTGAACTCAGGTCTTCCTCACTCCATAGCCAGTGATTTATCTACTGCCAAAGGTGGGCAAAACTAAGTTCATTTATCTATAATATTCACAACCCCCTTCACCAAAGCCTATTTCATGCATAGACATGCAAATTTTTTCTCTAATGATTCCTTACACTACAAGACTCAAATCTGAGAATATTGACTGAATAGAACATTTATGCTACTTCTGTTTAGTTTTCTTCTCATCCTCTTGCCAACGAAATAAAGAATGATTTTCCCTCTCGGAGAATTAAGAATAATCCATTAAGAGAATAATGGAGGTCCAGTATTGATATATGATCTACCAAATACATTCTATAGGAAATAGTAGATAGGAACTTGCTTGCTGATTCAGGCAGGACAGAAGAAAATCTAAATTTTTTAAAATTGATATTGATTTTGGCAAAAAGTTCATTCATTTGTGGCATCAATATTCTGCTTTCACATAATTAAGTTGTGCTTTGAGAGATTCATCCCAGTTATGAAAATGTTGTGGGGAAGAAGGGCAAGGTAGGCGGCAGAGTGGATGGAGCACTGGGCCTGGAGTCAGGAACACCTGAGAGCCTCAGATACTTACTAGCTGTGTGACCCTGGACAAGTCACCTAACCCTGTTGGCCTCAGTTTCCTCACCTGTAAAATGACCTGGAGAAGGAAATGGCAAATCACTCCGTATCTCTGCCAAGAAAACCCAAATGGTATCACAAAGAGTTGGACACAATAGAAATGTCTGAACATGTGGGGAAATAATAACCAAATTATATGGGGGGGGAGGGGAAACATGATGGCAAAGATTTCATAAGATCCTAGGAATAACAGCAAGAATGGACCACATAGATCATCCAATCCAAAACCCTCAAATTGTTGCTGACATTTTCTAAATTGTTTGATTAAATACTCAAGGTTAATTTTGAAAGGCTACTGTTGTGCAGTGGAATGAGCCCCAGACTGGACATCAGAAGATCTGGGTTCAATCCTCACTCTTCTACTTACCAACTGTATGACCTTGGGTCAGTCACTTTAATTTTATGAGCCTCAGTTTCTTCATCTATAAAATGAATGGGTTGAACTAGACAGATGCAAAGGTCTTCTCCAACTCTAACTTTCTGATCTCTGAGACAGTTCTCTTCTCTGGTCCTTAGTCCCCTGATCTGAAAAATTATAGAGGTGGAAAAAGCACTCTCTAAGGTCTCTTTTTAGTTCTAAATCAATGATCTCATGTCTTCCATGTATTTTTCATTATCATTCTAAACCACAGAGTTTAGGTGATTAGAATACAGTCAATAGCAGATTCATGCTCTATCAGCATCAAATGATGTGCTGGGGTAATGTTAATGGTTCCATAATATGTTTGGAGACCCAAAATTGGTAACACTTTTTCTCCTAATTATCTTTGCATAAGTCCCAACACAACTCTCACATTCTTTCCATATGAAGTGGTATCATATTCCCTTCCTAGTGCTCCCAAAAGAAAATCATTTCAAAGTACTGAAAAAATAATCTGAAGTCAAAATAACTTTCTGATGATAGCTGTTTCACTGGAAACTGATCTGCTTTCTGAAATATTTCTTCCAAATTTGGAAGCTATTAGATCCCAGTTTGTACATGTGACTATGATACTAACTGTATTTTAATTACTTGAACATACTGTTGTATAAACTGCCAATCGAAGTGGATATAATATATTCAAATATTAATCCAAATTAGATGAACATTTTATTAACTAATTCTTACAAAACTGGTTGGTTGTTGTACCAAAGAGGACCAAAATGACATCACAATGTTGGGATCAATGTACAGTGTATCCAACTGTGGCTGATCAAACCAATGCAAGCTTGGAAGGCTCTACTACAGAGAATATGGGTAACATATTGAAGGAGGGAGTCTGAATGGTTCATAATAGCCTACTCTTGCTCCAAGTCTAAGGGCTCTCTGAAATCATTGGGTATCACTATTAAATATTAAATGTCAATAAATCACCATGCGTTTTTAAGGTCCCATGTGCCAGACACTTTGCTAAGTTATGTTCCACCATGTGATTGATTGGTGGGTTGCTGTCTTTTGTTCTTGAAGAGGATCAAAATGACACCACTATGCTAAAGTCAAGTCTCAATGTGTCCAACTGGCTGATCAAATCAATATGAGCTCAGAATGCTCTACCACAGGTAGGGCACAAATAGTCTGTGTGAACATCTGGGGTGGATTTTCTAAATTTGCACATCCTGCATTTCCTTTGAGCTGTTTCAATTCTGCTTTACTCATAGAGCACAGCACTTTCTCTGATTTGGGCACACTATGCTGAGCAGTCCTGTGCCAGTGTCTCCCATGTCACACAATCAATTCCAAAGTTCCTGAGAGAGACCTTGAAAATGTCCTTGTATTGTTCCTTCTGACCACTACGTGAACACTTGCCCTGTGTGAGTTCTCCATAAAATAGTTCTTTTGGCAAGCATATGTTTTGCATTCAAACAACATGGCCAGTCCATCAGAGTCGTATTCTCTGAAGCAGAGTTTGAATGCTTGGCAGTTTAGCTTGAGTAAGAACCTCAGTGTCTGGTATTTTATCCTGCTAAGTGATCTTCAGAATCTTCTTAAGACAATTCAAATGGAAGTGACTCAGTTTCCTGGCACGGCACTAGTAGACTGTCCAGGTCTCATAGGGATATAGCAGTGAGGTCAGCACAACAGCTCTTAGACCTTCCCTTTGGTAGTCAGTCAATACCTATTCTCTCCCATACTTTCCTTTGGAACTTCTCAAACACTGAGCTAGGTCTGGCAATATAAATGACAGCCTCCCTCGAAAGTATACTACCAAGGTAAGTGAACTTCTCCACAGCGTTCAAAATTCCTCCATTTGCTGTAACCAATGGTTCCATGGATAGATGGTGCAGCGGTGGCTAATGGAGCACCTATGTTTTCTTGGTGCTGATGGTTAGGCCAAAATTAGCAGAAGCAGCAGAGAATTGATCCATACTTTGTGGCACTCCAGCTTCAGAGGCTACTTTGAGAGCATAATCATCTGTTTGTAGATCTGACCAAGGTCTTGATACTGTTAGTCATGAGGGCTTATGGAAAATTACGTCAAAATTTCATTGCCTGGAGAAGATCATCAGCATTGTACGTCAATGCCATGACGGCATGCTTGCCCCAGTTGTAGATAATGGACAATGCTCTTGCGCCTTCCAAGTTATCAGTGGAGTGAAACAAGGCTGCGTGCTTGCTCCCATGCTTTTTAGCATGACGTCTTCTGCCATGATGTCAAATGCTTTTGACTAGGATGAGGCATCAAGGTCAACTACCACACTGTTGGTAAATTCTTCAATTTGAAAAGACCAAAGTGGAAGGAGTGTTGGTAACATGTGTTTAACAATGTGCACAATAGCTAATTCTACAGATTTCTTAAATAGAATCAAACAGGTTTATTTCCTATAGTGCTTCCTCCACTCAATCCTTCTCACTTTCAGTTATACAGATCAACACTGAGAGGATGGCCCTTTGGCATAAGTGGTTGGTGGTTGGCTCCTTCCTTGGTTCTACATACCATATTGCCTTGCACTGAAACCAGTAGCCCCAAATTGTGTCACTGCCTAAAGAAACTGGAATTCAACTCTGAAGCAGGACCTACCTTGTGCAATCAAGGCAATCTAGTGTGGTGAAAAGAAAGGCAGGCTTGGAGAAAGGAAGGGAGAAAATCAGGAAGGAAGGGAGGGAGGGAGGAAGGGAGGAAGAGAAAGGAAGGAAGGAAAGGAGGAAGGAAGGAAGAGAAAGGAAGGAAGAAAAAGAAAGAAGATGTGGGTCCAAATCCTACCAAAATCTCTTCTGAACCAATACCTTCTCTGAAAATAAGTGTTATTTGCAAAAACAGAAGTAATAACTACTGCCCATTACCTATTGAAAAAGCTTATATAAGCTTCCCAAGCAAAACTTGGAGGAAAGGACATTAGCATAATTTATTACAGTTTCATCCAGAAATTTAGCCAATATAAAACAATTCAGGCAATAAGATAACTAAAACACGACATTAGTCAGCAAACATTTTGGTTCTGTAAAGCAGGGAGTTAAGGCAAACAAGGGTAATTACAGTTTACAATATAAACTCATTTATAAGATCTTAGAGGGGAAGATTACAGGAGATTACAAACGGTATGACTTCATAAAACAATAAGAAACAATGGAGGGAAAAACGAATTTCAAGAAACTTTACAGACCCAACTAAGCAAAGTCACCTCGAAGACATTTTTCTTCAAATTTTTATTTTTATTTTATTTATTTTAGTTTACATCACTCATTTCCATGAGATTTTGAGTTACACATTTTCTCCCCATCTTTCCCCTCCCCCCCCAAAACAGCCATCCCCTTGTATGACCCCTCCCCCAATCTAATCTCTCCTATGTCCTCCCCCATCACTCCTCTGACTTTCCGATAGGGCAGGATGGATCTCCCTTCCACAGCGCCTGTGAATCTTAAGTTCCAGTTGGATGTAGTTAATAATAATAGTAATAATAATTGTATATATATGTATATATATACATATACATTTTTAACATTTGATTATAGAGCCTTAAGTTCTAGATCTTTCTCTTCTTCCCTCATCAGCCACCCCCACTGGAAGAACAAGCTATCAAATACAGGCTGTACATCTGTCATTACGCAGAACCTCTCCACAGTGGGCACATTGTGAGAGACTGATAACATATCCCTCCTTCCTATTTGCCCCCCC
>CM053582.1:561580125-561599543 GCA_028627135.1 Pseudochirops cupreus | reverse complement strand
TGGGGATTCCGGAACCTAGCTATAATATTTCTAGGAGTTTTCTTTTGGAGATCTTTTTCAAGAGGTGATTGGTGGATTCTTTCAAGTTCTATTTTGCCCTCTGGTTCTAAAATATTAGGGCAATTTTCCTTGAGAATTTCTTGAAGGATGCTTTCTAAGTTCTTTTTTTGATTGTGCCTTTCGAGTAGTCCAATAATTTTTAGATTGTCTCTCCTGGATCTGTTTTCCAGGTCAGCGGTTTGTTCAAGGAGATATTTCACATTGCCTTCTATTTTTTCATTTGTTTGGATCTGTTTGATCATATCTTGATTTCTGATAAAGTCATTTGCTTCCATTTGCTCCACTCTAATTTTGAAGGAGTTATTCTCTTCAGAATGCTTTAGAGATTTTTTTTCCATCTGGCAAAGTTGACTTTTTAAGGCATTCTTCTCCTCATTGGCTTTTTGGGCCTCTTTTGCCATTTGAGTTAATCTGTTTTTGAGGTGTTAATTTATTCATTCAGGTTGTTGACTCTCTTTTCGTGATTTTCTTGCATCATTCTTATTTCTCTTCCCAATTTTTCTTCCACTTCTCTCATTTGGTTTTCAAAATCTTTCTTCAGCTGATCTCTAGCTTTTTGGCAATCTTCATGTTTCTTGGAAGCTTTTGGGGTGGGAGTTCTGACTGTATTGTCTTCCTCCCTTTCCCTACTTTGTTCCTTTTTTTTCCCCAAAGAAGGAATCTAGGGTTTGGTTGCTGTTCTTACTTTGCTTCCTATGCTCATTCATGGTCGCCATTCAACGGTTTTCGTTTTTGTTTTTATTTTTTAGTTCTGTGGAACTCTGCTTTCAGAGGGAACAGCTCTGTCCCAAATCACTGGGCTTTTCCCAGCTGCCAGGACTTTTAGGAGGCTGCTGAGTCCCTCCTCAGCTCTGGCTCACTGAAAAAAGAAAACCTCAGGACCACCACCCAAGACCACGATCTGGATCCAGGCCACTCAATGCGAGAGCACTTGGCCTCTGAACGATCGCTTGGCCCCCCTGCTGTCTGCAGGCCGGGAGCTCTGAAGCGGCAATGTGGAGGTGGGTGCAGAACCTCTGCTTTCTGCTTCTTTGCCCTGGAGGCAGCTTGGCCAGACCCGCTTTTCTTCCCTGGTTTTTAGCCAAGTTCCACTAACCTGAGTCCTTTTTCCTTATGGCTGGATAATTCTGGATCCTGCCATAGCTGTCGCAGATCTGCTGTCCTGAAGCCTCAGCAGGGCTTGGCTCATCCAACCACTCCTGGGGCAAAAGCCGCCCATTTCAGGCTGGGCTGGTTTCTGCTCTCAGAGTTGAAACGGTTACTTTGAGCTGAGCTGCCTTCAGCAGGTAATATATCTGTGTGCGTTTTAGAGCCCTAGAATTTGTTTAGAGTCATAGTTTTTGGGTATTTGATGTGGCTGTGTCAGAGCTGTGATTTCTTGCTGTTCCTATGCCACCATCTTCACCTCTAAGACATTCAAGGATGAAATGGGAAGCCCACAAGAAAGACAGAAGATGGAAAAAGTCTGCAATGTTTTATCATATTATAACAAACTCTATTCACCATTAAGAACAGCAGAGTCCCCACATTTGGGCTTTTATGTCACACTTCCAAAAGCATGTATAAAATATTGTCATAGTGAAGAAGAAAAAGCAACTGGACTAAATAGAGAACAAGCAGAGAGGATCCATGCTGGACAGAACACATGGAAGATCTTGATTTTCAACATATTTTGTGGAAAGAAGGAGACCAAAGGCAAGGATATATTGCAGGCCTTATTATTCTCCCTTCCCCCGCAATGACCAAGTGAATTAACTACTGAACCCATATACTTACAATTTCTCCATCTATATAAAAGTTTATGGGAATATTCTAGATACACACCAAGGGCCTACTTAATGAGGGTATTCAACCGAAGCAGTCATTTATGAGCAGTGTTCCACAAGCAGGTCACATCTTTATTCTCACACACAATTGATTAAAAATGCAGCAAATATAAGAACCTGCTTCAATTTTTTTAAAGCATTAGATCAATATGGTCAAACACCTTAAAAGTTCCCTTCCATCAAGGTGTCTTTTATGCACTTGTCAAGATTGTAAAAAAAATTGCTTGAAAAACATAACAGAGCTAATTCTATTTACACGAGCCTATCAGGAACAACTCAACAGAAACAGAAACTGAGACAAGAATATTAAATAAAAAAGAATTTTGCTCATGTCAAACATTAGACATTGAGTGACTGACTCTTCCATGTTTTAATCCATCCATCTTAGTGCTGTGCAAGCATGGCCTAATGTCATGATATAATTAACCAACCTGAGTTACTGATGGGCAATATTTTTCAAAGTTTCAGGTGACATGTTGACTTTGATAGTCAGCCATATGGAGAATCACGAAAATCACAGATGACTTGTGGTGAAAAACCAGGATGAAACTCTAGAAACAGATGGTGTAAAAGAAGCCTGCTACTTACTCTTTCTATAACTCACTACGCTATAGATCATATCCTGACCCAAGAGAAAATGGTATAAAGCACTCCCACACCCTTGTCTAAGAAGAACAGATTTTTTTTCAACTGTTCTCCTTTCAGCCAACATTGTCATGTAATGAAATGAGAGTTGTCAGATGGAGAAAATTTTAATAACTCTTAAATACAGTTCATCACAGGTATAGTCAAAAGCCCTGTTTTCAACTTCTTTCAGCAATGCTATATTGATTAAATCTTCAGCCAAGTAATAATTCACTAAGAAGTAAATTCCTTTGCAATTTTCTTTTAACTAACCACAATTCAACTAATGCTAATTACTGAGGGGCCAATTGGAATCCCCTCCCCAAAAAGCAGATATAAAAGGCAATTGCATGTTCCTTCATCTATGTCTTTCTTGGATTTACTTTACATGGGTTTTATACGAAATAGAAACCCAGACTATAGAACTTCTCCATCTTTTTCTTCATCCTTACAGCTAACTATACCACAGCGGTTCTCAACCTGTGGGTTGCGACCCCTTTGGGCAGTGGTTCTCAACCTTCCTAGTGCCGCAACCCTTTAATACTCGTATGTGGGCGTATCTACATGTGGGTGGACCTGCCTGGAGACAGATAGAGGAGTGGTGTCTCAGTTCCTAAGACCATCAGAAATATGTGTTTTCCGATGGTCTTAGATGACCCCTGTGAAAGGGTTGTTCGACCCCCAAAGGGTATCCCCTATATAGTCTGTCCCATTGATATATCAGTTTCTGTTTTGTCTGTTCATTTCTTTTTTCTTTAAATAGTATTATATTTTTCCCACAATTACAAACCAAGAAAATTTTTAGCATTTATTTTTACAAGATTTTGAGTTCCAAATTCTTCTCCCTCCCTCCTTTTCCATCTTCTGAAAATGGTACGCAGTTTGAAACAGTCTGTGTATATACGTTGTGTGTTTGTGTGTACTATCATATAAAACATATTTCTATATTCATCACAGTTGTAGAAAAAGAAAAAGATTATAAGGAAAAAAAAACCACGAGAAAGAACAAATTAAGTGAAAAAATATGCTGTGACCTGCATTTAGAGCCCATCAGTTCTTTATCTGGATATGGACAGCATTTTCCTTTGTGAGTCCTTTGTATTCTTCTTGGATCATCGCGTTGCTGAGAAAAGCTGAGTCATTCATAGTTGATCATCACACAACCGTTACTGATACTGTGTATAGTTTTCCTGGTTCTGCTCATTTCACTTTGCATCAGTTTGCACAAGTCTTTACAGGTTTTTCTGAAATGTGCCTGTTCATTATTTTTTATAGCACAATAATATTCCATAACATTCATATACCACAGCTTGTTCAGCCATTCCCTAAATAATGGACATCTCCTCAATTTCCAGTATTTTGCTGCCATGAATAGAGCTATTATATTTTTTGCACATGTGGGTCCTTTCCCCTTTTTTATGATCTCTTTGGGATACATTATTCATTTTTAAGATTGCTTTATATGATTTAGTCAACAAGTGTTTATCATGTTCCTACTATGAGCCAGGCATTGAGCTGAGCACTGGGCATCTAAGAAAAGCAAAAGACAATCATCCTAGACCTCAAGGAGTTCACAGTCTAATGAGGATACAACATACAAACAACCAAGTGCGAACAAGCTATAGACAGGGTAAATTGGAGAAATTTAGGGGGAAGTCACTAGAATTAAGGAGGATCAGGAAAAGTTTTTTTTTTGCTAAATGTGGAATTTTAACTAAAAACTAAAAGGATTTAGGCAAATCATGAGACAGAGATGAAAAAGCAGAGCATTCCAGGTATGGGATACAGCCAGTGAAAATTTCAGAGTCAGGAAATAGAGTGTCATGTGTGAGGAACAATCCATACGTTAAGTATCTAAGTAAGCTTAGTTGTTTTTTTTCAAGCCATTTAGAAGTCTATAATTATCTATTACTTAGCCAACAAAATTTTGGTCATTGTTCAAAGAATGGGCAGTACATTTTTAAAGAATAGATAATGATTCATCTCTGTGTGGGTGAAAAGAATACCCACACCTACAAAAGGATGGATCATTTAAGTATTGACATAGTAAGAATGAGTCAATATCTAACTGACTTAATAAAACCAATCTTCCTTAAATACTGAAAAATATATAAAGTAAGGTATGCCAAGAGACCCAAGGTCTCCTTGATATGGGCTATGAATCATCTCCTTCAACAGGATACCATTCCTGGCTCTTTTCAAATTCTCCACTGGGAAATTGTATATATGTGGAGGGTGGGGGGAGGGTTATGCAGCACAGGTCTCCAAAATGTTTGATAATGGAAAGCATAAAATGGTGAAAAATAGCAAGAGACTTAATTGCTAGATAAATAGACAGACGGATGGATGAATGGATAGATATAAAAGTAGTTTGGGAGGGAGACCATTAGCTATTGGAGGATCAGGAAAGGCTTCATGTAGAAGATAGGGCTCACACTGAATTTTGAAAAAAGAGTGGGATTCTGTGAAGTAGACTAAGGAGGAAATATATTCCAGCTGTGGGAGATGGATGGTCCATGCCATTAAAGATGGTCAAAGATGAGAGACAGAGTATCATGTGAGAAGAGTATCCAGAAAATTAGTCCAAAAACAATTCAACAAATGCAAAACAGAATCTTATGGAACTAAACCCAACGCATCTTTTCACTTGAGAAAACGAGCTCTTTTTTAAAAGTAGGAAACAAAAGTCAAAACACTGAGAACACGCCCTTCCAATTTCAGCAGGGCATGGCGGGTCTTTAGAGTGTTTCCACCAACATGAACAAACAAGAGATAAGGCACCTGTTAACCTTAAGACTATCAACATTGGCAAAGCAAAATAAAACTGAATAACCAGCTACTAGAAACCTGGGCAAAAACATAGGTAATGTGAATGAACGAATGAAAGAAATATAGTTATTCAAGGAAACAAAACCACCATGCTCATTTTCCCTCACAAATGCCAAGGTTCCCTTTTATTCTCTCCTAATAAAGAGAGGCAGGGACAGAAAGAAAAATGACTATGTGTCTGCATAGGTTGTGCCTGGGAGCAAGGGGGTACAACCTCTGCCTCCAAAGCCAACACAATGCGAACATTTACAACCTACCTTGGAGATACATGAGCTGGAACACACATCTCTTTTCTAAGTGCTCTAACATACAAATTAACACAGCAGAGCCTCGGTGTGCATAAGCACCCTGGGATATTTGTATGGGATAAATAACTGAGAAGGCCGGGGGAGAACATTGAGACTTCTTTGTGTTTGCCCTATTTTCCTGTAGCACAGAAGACTGGTGTAGAAATGCAAAGTCATTCTTCCCTGATGGATGGTGTGCTGGCATCTACAGGAAGTCATTGCTGATCTCCTAACTTGTCAGCAGAGTCCCAGAATCATGTATTTACTTTGGCTTAAATTAAGCACTTATTAATTTGAGGTTACTTTGTGTCAGGTGCTGTGCTAAGTATTGGGGGTACAAGCAAGCCCATTCCTGCCCCTGAGGAGGCTACATTCCTCTTTTTTTCTCTTTCTCTTGTTGAGGTCACTCAGGCTTAAGTGAAGCAGCCACTAATGGACAGGTTCCCCCTGCTGATAGGCACGGAAGCTCTGACCTGCTTCATTTCTGTCCTGAGTCCGGCTACTCCTTCTTGGGCAGCCCATTGGTCTTATACTCCCAGGGGCTCACCACATTGGTGCCAGATTTAATACACATACCCAATCAGCTTTAGCCCCACTCCAAGGCAAGCAGCCCACCAGCCACAGCCTCCCCCAGCAGCAAAGATTACAAGACTGCGCCACCATGCCTGGCCTAAGGTTACAGTAAGAAGAGAATAAGAGAAGACACCACGTATAGTGGGCAGTAAACAGAAATGTAGTGTTGGTTTTTTTGCTATTCTCAGAGCCAGAGTGGGAAAGGGGGATGGTGAGAGGAAGAAGAGAGGGGAGGGCACCTGAATAATGGCATGGCAGGAAGGAGGCTGGGAAATAAGGAAGGAGTCTAGACCCAGAGGTCTAGACTACACATAGTGAGTGTTTGTCCCTCAGAAGCTCTGTGTCCCAGGGTGGCAGCATGGGTAATGGGAAGAGAAGATGGCTAGGAGGTACGATGGATAGAGCTCTGGACTTGAAGTCAAGAAGACTATAGATTCAAATCTAGTCTCAGACACAAAAGCTATGTGACTCCAGGCAAGTCACTTAACCTGTCTGCCTTAGCTTCCTCAACTGTAAAATGAAGATAATAATAGCTCTCAAATTCCCACCTAATAATAGTTGTATTATTACTATACTAGTGTTAGTATATTATATATAGTATATTATATATCACTAATATTAGTATTATTTTAAATAGCATTTATATCCACCCAATTACGTGTAAAAACAATTTTTTATTATTTATCATTTTAAAAAAATTTTTGAGTTCTAAATTCTATCCCTCTCTCCCTTCCCTTCTCTCTCCTGGAGACAGCAAGTAATTTGATATAGGTTATACACATGCAAACATATAAAACATTTCCAATAATATTAGTATTGCAGAAATATACCATGGGTTCTCTGTGGGCCCTCTTACGGCCAATGTGTGTGACTTGACTTTAGTCACTTGAATTCTCTGGGTCTCAGGCTCCTTATAAATAGAGAGAAGTGAACCTGATCATCTCAAATGCCTTCCCTTTACATCTCAAGTTTTCTTTTTTGTGTATATGTATATATGGAGAGAGAGAAATACATATACACATACACTATACACACAGACATGCATAATATGCATATATATGTGTGTGCATGTGTATATACATATATATATATATATATATATATATATATATATATATATGTAATGTACACACATTTGTTAGCAGGCTGCCTCTTCCATTAGACTGTGAACTCCTTGAAAACGCTGTTTTTGGCCCCTTTTTTGTTTCCCCAGCACTCAGCAGGAGTGCCTGGCTCATTGTAGATACTTAATACATGATTGGTGAATGACTAAGACCTTCTAGTTCCAACTTTCTATAATTCCATATGAGGGATGCTGCTGAATATCATTTCAGGGCATCTTTTAAAGGTATTATCACTCAATGGGTTTCATTCTATGCATAGAACATTTACTTCCATAAGAAATCAATTCATTTGCCAGTTGTCCAGTTAGCAATGCTAAAATGCCATGTCATTAACCCCCTTAAAACTCGAAAGGCCTTGTCATGCTTACTGGGTCTAAGAAACAGCGGCTCTTTATACAGCTTCTTTCCAGCCAACTTTTGGGGAATAATCATCTCTCCTTTTAGGCTACCATTAGCAATCACAAGCTGTTGCCCACTTAATGGCATCTCTTAGCTCCGAGGGCTGCTTTCTAATGAGCTAAGAATCTTCCAAAGTCCCTGGTGACTGAGTGATTGGAACATTCCAGAGAAAGAAGCAAAATGTTCAGGTCTTGGTATTAATCACAGTGCCTGTCAGCTTGATCAAATCCTAAGCAAAGACACTCAAAGGGAGTTGATGAACCATGGCAGGTAAAACAGGTCTGCCTTTTCCCCTGGATATTGCCAAAAATAAAAAGAATGAATCAGAGAGGCAATAGCAAGCAGACTGACAATTCACACATGGGCCTTTCTTGCCTCCAAATTCATCAGCCTGAGGCACTTAGCCTTTTTAAAAATTCCTATCAGCATGTCTGGAATACCTGTATTGCATTCCTGCTACAATAATGTGGAACAGGAGAAAGCTGGAGGGAGAGACATGGATTTTACATGCTACAATGAGAATAAACCAGGCCTTTCATCAGAGAAATATTGTGTGTTATCCAACAGTATGCCAAGAAATAATTCAGGAAAGCAAACAAGAATTTGATCTATCTTTGATACTAGTTGTGAGGTAGGGATAGGATTGCACCCATGATTTCATTAGTACTCCCAGGGCACTCCCAGAAGAGGAAATAACCTCCCCCAATGGTGGGCAGCACCTTCTCTACAACTTACAGATTGAAAGTTGTTAAGAGCATAGAGCTTAGGTGACTTGATCAGGGTCACGCAGATAATAATGTGTCAGAAGTGGAACTTGGACCATTTCTTTATGATTCCAAGGCCAGCTTTCCATCATTCTCCCTGTACCCCTCTCAAGAAGTAGGGAAAGTCACATCAAAGGAGATAACGAAATAACATACATTTTACCTCCAAAAAGCTGTGGTTTCCTTGCTAGGGGGATTTCTTGCACTTACCCAGGTAAAAGGGGTACTCATATAGGTCACAAGGATTTCTCTATTGCTTAGTAGAAAGTCTGACATTGGTATTAATTGAAAAACTCATCCCTCTTTAGCCAACCTGGTTATGAGTCTCTCAACTTAGGCTGTACTTCAGACACTCAGTCTGTCCTCAGTTTACAGGAAAAGATATGCCAACTGTTAACAACCACATGAGAGACTGTTCCAAACGATTTATAAGAAGAAATTACAATATTATAACATAACTGAAGTCCTACTCCACATCCAACCAATCGGCAAAGATGACGATAGCTAATGTTAGCGTGAGGATGAATTCTCAATGGGGCTGTGAATTAGGTTTCCCATTCCAGAAGACAATGTGTTTTCATTTATGTTTTCAAAAAGTCATCAAATTATTCACAGCCACTGATCCAAAGATCCTTCTGCTGGGCATAGAAAAAAAAGAAGAGAAGAAGCACCTTCTCTGCAACTTACAGATTTAGAGTTGTTGAGAGCATAGGGGTTAAGTGACTTGCCCAGGGCCACAGAGATTGCATATGTGTCAGAAGTGGAACTTGGACCATTTCTTTATGATTTATCTTCCCAAGAAGGGAAAGATCAAAAAAGGTTCCATATATGCCAAAATATTCATAGAAGCACTTTTTGTGGTAGCAAAAAGACAGAAAATGGATGTCTCCATGAACTGATGACTAACAAGTTAGGGTATATTAAGATAATAGAATATTATGATTTATACTGATATGATCATTTTGTTGTTGTGGAGTTATTTCAATCATGTCCAACTCTGTGATTACATTCGGGGTTTTCTTGGCAAACATATTGGTGTGGTTTAGCATTTTCTTCTCCAGTTCATTTTACAGATGAGGAAACTGAGGCAAAAAGTTAAGTGACTTGCTCAGGGTCACATAGCTAGTAAATGTCTGAGGCCAGATTTAAATTCAGGTCTTCCTGATTCAACAACCAGTGCTCTATCGACTGTGTCACCTAACTGCCCCTTATATGAGCATATATATTTTATTCCATATGATAATGTTATATACGTGTCTATATGTGAATAGATAAATAGACGTCTCTTCAAGTAGAATGTAAGCTCCTTGAGGGCAGGCAGTGTTCTATTTTGTCTTTCTATTATGTGCATATACCACAGTGCTCAGCAAATAAACTTCCTTTTATAAATGCTTATCGATTGATTACGAGATGGTAAACAACAATAGATATGAGGAATCAGAAGAAACATGGGAGGTCTTGTAAGGAAATAATGTATAGAAAAGGAAACAGAAGCAGGAAAACAATCGACACAATCAGTACAATAACATGAGTGAAAGGAAAATGAAAAATGAAGCCAACGCTATGCAATTCTAATGACCCATCTTTGCCCAAAGGAGAGAGGGGAAAATGCCTCCATTTTTTCACCAGATAGTTGAGGACTACCCCAAAGGGCACCCAAGGGGAGTCATTGTTTTAATTACTTTTACTGAACTATTTTATTGCAAAAGAAAGCTTATTGGGGAAAAGTGGATGGCGGGAAGCAGAGAAGAGACTAATATATATATAATTGATCATAATCTAGCATCAAAAACAGGCAAACTTTTTCAGTTAATTTTTAAAAGTCTGAGTATTACAGAAAATAACCTAAAGAATCCAGTTTTTAAATTACTTTACCTTAACCACCCATTGCTTTTAATTCAAGGACAAAATATTTAGAGCTCCTGTCACAATCTTGAAGCTATTACTCCTTCTATATGCAAAGCTGAGGGGAAAAAAACAACAGTGATTTCTTAAAAAATAGTCTCAGAAGGAAAAAGGATGACCATTAAATATTCTTCCCTAAAGAAACATTTCCGAGTGACTAGTCTTCCAGTGAGCCATTTATATTCCAGAACACTAATCCAGAGGATTAGGGACCCAGACAGTCTTTTCACAAATACTTGTTGACTGCTCAATTTTGCTTCTAGACCTGGGCTTAGACCAAGAGGATAATAGTTGTACACACACACACACACACACACACACACACACACACACACACACACACTATCATTTCTGATGTTCTTCTTGCAAGTCTCCTGTCTACCTCAAGCCAATAGTCTCTCTAGACTCTGGGGCCATGGAATCCCATCTATACCTCTCTCTTAATTGTTGAAGAAATCTTCTAATATCTGGGGTCTCCAATTAAACTGTGTCCTTTTGAGTTGTTCAGCTATGAAAAATGACACGCTCACCATCTTCCTCAGGTGCCCATCATTTCAATTTCACCAGTAGGCTCCTCCTTTCTGGTGAAAAGAGATTCCTCCTTGGTCTCCCTGACTTCAAACCTCTCCCTCCCTCCAGAACATCCTTAGACACTGCTACCAACAGTGATTTTTGCCAGGTGTAGATCTGGCCATGTCACTCCCCTATCAATATGTGCCTTTAGGAAAACCATAAACTCTACTGCTTAGCTTCTAAGGCCCTTCACAACTTGGCTCCTCCAGACTAATTACACATCATTCCCCTGACATACACAGAATTCCAACTGATTTTGCTGTGCCCTGGATGTCAAATTTTGTCTAACAGACTCCACACACATGCTTCTACAAAGGCTGGAATATTCTCTTTCCTCACTTGCATCATTGGGAATAACTTGCCTCTCAAGCATTACTTTCTTCAAGAGGCCTGCCTTGATTTCCCTAGTTGTTAGTGCTCTTCTATCCCAATTACACTGTATTAAATTTGTATCTATTTTCTATCTCTTTATCTCTATGCTGCTCGTATCTCTCTGCGGTATATAAATTCCTTGAAGGCAAATACTGTTTTGTATTTATCCATAAATTCTAGCAAACAGTAGGCACTTAAAATTCGCATTGAATTAAATTGAATTCCCCTTAATCTATTTTGTTTTTAACTAGATGTCCCTACTCATTGCCATATTCCAGTCCTGAGTTACATCCAACCAAGTCTCAGTGAAAACCATTCTCATATTAATAGAGCTTACACAGTGACCTCCCTATGTTAAAACAGACATCTAAGGCCATGAAGAGGTTCTACTTCTCTAATTATGACCTTGGACCAATTACTGGACACCTTCATAGCTTCCCCCCGCCCCCATCACATATGTTGTTCTCTACAGTATCTGGTTTACCTTCCTCAATTTAGTGACAAATAGAAGTTGTATTGGGTTGACTTTAATGAATAGACAAGATCCATTTGTAATCAGTAGATTGCATGCCAACAAATGGGTACTACTACAGAATAATTTATCATAGCCAGAGGGTAAACATTTCCCTTCTATTAATAATGTAATGGCTTACATTATTAATTGTTTTAAGAAAGAAAACAAATGCCATAGAATTGTAGTGACCACAAAGCTTGGCCCAGAGAAGAGTTTAGAGAATTCATCTTCTTCCCTTCTTTGCAGAGACTAGCACCGTACAATACCGTATATATTGCCAATTTCAGGCAATGTGTTGGTTTTGCTAAACCACCTCTTTTTTGAGGGGGGGAGAAGAAAAGAAAGTTACGTGACAACTTTATTATATACTTAAAAGGGATAGCAAGTTGTACATAATATTTTTGAAGTTTCATGTGCAATCATCTTTTTTTTTCCTATTTTTCTATTTCATGGAAATACTTGTTTTATTTCTTGAGTTTAGAATAATATATATATATATATATATACATATATATATATATATTTAAAACACGGCTTACATGATAGTGGAAGAGAAAGAGGTATATTTAGAAATGAAAGTATATAAAGGCTAAAAAAAATTAGCAATTTTTGTCATTGTTTAATATAGTAATGTTTTATAGCTAGCACAAAGAGAAGCTTCACTTAATAAGATATTATCGTAGAATGCTACGTCTTCTAAATTCAGGAGGGGAAAATGACTATGAGAATTTCCACCTCATCCATTGTAACTATGCTATCAATCACAGTGCCTTGTAAAAATACATTTAACATGAAACATCAAATATGAAAAATGGTGGCCATGATAATTATCCAGTATCAAAAAGGCTTCAATCAACCCTTGAATGAGAAATGCGTTATGGGAAAGAGGTGCAGTTCCACAGTGATACATATTTTCTCAATGATTTCAAAATTATACATCAAACAATGATTGCAATATTTAGCAAAGCCGTTTAAGTTTCATCATTATGGCAGGAAAGCAATTCACAGTGGCCATTCAACTAGAAATGTTATCATTCCAATGAGAATTTCCTGGGGAGTAATGCCCAGATGACTGAGCTGATTAACCCCCAGATGGTGATTAGCCCCCACAGAGAAGCTTAAGTACTGAAGGAAAGGGAAAATGCTCTGTTCAGATTTTATATGACATCCCACTCTCTCCTTGATGCAAGAATCGCTCGATCATATTGGGCCTGGCAATATAATGGATTCAAACCATGTTAATAAGGCTATCTGGAGTCACAAAGACCCCTTTAAACTAACTATTGAAAGGATAATGTAGCTTACATTTTGCTTATGCCCAAATTCCCAACATGAGTCAGCCTTGCATGAGAGATGAGCAGAGGGAAGATGGCGCACATAGCACCAGGACCTTCTTGCCTATTCCCCTAAGGCACAGTTGACTAGAGAGGAAAAAAATAAATCAGTTACATGCAGTTGTTAATAAGACAGCATGATATTGTCTGACTCCATATTTCCAAAATAACAGTTCTGCAAGGAAGTCTTTTACCCAGTAATAAAAACATCTGGTATAACAATCACTCTCTGAGCATATGTAAGTGCTTACCATGGGCCAGACACTATACTAAATATTGTGTGTACAAAAAAAAAATGAGAAAAACATTCCCTGCCCTCAAGAAACTTACCTTCAAGTGGCTTAGATGTCCATCAGCTAAAGTAGTTCATATATTTTTCCCTATCTGATCCTTCATGAGTCAAGTTGAAGTATTATTTTTTTTTTATTTTAAGAAAGGACATTGAGACCCACAAGGTGTTAAGTGACAGCCCCAATCATGTAGCAAACAAACAGCAGATCGAGGATTTGAGGCTAGAGTAATCCTGAATCCAGCATTCTTCCCCACTAACATACAACTGCCCCAGAGTGAATAGTTTAAAACAGAGATTCCATTTATTTATCATGGTACCACAGAAGGCGCTTTGACTTCGGATGCTGTTCTCGTTTCTGTCACTTACAAGATGCATGGCCTTGACCCAAGTCATTTCCTCTCTCGGCCTCAGTTTCCTCATATGAAAAATGACTTTGTTGGACCAGATGGCCTCTCGGGTCCCTTTCAGCTCCAAATTTGGAGATACTCTGAATTAGTGTTGAAAAGGCTACTCATTTACATCAATGAAATCATAGATCCTTAGAATATTAGAGCACCACCTGCATAATTCAGCCACATGGAAAATCTGACTCTTCTGAATAACTCAGTCATTTAAAGCCAAGGCTTGACTGGATTCAAGTCTACAATAATGTACATGGTTATATGCTATACAAATCAGAGCAGACACAGGCAGACGCCCACCTCAGTCCTGCCTCATATAACATGTGTTACCTCAGGCAAGTCATCTGACCTCACTAGGCCTCAGTTTTCCTCATGTGTAAAATGAAGTGGTTGGAACAGAGAAAGGGTTCCCTTTTTTGAGTGTCAAGGACTCCTTTGGCGCCTAGGATAGCCTAAATGGATCCTTTTTCAGAATAATGTTTTTAAATACATAAAATGCATACACTTACCAAGGGAACCAATGATATTGAAATACAGATATCAAATTACTTCCAAAAAACAAAAACAAGTTCATGGGCCCCCTAAAGCCTGGTCTTAGATAATGTCTACAGAGATAAAAAACCCTTTCCTCGAAGCAATCGTGACATAAGGTTCAGAGGGTTGAGGAATGGAACAGAGCTTTCAAAGAGAAGAGAAGGAAAGAAACAGAAGAGAAGACTGACTTGGAGAGGCTTCTATTAGACCTTAAGATCTAATTTTTTTGCTTTTGAGAGAGAGCCAAAGAAAGGGGTTTTAAATGTTTCCTCAATGATCACAATAAGCAAGAAAGCTGAATTGGGATCCTTCCTGTAGAGGATTAAAAAAATAAGATTCTCTACCAGCAGTGCAGGATTATGACTTTTAAAAAAAAACAACAGAGCAGTGATTTTGATGACATGGATGACCAAAGCCCAATGATGGAACTCTCTCTGAAGGCATCTAGGCAGTAAGGTGAATAGAATGCTGGGCTTGGAGCTAGGAAGACCTGAGTTAAAAATCCTGTCTCAGATACTCTGGGCAACTTCTCTGTGCCTCAGTTCTCTCATCTGTAAAATGGAGATAAGAGCTCCTGACTCCCAAGGGTGCCATGAGATCACAAGCCTAAAGTGCTTTGGAAATTTTCAAGTGCTCCATGAAATGCTATTAAAAAGCATTCACCACCTGATCCGCAATTTCTTCTCTCAAGGATTTGCTCAGGTCACTAAGGGGTTAAGTGACTTGCTCAGTCACATGGTAAGTAGGTATCAGAAATAGGGTTTGAGCCCACCTCCTCCTGATTTCAAGATCAAATCTCTACCCATGCTTCAACACTGCCTCTCATTTTTTTTAAAAGCAGCACATTTAAAGATATTGTAAAAACTCAGCTTCCCAACTTTGAAAAAGAAATTCTTCCTTGAAAAATCAATACAGTAGTTTCTTGATATTGAGCATTGTGTTGGACCTTTCCCTTGGCCATTTCCACTAGCTACTTCTGTAGAATCTCCCTGTTTAAAGGATGGTTTCATTTCCCATCCTCCTCTAACAGGTGCTTAACAGATAGAACAGAGATGGCATAATGGAGGATTGGCAGAGAGCCCAGCCATCTTGGCGTCTGGCACACAGAATTCATCATTGACTCTTTTGGCCTTTAGGCAACAGAAACAATCATGCTTAGAACTGAATACTCTCTAAACCAGAGCACATGGAACTTGGTCAGAGGGAAAAAAAATTGGTAAAGAGGATTGTGGGAACATCTGTAAACGTACAGTCCAAGAAATTAAAGGAAGGAACTGAAGAATGGCCAAGAAATGAAGAAATTGAAGATGGCTCCCGGCAGAATAGTCTGCTATTCTTATCAAATTTGCAGATGACAAAATGATTGGAAAATTAGCTTACGCTATGGAAGGCAAATTCAGGGTCCCAAATGATCTCAACAGCCTAGAATGTTATATCCAAATCTAATCAAATGAAATTTAATAGGGAAAAGTATAAAGTCTTCTACTTGGATTCAAAAAATGAACTGTACAAATACGTCATAGTGGGAGAAGGGGACCTCATTAGAGAAATTCACAGAGTGTCTTTGGACAACGAGCTGAGTGTGACATGCTCCCCAACCTCAATCCCACTCCCAAAAGCCAATGTGAAATAGTTACAATAAAAGTCTAGCATACAGAACAAGGCAGTTACTGTCCCACTATGCTTCCCTCTATGTGCCGCCCCTCGCCCCATCAGATTAATGTTTATTCTTGGTTATTAGTTCAGGTCTGAGCATCACATGTGCCATGTTCAGAAAGGGCCATGAGGACAGCAAGAGGTATGAAACCACATTTATACCTAATTTGCATGTAGGTTGCTAGAGTGGGGAGCTGTTCCTATTCATCCTCTTTGCATCCAGAATGATTCACAAGTTTAATGAGTCTACATGGAAAAACCAGAAGATCCTAGTGTTAGAGCCAGAAGAAACATTAGAGTCCATCAAGACCAACCACCTCATTTTATTGATGAGGAAATTAAGGCCCATAATGAGTAAGTGATTTTCTCAGGGTCACAAATAAGCATCTGTGGCAACATTCACACTCAGCTCTTTCTAACTTCAAGTACATGGCACCATCTCTTCTGTAGGCCTTGTTTCCTTCCCTTGGGAGGACTGGTTAAAGAAACTGGGGATGTTTAGCCCAGAGGAGACAAGATTTAGGGCAGACATGATATTATGAGCTATCCTAGGAAAGAATATGGGTTAGACTTGTCCCCCTTGGTTCCAGGGGTCTTGACTAAGAAGAGTTGGCAAAAATCACAAAGAAAACAGTACAGCAAAGTAGGTAGAATACTGACATGGGTGTCAGAAGGGGCTGGGTTCAAGTCTCACATATAACACCTACTGGCTGTGTGACCCCAAGCAAATCCCCCATCTTCTCAATGCCTCAGGTAACTAAGAGTAGCTGCCAATCCGGATGGGTAGAGGGAGTTTCTTCACAGGGAACTGTCCATGCCAACAAAATCACAACTTCTATCCACAGAGCACACATACACAGGACACATCCCCACACTGCTAAATTTCAACTGACCAAAAATGGAAGTCCATACCTCTGAAGTAGCAAGCTCCCTATTGGGCAAAATCTTCAGGCTTTTGGCCATGGATGTCGTCAAGGACATTCCTATTGAAACTGCCACCCTAGGTAGGAATGTTCTCTACAGCTTGCGTGACAGATGATATCCCCAACAATCATCAACAGACATTTTTAAAATTTTTATTTTCTCCCCAATTAAATGACAAAACAATTTTATCATTCATCTTTTTGTTTTGAGTTCCAAATTCTATCCCTCCCTCCCCTTACTCTTTCCTAAGCAATCTGATATAGATTATACAAGTGCAAACGTGTAAGACATTTTCATATTAGTCATAGTCATTTTGTACAAAGAAAAAGGAAAATGAAAAACGTTACGCTTCAGTTTGTATCAGACTCCAACAATTCTTTCTCTGGAGGGTGAGAGCATTTTTCTTCATGACTCCTTTGGTATTGTCTTGGATCTTTGTATTGCTGAGAATAGCTAAATTGTGTATACTGTTCTCGTTCTGCCCACTTCATTTGCATCAGTTCATGTAAGTCTTTGCAGGCTTTTCTGAAATCATCGTGCTCATTATTTCTTATAGCACAACAGTATTCCCTTACAATCATATACCATAACTTCACCAACAAGCATTATTAAGCACCTACTTCACACCTAAGTGTGCAGGCACTTGTGTGTGAATGTGCAGACAACATGCACATGTGCACATGGTGCTGGGACTTGAACATACCAAGGCACAAAGATCCTTGTTGTCCAGGAGTTTACACTAGACAGAGGGAGAGAACATGTGCACAGAGTATGAACGTGCAAAGTAAATATAGAATTATTGCAGCTGGAGTGGGGAGTTGGGGAGAAGATGGAATCTACTAACAGCTAAGGGAATCAGGAAAGGCAGCAAGTGGTATTTGAGCTGAATTATAAAGGAAATTAGGGATTCTAGGGGAAGGGTGAGGGGGAAGTATGTCTTAGGCAATGGGAAGAGATGGAGACATGAGACGGAGGGTTATTGTAAGGAACAGAGATAATGTCAGACTGGCCAGACCAAAGAGCATGTGAAAGGGAATAACGCATAAGATGATGGAAAAGCCAATGGGAGCCAAATTGTGAAAGACTTTAACTGCCAAAAAACCCTGTGTGTTTCATGCTAAAGGTAAAAGGAGTTGTTGGAGTTTCTTGAGTAAGGGAGAAACATGCTTAGATCTGTACTTTAGGAAAATTTCTTGTACAGCTAGATGGCAGATATAAGAAAGAGGGAAGAGATTTTTTTTTTGCTTTTTTTTGGGGGGGGGGGTAGGAGGGAAGGCAGGGCAATCGGGGTTAAGTGACTTGCCTAAGGTCACATGCCTAGTAAGTGTTAAATGTCTGAGGCCAGATTGGAACTCAGGTCCTCCTGACTCCAGGGCTGGTGCTCTAGTCACTGTACTGCCTAGTCACCCCTGAGAGAGAAGAGATTTGAGGCACGGTAGGTTAGGTAGCACACCCTTCTTCTCCACCAGACAGTTGCAGAGTTCTTCCATCAAGCACCGGCTCATTTCCCTTTGCAGCTGCTGCATTCACTCCTCTTTCTGCAGTTCTTCCATCTGCAGCATTGGAGCACTGGACCTAAAGTCAAGAAGACTCATGTCTGAGTTCAAATCTGGCCTCAGACATTTGCTGGCTGTGTGACCCTGGACAAGTCCCTAACCCCTGCTTGCCTCAGTTTCCTCATCTGGAAAATGAGTTGGAGAAGCAAATGGCAAACTACTCCAGAATCTGCCAAGAAAACCCCAAATGGGTTCATGGAGAGCTGGACTAACCGAAATGGTCGAAAGGATATTTAACTCAGTTCAACCTATATGTTTATTAAGTATCAGGGGAGAAGCAAAGTTTAGAGAAGAGAAAGGCTCTTTGACCCCTCCTGGACCTTCCAGGTCTGAAACATTTGCAGAAAATAATAAATAATAATCCAGAAGTGCCCTATCACGTTGTAAACAAAGTGCCGTGTCTGAGCTCCTGAGGGGGAAAGGAAGGAGGCATCGAGACGCGTCATGGAGGAGGCGGCGTCTGGTTCTGGTTCTGAAGAAGGAGGAATTCTGCAAATGAAGAGAGGGGAGGGGGGAAGTTTTAGGGAGTGTGACGAGCAAAAGCAGGGAATGAGGGGAATACACAGACCATGTTTAGGGGGCAGAGAGCTGCCCAGTTGGCTGAAGCGTGTGCAGACAGCGCTTAGAGAGGGGAACGGCGCGAGCCTGGGAAAACAGAACCATTCTATTACGGCCGCCACGTCCGGGGCGGCCCCAAAGGCTCAATGCAGACTCAAGCTTTAGCAGCTTAAAACTGCACAAAGACTTTTGGGGCATCATAGACAGAGAGACACAGAGACACAGAAAGAGAGACAGAGAGAAGAAGGACAGAGAAGGAAGAGAGAAAGAAAGGAAAAGAGAGAGAAATATATATATATATATATACACACAC
>CM053582.1:561560777-561579625 GCA_028627135.1 Pseudochirops cupreus | reverse complement strand
CCCTCCCCCTCTACAGAAATGTGAATATTCATCATCCCTCCCCCCATCCCCCTACTCTTCTGTGTGGTAAGATGCCCAGTGTAGAGTTTGTGTCATTCCTTCCCTAAGCCAAATTCCGTAAGAGTAAGGTTGTGAGTTTGTGTTTTAAACATCCTTAGCTCCAGAATATTTCTTCTCTGCTGGTGTTTTCCTGAGTTGGTTCATTTATCAACTCTTCCTCTCACACTCTGGGATGGCAGGTCAGGTTCTGTTTGAGTCTGAGTTGCTTTCCTCAGTTCCTTCTGTTGGTTTCACTTGGTAGGTCAATGTTCTGAGCCCTGGCAGACTTCCATGAGCCCAATTAGAACTTTGTGAGTGACTGTCAGACTGTTCCTGAGCAAGGCATTCTATTGTCTTCTGTCCCTCTCCAGACTTCCTTGATCAGAATGCTGGGTGCTATCCGTTCTTCTGGGGCTCATTGTCTCTGATTCAGAAAGATTTGTGGAGAGCAGAGGAGGTATAGAGAGACCAGAAAGGACAATGCTGTGTGTCTGTGTGTGTGCTGGCCTGTTGAACATTTTTAATCAGTTACTAGGATTAAGGACTTTCAGATTTTCAGCTGACACATAGTTCATTCTCAGAAAGAAGTAGGAATAAATCACCATCTGTCCTCCTTGTGACTTCCGTGATCAGATCACTCCCCTGGACATCACTCCTAGCCAGTGTTTTCCCATATTCTATTGTAACCTTCTTGAGGTCAGGACCTATGTAGCTTTTACTTGGCATAAATACTAAATAAAATGCGTTTCATTCATTTGGTTGGTTTTATTAGAAGGCAAGCTCATCTTGGCAATTTAAGGTTTTTTACATCTGACTCCAGTCAACCTTCCCCTACTTCTTCTACGGTTATTTAATTATCTATCCCTTCAAACTCTCTTTTCTTTCTAACTCCTCCATGATTGTCAGGGGCACCACCCTCTTCCTAATCAGCCAAGCTCCTAAACTCAACCCAAGCCCAACTCCTCACTCTCTCTCACCCCACCCTCATGGCCAATCAGTTGCCAGGTCATTTGTTGACTCTGACCTTTGTTACATCTTCTCCCCTCTGACACTGATGCCACCATGGTGCAGTTCCTCATTACCTCACACCTGGACTTTGGAAACAGATTTTTTGGTTGATCTCTGTGTTTCTGGTCCCTCCATATTCCAGTGCATCTTGCATTCAGCTGTCAAATTCATCTTCCTAGAGCACAACTATGACCATGTCATTAGCCCTTCCTACACCTCCCCAGCCCCCAGTGTCTCCTGATTGCCTCCAGGATCAAATTGAAAATCATGGGGGGCAGAGCCAAGATGGCGGAGTGAAAGCAGGAACTTCGTTGAGCTCCCGCACCAGCCACCTCCAATACCTGTAAAATATGATTCTAAACAAATTTTAGAGCTACAGAACCCACAAAGTGATAGAGAGAAACAAATCTCCTGCTGTAGGTGGCCCAGCAGGCCTACAGGAAAGGTCTATTGCACCACACTGAGAGCTGAGCAGTCCCCCTTGAGCCGCACAGGGCCAGACCCGAGGCAGCCCTGACCAGCCACCCAGACCAGCCAGAGCAGACTCTGTGGCTGTTTCCAAACTTCTCAACCTGTAAATGCCAAAGAGAAAGTAAAAGGTCAGTAGGGAACTCTGTTGGAACTGGGTGACTGAAGAGCACAGTCCAGCCCCAGCTCCCAGGGGTGAGAGGTGGTGGAGGTGTGGCTGCCTCCAGAGCTCCTGGCCTACAGATGCAAGGGGGACCAAGCAACCCTTCAGATGGTAATTGCTCTTGTTTTGACCTGCTTGGATCTGGATCAGTCTTGAGTGGTGATCCTGGGGTGTGTGGCCAGTGAGCCAGAGTATGTAGTGGCTGTAGAGAGGGTACCCTCCTCATTGCTCTGACAACTGTGAGAACCCCAGAGATTTGGAACACAACTCTCTCCACTCTGGAAGCAGAGAGCAAACAGAGGAAGCACAATCAGACCATAGAATCCTTTTTCGGGGACAAAAAGGATCAAAACATGGAACCAGAAGAAGACAACAAAGTTAAATTGAAAATCATTTGGCTTTTAAAACTTGTCCTAACCTGGCCCCTTCCTACCTTTCCAGGCTTTTTTCCAATTTCCCCCCCTCCACATACTCTGTGATACAGTGACATGGGATCCCTGCTGCTCCTCCAACATAGTTGTTTGCATGTGATCTCTCCCATGAAGCTCCTTTGCGAGCTATATTACTGTCTTTAGATCTCTAGCACTTAGCACTATGTGACTGGCACATAGTAGTGCTAATGCTTCTTGACTGAGCCCTTTAATGCCTGACTTTAGATAGAGGATAGAGTAGTGAAACTAGAGGCAGGAAGTACTGAGTTCAAATCCTGCCTTAGATACTTACTAGCTGTGTGATCCTGGGAAAGTCACTTAATCTGTCAGCTTCAGTTTTTCCATCTGTAAAATGGAGCTAATAATAGTACCTTCCTGACAAGGCTGTTGTATTAGATGAGATGATATATGTAAAGTACCTTGCTAAACTTAAAACAATATTATTAAGGAAAAAAAGGGGGCTGTGTGTAAGATTCTGGCATATTCTAAAGAGCAATGAACCTCAAGACTGAAAGCTTTGAATTGGAGCAGATTACATTGGGCAGGACTCACTTTTCCTTCTTCCTTCTCCTTGCCCTTCCCTTACTCACCATCTCTCTTCCTGACATCCTCTTCCCCATTGCAGGAGACGTCTCACGGCCCTCTTCGCCTGCGTTCTCTTCCCTCTTCCCTTCACTGTGCCATCCTTCACACAGCTGTCAGTCTCTGGTCTGATCAAGTACCTACCCTGCTCAAATATCTTCAGTAGCCCCTCATTACCTGCCAACCTTATATCATGGCTCATTGAGAAGCAGCAGGATGTTGTGAATAGAGGACTAGCTATAGACTTGGGAATATCTCAGTTCTAATCCTGCCTCTGACCAAAACAATTGTGTGACTACAGATGGTCGCTTAATTTTTCTATTCCCCCATGCTGTTCTCTAAGTATAGAAGTTATAGGTGAATTGCTAGTCAGTATCATCGGTATCACTGGAAGGAGGTTCCACACAGATGCAATTAAAGGTCTGGACCAAAAGATTATTGTGAATATCATATCTTTATTTTGACAGATGGTTATCTAAAAGTTTTTACCATTTTAGCCTGAATGAGGGTCTTTGAAAGGCATATCCTATTTTTCTGTTATTATAGACAGGAACAAATGCATTAAATTTTTGAAGAGGCCTTTGAAATAGGTGACATGGAATATTTCAATTGAATTGGTTTTTAGCCTTTGTACCATTTTTCTGGATTACTCATAGAAGTGGTTAATTTGGTTGTTCAAGGTCAGTGATCAAAGTCTAGCCAGGTCCTACCAAAAATATTTATAAGAGCTCTAGAAAATAAATTCAAGGGGCATCTGGGTGGCACAGTGACTAGAGCACCGGCCCTGAAGTCAGGAGGACCTGAGTTCAAATTCAGTCTCAGACACTTGACACACTTACTAGCTGTGTGGGCAAGTCACTTAAGCCCAAATGCCTTGCCTTCCCCTCTCCAAATAAATAAGTTAATTAATGCAGGGTAATTTGGGGGGAGGATCACTAGTACCTATCATTTATTAAATGCCTACTATATGTTATATACTATGCTAGATGGTGTAGTGGATACAGCGCTGGGCCCAGAGTCAGAAAGACTCTTCCTGAATTCAAATCCAGCAGCAGGCACTTCCTAACTGTATGACCCTGGGCAAGTCACTTAACCTTATTTGCCTCAGTTTCTTTATCTTTCAAAAGAGCTGGAGAAGGAAATGGCTAACCACTCCAGTATCTTTGCCAAGAATTCTCCCCCAAGAAAAGGGGTCATGAAGAGTTGGACACAACTAAAAACAACTGAACAAAAAGAGATATAAATATCCCTACTATCAAGGAGCTCAGAAAAATCCTCAAAGTGAGTGCAGTCTTTGAGTTCTGAGATAATCACAATAAAACATTTTTTTTTTACCTTTATTAGAGTCATGGAACAAATTTCTCATTTCAATCTTAATTTGGTTCTGTTTTGGTGATAATTTTGCACCACTGATGAAATCCGATGATCTTCACATTTCAGGCTATTTTGGTAGATTTTTTTCTGAAGTAAAATGACCACCATTGTCAGATTAGCCAGGCTTAATTGACTGGTTTGCCCAATTAGATATCAAATTGTTGATTTTTTGGACATAAGTGATTTTAAAATTTCCACACCACTCTGGGTGATTTATGTCTTACAAAAATTATTGACTGTTCAATTATATGCAAGTGCTAATTGCCCAGAGATATTACCTAGAGAAGTTATTTGATTCTAATATTGGGGGACTTCTGGCTCTGCTGTGGCAGTTAAATTGAATATGTACCCCAAATATTTCATTTAGATCAGTGGTTCTCAACCTTCCAAATGCTGCAATCCTTTAATACTGGTATGTGGGAGTATCTGCATGTGGGCGGACCCGCCTGGAGACGGATAGAGGAGCGGTGTCTTAGTTCCTAAGACCATTGGAAATATGTGTTTACCAATGGTCTTAGGCACCCACTGTGAAGGGTCGTTCGACCCCCAAAGGGGTCGTGACCCACAGAGAACCATTGATTTGGAGGTTATAGGAATAATGTGGTAACTCTAACACTGCTTACTTGTTTAGAGTGTTTACATATTCATACATATTATAGAAACATCTCTCTTCCCCTTTCTGTGTCTCTTTCCTTCTCTCCCTTCCTCTGTCTCTTCTTCTCTTCATCTCTCCTCTCTCTTGGTCTCTCTATTTCTCCCTCCCTCTTTCTTTACCTCCCCTCCTCTCTTTGTATACGTATGTCTCTATGGTATATCCTTATTTGCACACATTTCTATATATTCATGTACCTATACATATATACATAAATATGTGAATGGATAAATAATAGACAAACAGAGAGATAGACATAGACAGATAGATAGACTAATCTATTGATAGATAGATCTGGGGGGGGAGGGAACAGCATGACCTTTCTGTTTTGCATGTTGGTAAACAGTACTGGAAAGAATTAAACCCAAGAGAATATGGGGTGGTGATGTGTTCTCCCTCAGTTCAAGTCTTCAAGCAAAGGTCAAGCAAATAGTCACTTATGACCACAAAATTAGAACTGGCAGGGCTCTCAGAGGTCATCCAATTCAACTCCCTTAATTTACATCTGAAGGAACTAAGGCCCAGGGAAGCTAACCAATTTGTTCTAGGTACAATAAGTACCAAGCTTTAGCAGTGGAGTTTTAACCCCAGTTCTCTGACTACAGAGTCAGTGGATAGCACATTGCCTCCCTTGTCAGATGAGTTGTAATAAGATTTCTTTTGGTGACTGGTTGGATGAGATGAGTACAGAAGTAATTCTCAACACAGAAAACCTGTGATTCTCTGGGTCATCTTGTAATAGGTGTCAAAATAAATGCTTCATAATATGATTACATTCTCCTACTGAGGAAAAAAAAAATGATTTTATTTTTGTCCTGAGTTGTTATAGCATTCTATTTGAAATTTTGGACATTTTTGGCTGGTGCTCTGGACTTTAAAAGAGTTGGCTTGGTTCCTATCTTTGATCATTACAGTTTTTATCACCAATTTCTTTAGTAATAATTTAAGTTCTGTGGTTGTCTTTGATTTTGGATGGTATCTATGTACTATAGATAAGGAAGCATCAATAGTAAGGGACCTTTGTGATATTACCTCATTTTCACTGGTCGACTTTGCGTGACTTCAGTCCTCCTTCTCTGAAGGTGTAAGAACATTTGTGCTGTGTTTTCTCAGATGAACTGTGTTCTTATTGGAGCCACAGACTCCTCACTCATGTGATGGGACTTATTTCATCTTTATGCTCATGTTGTTTTTCCTTTTATTTTTTTTAGGAAAACCATGGATCCTACAACCCACGAAGTTCCAGAAAGGTAAAAATACAGTTTGCCTAAAACTTGAGGCAGATCTCTTTTTTTATTTAAAAAGTTGTTTCCTCTGCTGCATACAATTTTCATGAACAAACAACAATACTTATATTTCCCCATGAAACCCTGTGAGGTGAGTCACATGAGGCTTCTTTTATGTATACTTTGCATATGAAGAATGGGCTAATATAGCATCCACCTCCCCTGGTTGTGAGGATTAAATGGAACAATATTTGTAAAGCACTTATTGAGGTGCCTGGCACATAGTAGGCACTTAAAATGCTCACTTCCCTCTTTTCTTCAATGACTTTATCATGATCCTACAGGTCATAGGGAGATTTGAACTCAGAGCAGAGTATCTGACCCAGTATCTAGAGCTGTTTTCATTGTGCTATTTTCTTTCTGAAAACAAACTAGAAAAAGTTTCTCAAGTGTTGTTAGTGGAACCACTTCTTTCGCTTGTGTTCGTGATGTGCAAAGACACCATGAATCTTCAAGCCTTGGATGAATGCTGCTGATGGGCACTTTTAGATTTAATATAGCGAAAGTCTTCCTAACAACGAGAGCTGTCCAAGGTAGAAGGGCTGACCTGAGAGATAGTGAACTCCCTAGAACCAGATGTCTTTTTAAGCATAAGTTGAATATTCATTTGTCAAGGATGTTGTGCAGAATAGGATAGTTTTAGAATTTTGTTGTTGTTATTGAGTTTTAGTTGTGTCTGTCTCTTTGTGATCCCATTTGGGTTTTCTTAGCAAAGATACTGGACTGGTTTCTATTTCCTTCTCCAGCTCATTTTATACAAGAGGAAACTGAGGCAAACAGTATTAAGTTACTTGCCCAGGGTCAAATAGCCAGTAGGCATTTGAGGCTGGATTTGAACTCAGATGCCCCTGACTTCAGGACTGGTGCTCTATCCATTGTGCCACTCATCACCATTGTTTAGCAGTTACTGGCCCTATTTAATAGAGTAGACTCTAGATATTCTGATGGTTTCTTCATAGAAGGGATCAGGAAGAAGCAGGAAATATCTCAAGGTAACACAAATTTCTGAGTATTTGGGGAGCAATGCAGGATTTCCTATGGGGCTGAGTGGCTGGAGATCTGGCCTCAGAGCCACAAAGACCTCAGTTAAAGTGCCTACTTTGACATGTACCAGCCATGTGATGTTGGGCAAGTCACAAGGACTGCTAGGTGGTGGCGTAGAACATAGATCCCTCAGCAAGGAGTCAGGAAGACCTGAGTTCAAATCTGACCTCAGACACTTCCTCAGATGCATGACCCTGGGTAAGTCATTTAACCTCTATTTGCCTCAGTTTCCTTATCTGTAAAATGAGGGTAGTAATTATACCTACCTCCCAGGGTTATTGTGAGAGTCAAATGAAGTAATATTTGGTTTTTTAAAAAAAATTTCTTTATTAATTTGTTTGTTTACTTTTAGTTTACAAGATTCAGTTCCACAATTCCTTGAGTTTCAAATTTTCACACACATCCCCATAGTGGCATGCAATCAAGTATAGGATCTGCAAATACTTTCACATTAAACATTAGTCAGATCGTAAAGAAGGATTGTAACCGATAGAATGAACAATGGGAAAGAGGAAATAAAACCAAATAAGAAAAAGAAAGAGAGTAGGCAGTTTGCTTCAGTCTGCATTCAAGCTCTGTTCTTTCTAGTTCTTTCTCTGAATGTAGACATCTTCCATCCTGAGTCTTTTGGAGTTGTCTTATAACCTTGCATTGGTGAGAAGAGTCCAGTCTATCAGAGATGGTCGTCACACATATGATATGTCTGTGATTGTGTACAAATTTCTCCAGGTTCTGCTCTTCTCACTCAGCATCACTTTGTATAAGTCTCTCCAGGTAAATATGAAGTCCGTCTGCTCCTCATTTCTTATAGCACAATAGTATTCCATTACGTTCATATACCACAACTTGTTTAGCCATTCCCCAATTGATGGGCATCCCTTTAATTTCCAATTTTTTGCTGCCACAAAGAAAGCTGCAATAACTATTTTTGTACATATGGGTCTTCCCCCCACTTCTATGATCTCTTTGGGATACAACCCTAGAAGTGGTGTTAGTGGGTTGAAGTAATATTTGTAAGCATTTTGCAAACTTTAAAGCATTCTATAAGTGCTTGTTATTGCTATGATAGTTACTACTACTATTCAACTTCAAAGTAATTCTAGGCAACTTAATAAGACTGTAAGGTGCAGAGCTTCATTGGTAGAAGGAATTTTCCTCCTTGGGAATTCCTCATTCCAATTCCCATAATGGTTGGATTAGAATGTTGAGTTCATCTAACCCAGAGCTGTCAAGCACAGGTCCCTTGGGCCACATATGGCCCACAACGTTCCAGAGTGAACCTAGATAAAATATAATTGTGAAATATTTAACAAAATAAACAAAAATGCAATAACAAACAGATAATGTCAATGTTTTTCTAAGTGAAAGGAATTGATATTTTTCACATCATGATTATTTCCGAATATGTCATTCCCCTTCCTCAGAATGTCATCCCTTCTAACAAAAAAGGAAAAAGAAAAGGAAACACCAAAATAAACCAGCCTTTCAGCTATGTCTCATGACGTATGCATTGTTATGTATCTGTTGTCCTCCATCTCTATGAAAAAGGGAGATACGTTTTCTCCTTTTTTGCTTTAGACCCAAGTTTGATACTGTAATTAATTTCTAGTTTCTTTTTGGGTCACAGAGAGAACTTGTTCTTTTTATTTGCGTTTCTGTCGTCATTGTGTGTATTGTTTTTTTGGTTCTGCTCCCTTCATTTTGTATCAGTTCATATAAATCTTCTCATGCTTCTCTGTATCTTTCATGTTCATCATTTCTTAGAGTGCAGTAATGTTCCATTGCATTTGCTATGGAGCTTTCTACTACAGCTTTTAAAAACATATTAAAATATATTTGAAATTTTACATAATGTTTAGTATGTATGATTTCTGCCTAATGTATTCATATAGGTGGAATATAAGTGTGATCAATTATCATGTAAATAATAGTAATAGTGCATAATTTTTATAGCTGTTATACCCCAAGTTGGTAATTTTAAAAGCCAGTTATTTTAGTGTGTCAATGGTTGTTACTCTGCTTAATCTGCAGATTGGATTCTACTCATTCATTGATACCTAGCCCACCTTTCCTTGTTCACCTTTTAGCTCTTCTTCATACTTGCAGATACATTTCCTTCCCTTTCTTTCCCTTCCTATTCTTCTCATCCCAATCTATACCATTCCATCCCATCATTTGCATTATGTGGGATTGGAAGCAAAGAGTAGCATTCTAGAAAACTAGTTTGTTCTTTTTCACTATAATTTTTTTAATCTTGTGTGCCAGGGACTTGCCTAGTCAAGGTTTGAATATAGATGTTTATAAATTAGACTTGACATGTACAGATGGTTGTTCTGTTTGAAGTCTCAAATTATCCAGTAGGATCTTAACTCCTGTGTTGGCATCATTACAGCTAGAAAGCACACAATATGAGTAGTCAATAACAGTAACACAAGGTATAAGACAAAGATCATATCTCAAGAATATGATCATAAAAACCATCAAAATAACTTAAGGACTTTGGGTGTTCCTGAATCTGCATAGGAATGCATGACAGCTTCTTTTATGTGAAAAATGTTATTTTCGCTATGGAGTCAGAGTAAATGCAAGACATAAAACACCCACTTAACTCTACTCTGGATGACTGTCCTTTAAAGGAAAATCAGATTTAGAATCTGTGGGTAATAAATATAAAACTTGGTGGGACCTCATAGTGTAACACCCTAAGGACCAGAGGAGGGAAGGGATGAGACTTTTATGTTTAGATAATTTGGGAGTTTAAAATTCCAAAGATGAAGATATATGGTGAATCTACATCCTTAGATAAAAGCACAAGGAGAATCTGCCCATATCTCATTATCATATATGGAGGTTATAGCCTTAATGTGTGAGTGTGTGAATGTGTATGTGTGTGACTCAGAAAACTAACTAGATTAAGGGCTATTAAAAAAGGGCTATAAAAAAGAAAAGTGGATTAAAATTCAAATTTGTTATCCCTAAATTAATTAACATTTTACTTGCTAGAAATTTGGATGTAAATCTCATATTGCAATACTATAGTTAGCATTCAGTAAGAGACACCTTAAATCTCTAGCATTAACATATACAAGCCATCCTGAAAGTCTGTGCTTAGAAGACCCAAATGACTGTGCCCTTCTTCCTAGGTTTATGGAGAAATGTTCTATTTCTACTTTTCTTACTATACTATTTTATTAAATGCCTTTCTTTAGGATAATTGTGTATTCTAATGACAAGCACAATGATGGGGGCTCATGAACTATTTCTTTTTGAGTGACAGTTTCAACTCAGGTAGCCTTGTCTAGGGGTGGAGAACATATTTTGGCAGTTGTTGGGCATCCCAGATTGCTACCTTCAAACAAAAATTTAGTCAAGATTATTCTGTTATTCAGTTGTTTTCCATTGTGACCCCATGTGGGGTTTTCTTGGCAAAGATACTGGGTTTGTTTGCCATTTTCTTCTCTAACTTCTCTCACAGATGAGAAAACTGTGGGAAACTATGGTTAAATGACTTGCCCAGGTTCACACAACTAGTAAGTGTCTAAGGTTGGATATGAACTTGGAAAGATGAGTCTTTCTGACACTAGACCCAGCACTGTATCTATTGAGCTATTTAGCTGTTTCCCCATCTGTTATCAAGACCATAATCATCACCATCATGACTGATGGGAAGAGAAGGTAGGCAGGTTATATGATCAGGTTGAGTAATAACTAGTGGACATCCTAAGGCCTCCAATAGTTTCCTCATGATGTCAAGAGAAATCTAGGAAGGTTTCTAGCATGTTGGATAGTCTCTGGGGTAGAGACTTCATGGGAGAACACAGACATTTGTATGGGATTGGCAGGCATGCAAGGATTATAATCTGCATTGTTGGAGACAACTTCCAAACTGCTAAGATACAAAATCTATTTGGATGAAATTCTTCAAAAAGTATTTTCCATTTGCCCCTTGATTTTTCAGAACATACAATCGTTACCCTCTTATTTTGCTAAGCCTAGCTTTATTTTCAGTAAATAGGTGTCCTTTCTTCAGGTCTTCTGAAGCTTTCTGCTACCTGCCTGAAATTCAGGGAAATATTTTCTTTGTCCCCTCAATATTTATTCTTTTGGATAAGAGTCATTGGAAGACAATGTCAAATTCCTTTTTATGAGACTTTTTCCAAAGTGTTTTCATGTAGTTACTTGGTGTGGTTCCTAAACTGAGTATTTGTGGATTGGTGTTTCTAACAATACATGATTCACACTATGTACAGTATAATTCTAACTGTGTAAGTCACTGTAAAGCCAAGCACAAGCAGCTTTCCAGAAGACTGCTGCTGCAAACAGCTTCAAGGTTCTGATTACATAGTATAGTGAACTCTCTATTTATTCAGTAATAAATTAAGACAAATTAATGACAAAAAAGCAAAGCACAGCATTCGCAATGTTATGACATAACAACTTATCACTAAAGTGGCCACATAGTTTTCACCAAAGTGACTACATAGTTTTAAACAAAATATATCATTCAATAAGTCCTTAACTCAATAATCCTTAAGGAGCAGGCCTCCTTGAGGGACACAAAGTACAGTAAATCATAATCTTCTCAGTCAGCATTTAGTATCCAAGGTCACAGTAAATCATAATCTTCTCAGTCAGCATTTAGTATCCAAGAAGGGATCTTTTCATCTTGACTTGAGGCTGGCTCTCAGCTTCCATGGTTCCTCTTCCATGGTCCCAGCTCTTACTCAAATCTACCTAACTGTCACCTGGATTCAAAGGAAGGCAGCTCTCAGCTCCTTGTCCAGCCTCTTGTCCAGTTCCTTGTCCAGTTCCCATTCCATATTGAAGCTCACAGTGTCCAATCCACCTCAAGTCTGTCACAATTTCTGTTTCCGGGAAGACAAAGCTTAAAAGAGCCACAATAGGGGCAGCTAGGTGGCGCAGTGAATAGAGCACCATCCCTGGAGTCAGGAATACCTGAGTTCTAATCTGGCCTCAGACATTTAACACTTACTAGCTGTGTGACCTTAGGCAAGTCACTTAACCCCTATTGCCCTACACTCCCCCTCCAAAAAAAAAAAGAGCCACAATAACATTCATGCACATTGCCGGCACCATCATCAATTCACTATCTGCCTTTGAAATTAACACAGACCCACCAACAAGGTCTGAGAACTCAACACAAATTATCAACATAGAAATTAACACAGGCTCACCAACAAGGTCTAAGAACTCAACACACATCACAAACAAAAATCAACAAAGAGGAAACAAACAGAGTGCTGCCACCACAAATGTTCCTTTCTCGAAATCCACTACCACAAGTGCTCCCTCAGTTCTGCTCTCTCCTGGACTGGGCTTCTCCTTATATATGGTCGTTAAGCTCCTCCCTGTTCTACCCCTTCCTGTTGCATCAGCAACAGGGGTTCACAAGTTCTGTTTCTTAACAAAAGACTTGATATAATCATGGGCAAGACTTAAAAGAAACGTGAACTGAAACAAGGTGCTAAATAATTAAACAGCTAAAACAAGTCATTAACTACTTCTTTGCTTGCCATTACAGTCCCTACATTCTGTAACTGTGTAGAGACTGGGAAACATGCCTTATACCCACCCAGAATTTTTCAAGCATTGATGATTTTGTCAGGTGGGTACTCTCTTTATCCACAAAGATCACAATCTCTTGATGCCTTGAATGCTGGTCTTTGAGAGCTACTTATGGTGTCAGGGGTCATCCCCATTCAGAAGAAAAGTTTCATCACTAGGGACTCCACATCTCAAATTTGCTTTTCTCTACTGGCGATCTTATACCCAGTCAACATATAGTCCCTGCCCCAGGACATCCCTAGAGTAGGGAGGAGAAATATAGAGTCTTATGTTCTCTACCATCAATAAAACCAGCACCATAATTCAGTGAGAGAACTAAAACAAAACAAGAAAAGAAGCTCTCAGTGCCCCCAGAAAACTCTCTAATACTGTAGATTACAGAGCAGCTAAGGTGACATGGTGGACAGAACACTGGACCTAAATCCAGCTTCACTTACTATCTATGTGACCTGGGGCAAGTCACAACCTCCACCTGCCTCAGTTTCCTCAACTACAAAGTAGAGATAATAATAACATCTACTTAAAAGAGTTTTTGTGAGGATGGAATAAGATTAGATTTATTAAGCACTTAGTATAATGTCTGTTCTTCACCTAATGCTCTTTGGCAGAAAGAGTTTGCCCACTGGGAGCTTCCTACCCTGATATAATCACAGGTCAGGAGCAGAAAAATATAAAAAATAAAACACAATGTTGATCAGGAGGAGAATGGCATCTTCCATCCAGACCTGAAAGAAACATTGGAGAATCCCACCCCTCGTTTTATGGAGGAGGGAACCAAGACCTGATTTCCTACCAGAAGTCCTCAAGCTTTGGCTTCTTCGTCTATGAAATCATGACTTGCATGGACTCCTTAACTCTAAGACCCCTCCCAGGGCCAAGTCCTTTAGCATGATTTGAATCCAGGTCATCAGACATACCGCCTCCCCCACCACCCCATTCTCTGTCTTTCCTATTACAGTGAAAAGAGACATTATTTGTTTGTTTTATGGAAGACCCACGCCAAAGACAAAAACAAAACCATGTTAGCCCTAAAGGAGCTTACAATATATGGTGGAAGGAAGGGATAAGACGTGTCCACAGCTAAATATAAAACAAAGTGATGAGGTATGGGAAGGTGAAAAGAGATAAGAGCTCAAACATATCAAGCTCTTGGAAGCCACAGACAAGATGTCTTAGTGTCTTCTTAGCATGTGCCCTACAATGCTACCTGCCTACTTGTAGACATTTTCAAAGGATTCTTGCCCTAACACTTGCTCAACTCCCACAGCACCCCTTAAAACCCAAATAATTTGTCTGGCACATGAATTCTGAAGCAAGGGGGATCCATGGAGGAGGCAACACTTGGCTGGATCTTGAAGACTGATAGGATGTTCCTGTGTATTCCCTGCCTTGTCTGACTGCCTGGCTGACCTATCTTTAACTGTCCTTGATGCCGATCTCTTTCCCACCCTCTTTAATGCCAGGGCCTTCCCTATATCAGTTACCTCCAATGTGTCCTGTCTAGCTTGTTTGTACATCATGGTTTATTCTTTCTCCTCCATTAGATTGTGAGCTCTGGAGAACAGGGATGATTTTTTTTTCCTTTCTCTGTATTCCTAGCCCTTAGCAAAGTACCTGCCATATAGTAGGTTCTTAAATAAATGCTCGTTGACTTTACTTGGCATTGTCCTGTAGAAAAAGATATGTATTGTCTTTTGTGTTGAAGATTTTATTGTCCATGCATGCAAGATATAGAATATATTACGTGATGGGAAATCCTCCAGTTCTCTAATATAGAGAATATATTGCACAATAGAAAACTCTCCAATCCGTTCCGCCATGCTGTCTCTCTCTGGCTGCAGCTATGTCTGAAGCTCTGTTTCTCTGTCACAGATTCCCTGGCATAGTTTCTCAAAGCAAAGCCCCCTTTGTTCTCATTTTTGCCAAACATGTGGGTCCATCTGCTCTAGCATCACACAGCCGATCCTTAACTATAGAAGTCATACTTCAGTGTGTTCTAAAACGCTGCTTGGAGCCTGCCCCACTTGAATTCATCCTGTGCCAGGTGGCGAGTTAGACTGTCTTTATCCATCATCTGCTCTTATCCTCCCCCACTGGTGTTGGGGGACATGGAGAAGCAGGTTTTTGCTGATTGGCTGATTGCCTTCTAGCCCTTGAAAATGGGTGATTCAGGCTTAACAGTGAACATGAGGATGAAGCACCTTAAGCTGACAGAGTGATGTATGGGGTGGACCCAAGGCTCGGACTCATGGGAGATTGCAACATATAATCATGGTCACTCTATAAAGATGGTCCCCATTTTTGACCACTCATTCAACATTGCAGTCAAGAGTGGGGTCAGTGGCTAGTGGTCACTTCTTAAAAATCCTTAAACACTGATACCTCTCGGAATCAAATGAAAACATGTCAGTTAAGCTTATAAAGCCCATCACTGCCTGCTTCCCACTGGCCTTTGCAAGTGTATGTTACACTCCTTCAGATGCTCTGTGGTCCAGCATGACTGGATGTCTTGCTGTTCCTCACACAAGACATTCAGTCTCCTATTGCTGTACTTCCAAACAGGCTGTCCTTCATGCCTAGAAAGCTCACCCTCCTCAGCTCTCCTTCTTAGAATCCCTACCTCCCTTCAAAGCTCAGGGCCAATGCTATCTTCTACATGAGGGCTTTCCAGATTCCAGTTTGCCCATCCATGTACTACATACAGCTGGTGTTATCTCCCTCCCTCCCATGAAAAAAATCACTTTGGATTTTCTCAGTATTTAATCTGTATGAATTTCTATGTAAATGTTGTTTACTTTAAAAGATGTAACCTAATTGATTTCAGGGACTATTTCATTTTTTAAAATTAATTCTCAATTTATGGAATAAAACAAGCATTTTCATAACATAACATAATAAAAAAGGTTATTGCAAATGAAGCTGTAAATCTATTATGAACAACTTTTCTTTTTAAATCTATAATAAAGTTATTAAATTTCTTTTTTTTCCCCTTTAAGCCTTCGGTGCCTAGCAAACAGTAAGTGCTTAATAAATGTTTGTTGATTGGTTGAATGAGAAAGTCATTACACCTATCTCAGTTGCTAGAGCAAGTCCCCTAAAAAGAAGGTAGCTGTAGAGAATTAGCTCATAGACTCCTGATAATTTCATAGCTCCACATTTACTCTTACCCTGTACTTATAAATGCTTATCAAATGGCTGCTTAGGACTATAATACCTGCCCATTGAACAATGAACCCAATGCACCTCTTTTTTATTTTCTATTTTGGGGCACTTTTGTGCAGCAACAAGCTTGGAAGAATGAATGGTCTGGTTAGATGTAGACAGCTGTAATTGGCAGAAGTAACCTGAGCTCATAGATTTGGAGCTGGAAGCAGCCTCAGAAACCATCTCCATCCCCTTTGCTTTCTACATGAAAGTGAGACCCAAGGATGTGAAATGACATTCACAAGATTAGGATTATAAATATTGGGCTGTAAGGGATTTCAGAGTGCACCTAATCCCACCTCTTCATTTTACAAGTTAAGAAATTGTGACCCGTGATCACCCAGGTAGTAAGGGTCAAAGGCAGGATTTTAATTGAAATCTCTGTATTCCTGTCCAAACTTGGCCACATATTTGCTGTAGGCCCTTGGGCAAGTCCCCTCTCTCCAGATCTCAGTTTTCCTCACTGTAAAAATAAGGGGTTTGGATTAGATAATCTCTTCAATCCCCTATTCACCCTCGGTCTCAAGGTATATTCCGTTTTGGCTGTCCTTCATTTTGTAATGAATGCTCCTCTGCCTTGGAGATGCCATGGCAGCCCTTTCCCCAGCTTTACGTAACCTGAAACACGCACAGAGCGTCCTTGGCCTCTGCTTTGGCAGGCAGCTCTGGCATGAGAATCATTTGGAGGCGAGAGCTGCTGGGGAGGGCCGTTGCCATGCAACCGGGAGGGCAGCTCACACGCTTTGTTAGGAGCCAGATAGCAAAACACAGAAGGTTTGATTTCCTCTTTGAAAATGCATGTCCTTTCTTCTCTGGTTTTCTATATCCTCCCCTTTCTATCCTGGAGGAAATTTTGGCTTGGAAGAGTGCCTCTTTAAGGAAACCTGACTTCCTTTGTGGAAGATGTGAGGGACTCCATCTTCTCCCCAAAAACGGAAGCACCCCACCTCCGAAGATGGCAACATCTGCCTCAGGGCAGACATAATCATTCATCCTGGAAAACAAGACACAGGAAAATACTCCACTATCAGCTGCCTTGTTGAGAAAATGATGGGAATCTGAATCTTCTTACTGCTTTTCTTGGCTTTCTTTTATTTCTGTGACCCCTTTGACATAAATCACTTCTTTAAAACAGCAGTGCCTCAGGCAGTCCGCCCACAAAAGACATCTCCATCCTGTTCGCTTTGACCTTGAAGCAGCGGCTTCCTCTGACTATCATTTCTACAGAAAATCTATTCATGCATCCATTTTTTGACCTATGCTGCTATTTATTGAATGCTAATGATAGCGTTTGTTTGAAATATAAAGTACTTCTCACTCCTGGAGCCGAGTGAACAGGGTATAAATTTGTCATCGGCTTTTGATGCATTTCTGTGGGCTTGGTGTGGAGTGTGATTCTTTGTTCTTCTAAAGAAGTGCTTTTAGCCCTCTGCTGAGACTCTGGACTTCAGACATCAAACTGTACAATCTCTAAAATTTTTGTTTATTTTCAAAGTCCTATATCCAGGGTGTCCAGCGGACAGAACAGTCAATTTGGAGTTAAGAGGTCTGGGTTCAAACTTTCCTAATGTTACTATCTGTGTGACCTTGGCCAAGTCACATACCCTCTTTAGGTCTCAGTTTCTTTAACTGTAAATTGAAAGGATGGGACTACATGATCTCTAAAGACTTTTCAAGCTCTCCATCTATGATCCTCTGGTATCATTAAGTATAGACCTAGACAGGGACCTTCGGTATCTTCATATCCAACTCCCCTATTTTATAGAGAAGATGTCCAGATGAGTAAGAGGCTCATTTAAGGTCACAAAGTTATGAGTTATTGGAGACACAATTTAAACCTTTGATTGGCACTCCAAAGTCTAGAACCAATCAACAAACACATTCATTGTGTCAAACTGGTGCTAAGGGCTTGGGTTGTTTTGTTTAATGGCTTCTTGTGATTTTGTTGATCTAGGGAACTTCCAGTAAAGAAATTCTCTCTACCAATGTAGACTGCATCTTACATTCTGTGATGGGTTAACTTTACCCTGAGGAAAAAAGCCAGTATGTGTTTGAGCCTGGACATAATCTGAGCTCCTTCTGACTCAGAGGCTGTCAGTAAGCATGAATAAGTTAGTAAGCACCAACTGTATGCCAGACCCCCATGCTATGCAGGAAAACAAAGAATGGCAAAAGACAGTCCCTGCCGTTAAGGAGATCATGATCTAATGGAGATAAAATGCAAACAAATGGATCTGGGATTAATTGGAAATATCCTCTGCATTGTGCTTTCTCTTAGGCATTAGAGGTCTTGGGATCATAGCTGGAAGTCATTTTAGATGTCATTGACCCCAGCCTCCTGATTTTACAGATGAGGAAACTGAGGCAGAGAGCAGTTTAGTGATTTTTCCAGGGTCACAGCTAACAAGTATTGGAGACAAGATTCAAATGCAGGTCTTCCTGACTCTAAAGACAAAACTGTCTCTAGGCACTTATTATGCCAGTCTGCCTCTACATAGTGATGAGTATTTATTTGCTCTGGTGTTTTAAACAGTCTTGTAAATCTCTGTTAAAATCTACCTATGTATGGCCAGATGATCACAGATTTCTCCATGTGGACTCAAAACTATTGCCCCTTTTCTGATTAAATTGAATGGAAAGTTTTAAAGGACAGTGTATGAGAGCTCTCTCTCTCTCTCTCTCTCTCTCTCTGTCTCCCTCTCTCCCTCTTCCTCCCTCCCTTCCTTTCTCTCTCTCTCCCTCTCTCCTTTTTCCCTCTCCTTCTCTCTCTCCCTCTCTCTCTGTCTCCCCCCCTTCTCCTTCTCCCTCTCCTTTTCTCCCTCTTCTTCTCCCTACCTCCCTTCCTCTCTCTCTCTCTCTGTCTCTCTCTCCCCTCCTTTGTGTGTGTATATATAAATATATGTATCTCTCTCTCCTCTTTATGTGTGTGTACATGTATATATACATACATACCTTCTTTTTCATCTCTCTGTGTGTATATATGATATGTGTATCTCTTTCTCTCTCTCTCT
>CM053582.1:561532387-561560277 GCA_028627135.1 Pseudochirops cupreus | reverse complement strand
TTCCACTCCGGAGGCCTTTCGCGGGACTGCTTATCTCCCCCTTTCGCAATCCCCACTCGCAGCTGCTGCTAATTCGCTCACCTGAGAGGCTCCTCCACTCCTCCCGTCCAGTCGCCCCCAGGGCAAAGCCGTGGCTTCAGGGCAGGCTGGTTTTGGTTCGCAGTGCTGATATGGTTCCTCGTAGCCGAGCTGACTTTAGTGGGAAGTATCTTTGTGTGTGTTTTGGAGTTCTAGGATTGGTTTAGAGTCCTGTTTTATGGGTATTTTGGGGTGGCTACGTGAGAGCTGCAATATGTTGCTGCTGCTACGCCACCATCTTGGCTCTGCCCCCCCCCCCCCATGTTCAAACTTAGCCAAAAACAAGGATGGCATGATATTCCTCACACACTCGTGTCTGCAATTCCAAGGGAGGATTTAGGTCTCTTTAAAATAAATCATAATAACACATCTTTTTTTTTCTCCTTTTCCCAACTCCAACTCTAGTTATACCTTAAAGAAAAAATGAAGAGGTTCAGTAAGTAAACTCAGTCTGTGCTTTTTCAATATTTTGCAAACATCAGTTCAATGCACAAGCAAATACAGACTTATGTTTTCTGTGATAACATGGGGAAAGTTTGAATCTAGGTCCTTGGTAGCTTTCTGTGTTCTTCTGAGTTGGGAATGAGTTTCTGTCTTCTTGCTGCAGTTGATTTTTTCACTTGACAAACTGTGAAATTTCTAACTTTTGTCCCTTTCTTGGGTGCAATTAACACATATGGAATCTTTTTAAATGACTTCTTAAGCTTTTCCCTCTTTTTGTATCTGAAAGATCTGAAGGTACTACTGGGTTCCATGAACTTCAGAGAATCTATAGCAATGGTCTCGAAACTTTTTTGATCACGTAAACTCAAAAGTTAAAAAAATAATGGAGCATGGCCCTCCAATACTTATTTCTTATAAATAAAATCTATACACATATATGAAATGCCAATGACTATGCACATCTGTAGTGTCATACTCAAATAGGGCCCACTAAAGCATACTTGAGGATACACAGGGTGGAGTGTTGATTTCTAAAGTCATATATTAACACAATTTATGTTCTGTTTTATTTTTATTAATTTTGTTTAATGTGTCCCAGGCTGTTTAGTTGACACCTTCAATGTTCACTGAAATACTTAACACAACAATAGACATTTTAAAGAGATGAGACACAGATGAAATGACAGGATCAAGAGGAAATCATTCGTGGTTATTGAGTAGGTAAGCGATATCATCAGACATAAGCTTTCCGGAAATCACTTTTACAGTTTAGTGGAGAATAGTCTGGAGAGGGGCGAGACTTAAGGCTGGGCCACCAGTCAGGACTATGACAATAATAACACAATAATGACAATAATGACAAAGACATGAATAAGAATGGTGGCCAAGTGGAGAAAAGAGTTTGGATGTGATAGGAGTTATAAAGGTAGAAACAGCCAGACTTGACAGCTGATTGAATATCAGTGGGGTGAGGACCAAGGGAGCACCAAGGTCACAGACCTGGTTGAATGTAAGACTAGTCTCAGCCATAGAGAAATCATCTTGAAAGCAACAGAGAAGTTTCCAAGAGGTAGAGATGAGATAATGCGATGTGATCTGCAATGTGCTGCAATCTATCCAATCTGCTTTTCCTATACATCTCATTCTATCCACTTAAAATGAAAAGAGAAGGGGCAGGGCTTTTACTTACCACACCTCATACAGAGCCTATCCTCTGAGGACCATTTCCCAAATCAAGGACTGGAGTGGTGATGCTGAGAGGAGGGCTGGGAGGATAGATTTTCTCAGGAGCATCTATATACATACTACTATGGGTACTTGAGTTAGGTTATAACTCCTTGGGTATCTCACATCTATCTCAGAAGGAGGTGATGTTGGGAGATTGTACGGGGGCAACTAGGTGATGTATTAGATAGAGCTCTGGGTCCTCAAGTTAGGGAAACTCCTCTTCCTGAATTCAAATTCGACCTCAGACACTTACTAATTTTTGACACCAGGTAAGCTCAGTTTCTTAATTGGTAAAATGAGCTGGTGAAGGAAATGGCAAACCATTTCAACATCTTTGCCAAGAAAACCCCAAATGGGGTCACACATAGTCAGACATGACTGAAAAATAACTAAAAGAGGTAAGAGAAGGGATGCAGTGAGGGATTACCCACATTTGTTTATAGACATCGGAGGACATTAGGCAAATCATTCTGTTCCATAATTCACAGCCCTATAGCATCACTGGGAGAATATTAGTTTTAGTACTAAAGAGATGGGCTTTCATGGCAAACAATTTAGGATCACTGAGAGTGCCCAGTGATTTCCCAAAAGCAATCTAGCTAAGAGCTAGCCATCCAAGGAGCTCATTACCCAAGGAGCAGCCCAGCTAGGTACAGAGAGCATGCTCACCAAAAGGCTCATCATTAAATGATTTGGGGGAGGAGGGGTCCAGTCATCCATGGAACAGACCCAAACCAGCCACTGGGGTCGTCACATTTCCCTCTGAAGAGATGCTTGAGAAGAGATTTGTGAATGTAAGTCTTCCTCTCTTTAAGATCCTTAAAACATTTTAAATTATTTTCCAGGCTTGTGTTCTTCCTGAAAAATTATTTTCCCATCAAGCCACCTATTGCTCCTCTCCTAAGATTAGATAATGGAAGAAGTAATATGCTTTATGAATGAATTAAAATTGTGAGTGAGGCCTTTAGTGCTCACTAAATACCAAAGGCAAAAAAAAATCAATAAGAAAAAAGCATCCCACTAAGATGACCAATTTAGAAAGGAAGGAAGGAAGGAAGGAAGGAAGGAAGGAAAGAAGGAAGGAAGGAAGGAAGTGGGGGGCAAAGAAATGACTTCATCTAACTGTGCCTCAATTTAGAGAAGAGAACCTTTGACTTTAAGACCAATAAGGAATCACCATAGCACAAAATATTCAAAGATAAGCACAGCAAGGAAGGGTATCTCGCACAGATACTCAATAAATACATATTAATCATATTAAGTTCATGGTCTACCTGCCTTTATAAAACATGGAAAAGAATATCTACTTTAAGAAAGAAAGGGTTTTTTTTAACTTGTTAATCAATCAATCAATCAACATTTATTAAGTACCTACTTTGTGCTAAGCATTATATTAAGCCCTTATAGTTGGCTGCTCTGAAAGCTATTCCACTTAAGGCCCATCAACTTAAAATAAGACCTTGAAAGTCCCAATTGTGCCCAGAGAAAGACTGTGCACTCATTGGGCAACTTTGTTGCCAACAATTCAGTTCCAGGTCACAGACTGAGGAAAGTGGACTGAGGAGGGTACCCATACCTATATGAAGTTCCAGCGTAAGGAATGGCCACAGGTCCTAGTTGAAAAGCCTCAAAGAAAAATCTAGCATGGGCACAGTTTCAATTAGAATTCCCAGAAGGGACGAAGTAAGAGGTTTTTTTAAAGAGTTTATAAATGAAGTGAGAGTACTGGGGCAGGGGGAGGGGGGAGAAATTGAAAAGAAATGAGAGCTATGGAAAAAAGAATTGGAAATGGAGTTAACAGCTTGGCACAAGAAGTACCAAACCTTCCTCGTACAAGCAAAGAAGTTCCTAAAAATTAGAATAGACCAAATAGAAGCCAATGATTCCATGAGACAAGAAGAAATATTAAAACAAAGTAAAAAGATAACAAAATAAAAGAAAATGTAAGGTATCTTAAAGCAAAAACAACTGATGTGGAAAACAGAAGAGAACAAATTTAAGAATCATCAGTCTTCCTGAATGTCATGAAAAAAAGAGTCTATATATAATATTTCAAGAAATTTTCAAGGAAAACTATCCAAGTCTCTTAGAACCAGAGAGCAGAGTGGAAATATAAAGGGCCTACCAGTCGCCTCCTGAAAGAAACCCCCAAATGAAAACTCCCAGGAACACTATAGACAAAAATTCAGAGTTTTCAGATGCAAAATAAAAACACTGCAAGCATTCAGAAAGAAAGAATTTGAGCATCAAGAAACCACAGTCAGGATCACACACAATTTAGCAGTCAGTGTGGAAAAGGAGTAGAGAGCCTGGAAAACCATATTTCAGAAGGGAAATGATGCAGGTCTACAGCAAAGAATAAGTTACCCCAGCAAAACTGAGTATAATCTTACAGGGAGAAAATAAAAAGATCTTTTATAAAATAGAAGTGTTCTAAGCATTCCTCAAGAAAAGACCTGAGTTGAGTAGAAACACTAAAGTTCAGACACTGGAGGCAAGAAATACAAAAAGATAAACAGGACTGAACAGTGATAAAGGACTAAGGAAAGATAAATGTCTTACATTCAAATATGTAGAGATAATAATATGTATCCCCTCTGAACTCTATCATCATCTGGAGTCCTAGAGGGAGTCGCATTAGACAAGGCTTGAAAGAGGTTTTGTGATATCTTGATGATCTTAGTAGAAGAAGTGAAAGACGGAAGAGGAAGATGCTAGGAATGGAAGGCAAAAGAAGGTTAGGGAAATTATCTCACATAATCAGCAAGTGCAAGTACATATCTATACAAACACATAGGATGGGACAGGAAGATGACTGGTACTTTAATCTCACTATTATCTAAACTGGTCAAAGGAGGGAAGGTCACACACACACACACACACACACACACACACAACTGGGTACAGAAACACAATTGACTCAAGGGGCAAAGAGAAGGGAGAAGGGGGAATTAGGAGGAGGACAAATAAAGGGAGAGATTAGTCCTAAGTAATGCAACTAGTCCTAAGTCCTAATCACATTTTCATAGGAGTACTCTTCCATATATTACAACACAACCAGTGGACTCTCCCACATGTAACATATGTGTCCAGGAAGGTATTCATGGAAGAGGGCATGTGTGCAAGGAAACTGTATGGCTAATGGAAGGATACACATTTAGAAAATACATATGACCAGGGAAATCCAAATAAAATAACTACCACTCTTAGCTATATCATAGTTATATCCCCTTGGAACTCCATCTTTACCTCCAATGAGGCTGCTTTCTCTCCCAAAGGGGCATCAATGTCATCTGCCAGTTTGGTGATGTCTTTTGACTACAAGTTGCTTTCTCCATTGCTATAAACTACTGAGGTCCATTGCTGGTCTATTCCCTCTACTGTACTACCATCTGGACCATGCTATCTGCTGGTTCTCCATCGCTGGCATCCTAATGTTCTTCAGAGAACTGAGGTGGTTGTGAGGATTCTTCCCTATGGGGATGAAGTCTCAGCTCTTTTAGCCTCAGTGCTATTTTTGTTCTTTTGTGATTCAGACCTACAACCACTGCCAGACAGCCAGAGAAACTGCTAGTAATTATTGTTGTTCAGTCATTTCTCAGTTGTGTCCAACTCTTCATGACTCCATTTGAGGTTTTCTTGGTAAAGATACTGGAGAGGCTTGCCATTTCCTTATCCAGCTCATTTTACAGATGAGGAAACAGAAACAAATAGGGCTAAGGGACTTGTCCAGGGTCACACAGCTAGGAAGTATCTGAGGTCAGATTTGAACTCTGAATTTAGTCTACTCTTGAAATTGGGGGGAGGGGGTAGTCCTTTTACTTCTCTGCTCTTCTTAACTTCTCCATGCTATCAAGGGCATCGCCATCCCTTTAGGTTCATACCTCAGGGTTGCCCTGGATTCTTTCCTCTCCCTCACATCCCTTCCCCCATGGCCAGACAGCTGCCTCCATGATACATCTTTCATATGTTCCCTTCTCTCTACTCAGACAGCCCCCATCCTTGTTCAGTTTCTCAGGACCTTTAACCTACACTATTACATCAGCCTCCTAATTGATCACCTTGCCTCAAGTATTCCCCCCTATTTAATCTATCCTCTGCAGAGCTTCCAGAAAGATATTCCTCAAGCTCCAGCCTGACCATGACACCCCCTCTTGCATCTAGGACAAAATCTGACACTCCTTTTCCAGGCTTATTGCATATTGCTTTGTTTAACTCCTTCCTCCACATTCTAGGCCAAACTGGCCTATTGCTGTAACCTGAATGTGAGAGTCCATCTCCTGTCCCCATCTCTTGGCACAAGTTTGCTCCCCCTGCCTGGAATGACCATCCTCCTCATCTCTGTCTCTCAGACTCCTTACCTTCCCTCAAAGCACCTCCTACCTATGAAGCCTGTCCTGATCCGGTGCTTAGCACTCTCCCCTAAAATTACTTTGTATATATTTTACATTTAATTTATCATCTACCTGTTATTTTTCTCCAATGTTCCTCCTTGAGCATAAGGACAACTTCATTTTGGCTTTCATATCCCCTGTCCTGCCACAACACAGGACACATAGTAGACTCTTCATATATATCTACTGTTAAATTAAACTGAATTCCCTCCATGCCCCTGGCTGCTGGTAGAATTTATGATATTTTCCCTGCTTTCCTACCAAGAACAAACCTGCAGTCTCCCTCCATGTGAATATCCTCATTCAAATTCCTTTTACATGTTTTTTCCTGAGAAATCTCTTTTGTTATAGTATTAAAGAATCGCAAACTCTCAAATACCTGAGTTTGCAGTGGGGTTCAATAGACTCAGAAGTGGATCAGAAACCTTGGGTTCAAATCCAGACTCTTCAGCTCAGTATCTGAGTGGCCACAAGCAAGTCCCAAAATTCCCTCTGGCCTCAGATTCCCCAGCCATATATTCAACTCATTTGGGATTTTCTTGGCAATGATACTGGAGCGGTTTCTTTCTACAGATGAGGAAATAAGGCAAATAGGGTTAAGTGACTTGCCCAAGGACACACTAAGCAGTTAGCATCTGAGGTTAGATTTGAACTTGGGTCTTCTTGACTCCAGTCCCAACACTTTTTTCACTGAGCCACCTAGCTGCCTTCTATCTGGTACATATTAAACTCTTAATAAATGTACTGATTGATTGGCTGAGAGAGGTTAAGTTGACTTGCCCCAAGTCCCATAGCCAACAAGCACTGAAGGCATGATTCAAATTTGGGTCTTTCTGACGTTATATCCAACACTCTATCCACACCACCACCTAGCCACCTCATGAAATATCACAGCAAAGTTCTCACAGGTGAAAAATGATTAACAACAAGTCTTTTGATTTTGATCACCAAAAACGCAAGGTCATGTACAGTGAACACCACCCTAACCCCTGAGTTCCAGAGTTTAACCTAGTGACACTTTGGAGAAGAGTTTAATCAAGGTGTGTACAAAAATATTTACAGCAGCCCTTTTTGTGGTGGCGAAGAATTGGAAATCAAGGGCATGCCCATCAATTGGTGAATGGCTGAACAAGTTGTGGTATATGAATGTAATGTAATACTACTGTTCTATAAGAAATGAGGAACAGACAGACTTCATAATAACCTGAAGAGACTGATATAAAGTGATGCTGAGTGAAGGGAGCAGAACCAGGAGAACACTGTACACAATCACAGACACACTGTATGTGTAATGACTAACTTTGATAAACTGGGCTCCTCTCAGCAATGCAAGGTTAGAAGACAGCTCCAAAAGACTCATGATGGAAAGAGATGTCCAGATCCAGAGAAAAGAACTAGAGTCTGAATGCAGATTGAAGCAACCACCTGCTCTCTCTCTCTCTGTGTTTTGTTCTGTTTTATTTCTTCTTTCCCACTGATCATTCCATTGGTTATTATCCTTCTTTACAACTTGACTAATGTTTAATGTGAAGGTATTTGTAGAGCCTATACTTGACTGTATGCTGCCGGGGTGGGGGGGGAGGGAGGGAAAGGAGAAGGAGGGGAGAAAATTTGAAACTCAGGGGATTGTGGAACTGAATGCTGTAAACTAAAAGTAAATAAATCAATTAAAATTAATTAATAAAATAAAAAACAGAAACAAATGTTTAGTCAAGGCAGACAGGAAGACAGGGAAGGAAAATCAATCGTGGAACGTGCTCCTCTGAATGGCTGCGTGGCCAGGCACCGAGCTGCCGTCTTCTCTGCCCTGAAATGGTGGCAGAAGACGAAGAAATCCCTAAGGTCCCTTCGCAAAGACCTTAAGTGAAATCCTAGGCAGTGATTCTCACCTGTTATTTAACCGAAAAGACTTCTAAAAATACAATGAAAGGCTAAAAGTGGGAGCAATTTAGCATCAGCCTAAGGATACCAACTGTGAAAATGGACCATATTTATTTACATGAGGCCTCTGGGAAATGCTATTTCCAGGATAAAGCAAGGCTGCCCTCTGCTGGTTAATCTTCCCAATTTCTCCATCCGGGCTTTTTAGTGAAATGCTCAAGAGATAACTGGAAGTGTCTCTGAGGTTATTGGTTCTAACTCCCTCATTTGATGGATAAGGAAACTGGGGCCCAGAGAGGTTCAGTACTCTGTCCAAGGTCACACAGGTGATGAGTAGGAGAGATGGGATTTGAACCTAGGTTCTTTAAATCCAGAACTCTTCCCTTAATACCTCCCTTTTGTTGTCATTTTTCAGTCATGTCTGACTTTTCATGACCCCTTCTGGGGTTTTCTTGGCAGAGATACTGGAGTGGTTTGCCATTTCCTCCTCCAGCTCATTTTACAGATGAGGAAACTCAGGCAAACAGGGTTAAGTGACTTGCCCAGGGTCACACAGCTAATAAGTGTCTGTGGTTGGATTTGAACGCATGAAGATGAGTTTTCCTGATTCCAAGCCCAGTGTCCTATCCACTGCCACCTAGCTGCCTCACGTAGTCACTAAATGTTCAGTAAATGATAATACATGTTTATTGAGTACTTAATGAACCCACTTAATCATCAGGCACTCAACAACATTCTTTAAGTGCCTACTAGATGGCAGTCACTGTGCTAAGTGCTATTACAAAGTTCAACATTATTAAGCATACAAAATTAAAACCCAGTAAGGCATCATTGCTAAGGTGACATCACTGGGAATAAGATATACAGGCACTGGGGCAGGGAGATCCATCTCGCCCTACCGGAAAGTCAGAGGGGTGATGGGAGAGGACATAGGAGAGATCAGATTGGGGGAGAAGGAATACAGTGGGATGGCTGTTTTGGGGTGGTGGGTAGGGGAAAGATGGGGAGAAAATTTGTAACCCAAAATCTCATGGAAATGAATGATGTAAACTAAAAATAAACAAAAGTTAAGTGCTAAAGTGACATCTATAATGGAAGAAAATCAATTCTCTGGACTTTAAAAAAGCTCACAACAATTTCATCTTTTCCAAAACACACAATTTTTTAAAGAAAAAAAATGGAGCTTTTGGCACAGAACTGAATGGACAGGAAATGGATACATTTTTTTCTTTGATATTGGTCAGTATCATTGGCTAGACCAGGAGGCATAAAATACAGCAAGCTGGGTTCAATGAAATATGTTTTAGAGAAAAAGAATTTTTTTGGCTTTAAGCAAATTATTAAGGAAAAGGACCACAGAGATTTACTTTCCTATAAAGGGACATAAAGTTTAACTCCCATCTCTGGGAGAATAGCACAAGAAGCCTCCAAATACTGGAACTAAATATATTATTGGGAAGAAAGGGCACAGTTCCTACTTCAACTTTTGGAAAAACCTATTGCTTATTGGGTGATAGCAGAAATGGAGTGTGGGGGGGAGAGGTGGTGTTAAGAGTTCTCTTAACATCCAAATTCCCTTTTGGGTATATAATAATTTTATCCAGAAAACCAGAGATAAACTAATATTGCCTCTATAGGCAGGCTTAGCAAATAGAGTCCTGGGGTCAGGTACACTGGAATTCAAATCTTATCTCAAACACTTACTAGCTAGTATAACCTTGGACAACTCACATAACCTCTCTCAGCCTACTTTCCTCATCTTTAAAATGGGGATAATAATAACACATCCTCACAAGCTTGCTAAACTCTAGCCTCATGACCCAAGTGTCATCCACGATCTCTCACCCCTCACCCACCACTCTCTCAACCCAATTTGTTGCCAAGGCTCATTGATTTACTTTCTCAACATCTCTCCAATATGCCTCCTTCTCTCCTCTGACCCTCCTGCCCTCACACCTGCTCAATTGCAATAGCTATCTCTAGGTCTACCTTCCTCAAGTTTATTCACACTTCAGTACATCCTACACTCAGGTAAAGGTACTACAGTCAGGGAGGTGGCCCCTGTGGTTCAACAATGTTATACCTCATTTAAAACCCAGAAGGATCACCAGATTCCAAGCTGCCATGCTTCCTAAGGGTTAATGCTCCTGCATTAAACATTGTAAAGAAAAAATGAATAGGGAACACTCACTTGTCACCATCAGAGACATGGAATAAAAAATTTACCCTCTCCAAAAGAGAAAATTTGTGAATACTAAAAAAAAAAAATTATGTATGTTACTAGTAGCTCCAAAGAAGTAATTAACTACTCAGAAAGGAATATAAAAGGCAACTACACTCAGGGATCAGGATGTAAATCACATTCAAGAAAGAAAACTTCAAGCTACCTCAATTTAGACCAGGTGTCCTGGATATTTTTGTAATCTGGAGAAATCATGTTTTTAAATAAATTATATTTTCATGAAAATGTTTTTAAATGAATTAAATAAATAACATCAGGCATCCTAAAAGTTATACATAGTACAAAGGATTGCAAAAGAAACCAATTATATTTTTTTAAAAAAAAACAGTTATCAAAGTATAGAAAAAAAATTCATGGACTCCCAAATCTCTGTTTTGGAGAGAGAGACAAAGACAGAGACTGAGAAGGGACCTGTAAGATCAAGTAGAAGATCTATTTTTATCTCCATCTACAGGCAAACAGGTTGAAGATCAAAGAATTGAAATGATTTGTCTAAGTCACAGAGCATCATAATAAACAAGATTTGAATTCAAGTCTTCCAAATCCCAAACCAGACTTCCTTCTTTCCTTCTCTCATTTATTAGGGAGTTGCAAAATAATAGATTTAGGCATATAAAGTATGACATTGGAAACAGCTATCTCTATCATGATTAGCCCATAATCTTGGTCTCTTTATAATAAATTGGAAATAAAAGATTGAGAACATATCTGGAAAGGTTAGAATCACAAAGGAAGAAGAAAGCAATCATCTCAATAAGAGAGCAGATAGAAAAACATATTTTCAGTGATACTCTTTGCTTGCCTCCATTTCCCCGGACATCTCTCTCTACGTTGAAAGCCATCTCTCACAATGAAGATTTTTTTTTTAAAGAGAAGAAGAAAAATCAAACCCAACTAACACACTGAAAAATCTGATGTTAAATGCACTACTCTGAAGCCTCTGCAATGGGGAGTAGGAAGGCGTCATGTCATATTGCTTTTGGTGGGGCCAGCTTTGATTTGTATGCTTTTGCTACATTCAGTTTCCACTGCTTTGTGGGAATAGTTGTTTCCATTAAACTGTGGTCATTGTATATATTCTTTTCCTGACTCTGCTTACTTCATTTTGCATCAGTTCAATCAAGTCTTTCCAAGTTTCTCTACATTCATCCTGTTTCACATTTACTCCATTACATTCACATACCACAGTTTGTCTGGCTATCTCTCAGTCGACGAGCATGTAACTTTGTTTCCTGATCCTTGCTAACATGAAAAAAAGTATTGCTATATTTTATCATATATGGAGGGTTTCTTCTTGTCAATGATCTCCTTGGGGAATATACCTGACAGTGGGATCTCTGGGTCAAAGGGTATTGACATTTTAATCATTTTATTTGCATCATTACAAACTGCTTTCCAGAATGACTGTACCAATTCACAGCTCCACCAACAATGTATTAGTGTGACTGTTTTTCCATAATCCTTCCAATAACAACTATTGGGAGAACATTTTTAACGATTCAGACATCTCAGGAGAGAAAAAGAAAGCAGATTTTGCCTAGAGAATAGAAAAACTGAGGGAAATGGGGAGTGAAATAGGTACATAAATAGAAAGTAGCAGAGCTTTAAAACTAGGCTAATATTTATCAAACACTAAAATTTAATAAATAATCTTTTTTTATGTTTGTTTCTTTTAAAATCTAGCAATTATGCCTGCTGTAAGGACAAACACACATAATGATTATTTATCTTCTGCAAAATTCACTACCTATTTGCTAAATGTGCATCACTTAAAAGGTCTTAAAGAAAAATGTCATGTATAATTTACCAAACTTGAAAGTACACAAAGCCCATACAGACCTCCCCTCAAGTTAAAGAGGGCCTAGAGGCAGGGCAAGGGTAGGGAAGGAGGAAGAACAAGGAGAGAAATGTCCATGTGAGGGAGGGAAATCCAAACTCAGGACAAAGAATTATGGCTCTAAAGCCATTAGCCAATGAAAGGGAGAAAGAGGCTGGGTAACAAGGATTTTCTTGTTTATAGGAGGTTTGCTAATAAGAAAAAAGACAGACTAGATGGCATAACTCATGGAATACAGAGTCAGGAAGAACTGAGTTCAAAACTGGCTTCATCTCTTTTCCAGCTGTGTGACCCTGGACAAGTCACTTAACCTTTTTCAGCCTCAGTTTCCTCATCTGTAAAATGGAGGTGAGAACAGCACCTACCTAATAAGGTTCAGACAATGATTGTAAAGCACTGTGCCAACCTTAAAACATAAAGTAAATGGGAGTTATTAGTGTTACCAGATTTGCTTATTCCCACCATGCTTTAGAGTAAATATATTCTCACTCGCTAATGACCCACCGATTGTTAAATAACAGTGACTCCCTGATTCCAAAGATCACACATACATACACACAAACAGTAGCTAGCATTAATACAGAGGTTTGAAAAGAACTTTGTATATGTTATCTCATTTAGTCCTCACAATCCACCCTGGATGGGAGGTGCTACTATTGTCCCATTTTACAGATAAAAAAACCGAGGCTGAGAAAAGTTAAGTGATTTGCCCAAGGTCAGACACGTAGGAAGTTGCCTTGGCAGGTTTTGAACCAGGTGCAACTGATTCTAATTCTGGCACTCTAGTTACCCTGCCATCTAGCTGGCACACATATATACACACCTTCATTGTCTCATTTTTGCCAATGTACAGATTTCCTACCTCAGGAGAGATCACAACCACTCCACGACTTAAAAAATATTATTTAAAAATGATTGTGGCCAAAAAACCCCCCCTCAAATTATCTCTCCATCCCAGAGGGCAATGGACTTCTGGGCTTCGCCAAGTGTAGTTAAACCAGCCCTCACAGAAAGAATGTACATTTGAGTTCTGGATTCATCCTTGGAACCTTTCTAGGTTGGTAGGAAGAACCTGTCAGAGCTTACACTGTGCTGGCCATCAAGAATTCGGGGCCACTCCTCAGAGAACATGCCTTCTACACACACCTGTACATGTACTTCAGTGGTTCCTTGATCTCATCAATGTGGAAACCAACCTTCACTAACAACAGATCACAACCCATCCAGACACTTTACCCCATGTAATTGTTGTCTGTAAATCCTCCATAAAACTTGTATCCAAAATACTGGAATCCTTCCCTCTGGAATCATTTATTGGTTTGCTTGACTGTTTTATAATTTATGGATGCCAATGAAGCACTTAGGTTTTTATTTATCTGTCATCCTTTATTCTCACTACATGTCCACATCCCCTCTTTTCTCACCAGACATCTCCTGGATGATAGACCCTTTATGCTACTTCTTACACACAGTATATATAGAATAGGCTCTGTGTGTGTGTGTGTATGTGTGTGTGTGTGTGTGTGTGTGTATGTGTGCGTGTGTGTGTGTGTGTGTGTGTGTGTGTGTGACAAAGAAGCTCCTGCCTAGCCTTGCCACATTTCCCAGTATCCTAGAACTGGTGTGTGATTTTGTGGGCAAATACAACCTATTTATTTTTTAGCCACTTAAATATGTATATGTAAGTTTACCCTGGTGGAATATAAGCTCCTTGAGGGCTGAAATTATTTCATGTTTGTCTTTGCATTTCCAGAGCCTCTAATATATACTGGTTGGCCAAGTCTCTCTAACTCTCCAGTCAACTCTACAAGACAACTTGTAGAGAAGGTACTGACCTTCCTTGGTTGAAGGAGTTTCCTCACCCAGGAATTCCCTTTATCAATAATGTCTTGTACCTATTGTGCATATAATAAACACTTAGTGATGAACTGATTTCCAAGATAGTAACAATCCTTCATATTATGAATTTCCAGTGATGTCCACCAGTGGGCACATAGCTCTAGGGAAGGGAACCAGGAGGATTGAGCTAATTAGCTGTTAAGATTGAGCTGTGCAGTACTCAACTGGCTATGGCCACAGCTTCCCTAAAAACCTTTTCTGGTTTAATGGATGTTCTGTATAGGACATGAGCCACAGACCCAATCCAAAATTGATACCCAAGAATACCCCTATGCCACAATGATGATGCAAGAAGAGATTCTAAAGGAAATACTCCACACTGTTTAAGTGTTTTCTAGCTTACACACACATACACACTTATGTATATTACTAGATGTATACACACTGCACATATGTATATTACTATATGTACATACACACATCTCTCTGTACACACACACACACATATATACATATATACACACATATATACATACACACATTATATACAGATATAGATATATATAAACAAATACAGATAAAGATAAATTATAGACTGTCCCAAAAGTCTTACAGTAGTTTCAAATTATAATAGCTTATAACTGCACCAAGACTTTGGGACAACCAATTGTCCAGGATACTCGAAGGCAGTAGGATATTTATGGAGCTGGGCCATTAATACAAATATCTTGTACACAGGACAATGAACTGCATCTAGTAATGGGCAGTGGGGGAAACAGGACTGAATGGCATTTGAGAAATCATTTCAATGAACCCCAACTTTTCCCTGAAATAAAAACTTGTCTTCTGTAAGTCATAATTCTTCTGGTGATGCTATACAGTGAACACTTGGGGAATCCCGCCATCTCCAAGCAAGCACAATGGTTGCTCATGCAAAGGCAGAGATGCATGGTGGACACAAGTAATGGAAGTGCATCATCACACAGTGAATGCCATGTGAAAAGTAGCGTCAAAGGAGTCATTAAAGAACCACAGACTCAGAAAAGAGAGTTGTCTGGTCACAAAGCCAGAGTGAGTAGCAGGTCAGTGTGAAGCTGTAAAGCCAAGCACGAATAGCTTTCCAGAGGACAGCTACTGTGAACAGCTTTCAAGGTTCTGATTACACAGTATAGTAAACACTCTATGTATTCAATATCAAATCAGAGCAAAACATTCACAGAAAATAAAGGTACAGCATTCACAATGTCACAACTTATCACAGAAAATCAAAATACAGCATTCACAACACCTTATCACTAAAATAGCCACATAGTTTTCACCACAATGGTCACATAGTTTTGAACAAAGAACAATCATTTAGTGAATCAATCACTTAGTAATTCAATCACCCTTAAGGATGGGGCACGCCAAGTTACAAATCAATCACTATTCAATCATGATTCACTATTCAATCATCAGAAAATACACAGGCCATCCACTCCTCAGTCACAAGTAAATCACAGTCTTCTTAGTCAGTACATAGTATCCAAGTAAAGTCTTCTTTCAGCTTGACTCAGAGGAGGCTCTCAGATTCCCTTGATCCTCTTCCATGGTCTCAGATCCTACCTGGATCCACCCAACTATCACCTGGGTTCAAAGGCAGACAACTCCCAGTTCCTTGTCCAGTTCTCTGTGCAGTTCCTGTCCCACACTGAAGCTCACAGTGTCCAGTCCACCTTAAATTCTTCACATTCTCCATCCTTGGGAAGTCAACAAAGCAACAAACAGACAAAATACCGGCACCACAGTCATGCTTCCTCAGTCTTCTGCAGCTCCAGCTGGTCTTCAGAAATCTTCAACAGCTCCTCAGCAGCTCCTCAGCAGCCCGAGGTAGCCCTCAGAAAAAGCTCTGCCACCACAAGTTCCCAGGAAATTCTGACTTTTCCAGCTAGTGTTTTTCCTCATATACAGTATTGTCCTCCCTGTTCAGCCCCTTCCTGTCACATCAGCAACAGGGGTTTCCTGTTCAGCCCCTTCCTGTTACATCAGCAACAGGGGTTTGTACCTTCTGTTTCTTTAACAGAGGCTTAATTTGAAACTAGGTGCTAAGTACCTGTCAGTTTAGCAATACCAAGGGATCTTCAAATTTTATTACTACTACAGAAGCTCACAGCCTGAAGATGCTGTCCAATGAGAGCATGAGGCTTGTTGATTATGGCTGTGACAGATAGAGGGTCTGTGCTCAGCCATAGGACCTCATGTGATGTCAAGAGACAGAGAGGAAGTCTTTTTCTTTAAAAAGAAAAAAATGGTTTTTTGCTATAAGTGATGGCTTTCTGGGCAGAAGGAGGGAAAAGAGAATGGGGGCAAAGTTAGGTAATTTTTTAAAAAGATAATTTCTTAAAGTTTTTAATAGAACTAGAGGTAAAGCCCAGCATGTTGGGTAAATGCCCTGGGGATGATTTGCAGAAGGACATGGACTAGAATCATTCAGGATGAAGGAAAATCCTCCTGTTTCTGACATCTCAGATGCTCTGAAAATACTAACAGGAATGTGCATTTTTTAAAAAATCATTTGTGGATTCCAATGTAGTACTTGGGTTATTTAGTTATCTGCCATCCCTCACCATTACTACATGACTACATCATCTCCTCTTCTGACCATGTATCTCCTGGATTATAGATATTTTACATCACATTTTGTGCCCAAGTATGTATAGAATGTTATACATCTTATAGTATATCTCTGTTTGCAGATATGTAGGTATGTGTAAAGATGAAAGAGAGAGAGAGAGAGAGACAGGGAGAGGAGAGAGAGGGAGAGGGAGAGACAGAGAGAGACAGAAAGAGAGAGAGAGAGAAGACAGATGGGAGGGAGAGAGGGAGAGAGGAAGAGGAGGAGGTTGAGGAAGATAGACTTGAACATAAGTCAACCTGAGGCCTATTTGACCTATGTGTAACTAGAGAAAGATAACATCAGTTGTTGTTCAGTTGTTTTTAGACGCATCTGATTCTCCACGATCCATTTGGGCTTTTCTTAGCAACTGGAATAGTTTACCCATTTCCTTCTCTATCTTATTTACAGATGAGGAAACTGAGGTAGACAGGGTGAAGTGACTTGTCCAGAGTCACACAGCTAGTAAATGTCTGAGAAGGAACTTGAACTCACGTAGATGAGTCTTCCTGATTTCAAGCCCAGTGCTCTATGCACTGTGTCACCCAGCTTCCCAAAGATGGCATAGTTGGCTTTAAATATCTGAAGGCCTTGATATGTGGAAGAGGGAGCAGTCTTATTCTGCATTGCTCCAAAAAGCAGAATTAACCCACAATCCTATGAGCCTAAGAACTACAAGGAGCAAAGAGTAGAAATTACCATTAAAGAGCTCTTAAGCTCAGTAGGACTACCATGTTAAGAACCAGGGCGGGCGAAGAACAGATTGAGTTTTCTCAAAAAGTAATGAAGTGGGAGAAGACAGTCATGTGTGTGCAGAAGTGGGGTAAACTGTTATTACATTTTCATCTTTAAATCTCAATTCCAAGAAGGGTCCATCACACTGCAGATGCTTAAGAAAATTTGTCAATTGAGGAAAAAAGATAGAGGGGTCCCTGTATGGTGAGAGAGGCAGCATGTATTCTGAGAACACACCAGGAACCTAACGAATACTTACCAATTGACAGCTGGTTATATCCACATAAAAATCAATGAGGAAGAACCTGTAATGACAACCCGGCTAACAACACCCTGACAGAACCACCAAGAATTGTTGAAAAATAATTATCCACATGATGTGTGGACCCAAACCTTACCAGCGATGGTGAGTTGCTGGGAAAAAAAATGCACATTCAGCCTTCTTGGTCATTTCCACACCATTTGCTTTGAGTTGTTCATAAAGAGAAATCTATTAAACTGGCAATTTCTTCAATAGATTGTAATTAGGATCAACACTACTATTAAAGGATTCTTCCAAAGGTTTATGTAGTTAACTATGAAATTTTAATTCAAACATTTATTAGACTAGGCTGGCACCACATTGGCCTTGTAAAAAAAAAGCCTAACCCAAAATTATTGTAAGACTACTCCAACTAGTTCATTATTGTCCATACTCTGGAGAGGCAGCATTGTTCAGAGTGTGGAGACAGTGGATTTCCAGCTATCAGCAGTACCTGCCACAGTCACTGACAAGCTGTGACAAGTGACTTCTCTGTGACTCACTTTTCTCATCAGTAAAATTAGGGGACTGAGTGATGGCTTCTAAAGTCTGGTTCTAAAATCTATATTCCTATGATCCTAAGATTTTCTCAATGCTTGACTTACTTAGTAGATATTTATGAAGCGGCTATGATGTACACAGCACTGTGGAAGATCCAGAAAATATATTCATGAGTACCTTAAGGAAAATGTATTAGGAAGATAAGACATGTACTCAGTAATCATTAAACAATACTTGAAACTTTCAACCAATCTGTGGTCTCTTCAGCCATCCAGATTGCCAGACAGCCATTTTCACCTGGTATAAATCTTCTCCACGTCCTCACATAAATCCTCTGTAAAGGGTCTACCCAACATGCTGGAGTGTACAGGGCTCCAGGCTAGACCTTGAGATCTTTAACATTTTTATCAGTGACTCAGGCCAAGGTTTAGATAGCATCACATTCTGAGATAACCCAAAACTGGGAGAAACCACTAATTTGCTTGATGACAGAGATTAGAGTTAAAAACAATATTTACAAGCTGGAATATTGGGCCAAATCTAGTAATATGAAATTTAATAGCGGCTAAATGTAAATGATTACACTTGTGTTCAAAAGAAATCAGCTTCAGAAGAAGATGGGGGAGGAGTGACAAAGAACCATTTACTCTGAAAAAAATCTGGGGTCCTTAGTGAACTGTTGAATTTAATACAAAGTAAGAATGTGATGGGGCAGCCCAGAAAGCTATAGTAATCTCAGGCTACATTAAGAAAGGCATATGTAACATCCTAGAACAAAAAGGCGACCCCCCCCCCCCCAATGTATTTGCCCTAATCACATTACATCTAGAATATCATGCTTAATTCTGGGAACTATATTTTAGAGAAGACACTAAAAGGTGTCCAGAGGATGAAAACCAACATGGTGAAAGGACTTAAGGTCATATACTATGTAGACAGGTAAAAGAAAGGAGAAGATTTGGGGCAGGGGGGCAGGGACATAAAAGGTATCTTCAATTATCTGAAACACTGTCCCCTTGAAGATGGATTAGACTGATTCTCTCTGGTTCCAGAGATCAGTATTAGGAGCAATGTTTAAGAGAAGGAACAAGCAGTGTTGTACAAATCCCACTCCTGCTCCTTATTACATTCTGGGTGACTTCAGGCAACTCTCATGTCTCTCAGATTCTTTTTCTCATCTATAAAATGAAAAGTTGGACTGAGGGTAGTGGTGGTGGCTTTCAAGGTATTTCCTAGCTCTAAGAGGATAAGGGGAACACTGCAGATATTATTTACGTTGACTTTAACAAAGCTCATGATAAAATATTTCATACTATTCTCATAGAGAAGTTGGAGAGTTTGCAGTAGACAGCAATATAATCTGATGGTTTCTGAATGGGTTGGTTCCCCAAAGTTTTTGTTAGTGGTTCAATGTCAATGTGGGAGGAGGTCTCCAGTGGAGTGTCCCAAAGATTTGTGTTTGGCTGGGCCATTTATCAATGACTTGTATAAATATATACATGGTATGGTCATTAAATATGCAGATAGCACAAAGATGAGAAGGATAACTAACACACTAAATAACAGTCAGGATCCAAAAGGATCTTGCTAGAAGAGAGCATTTGAGCTGAAGCTAAGAAGATGAAATTACACTGGGACATAAGTGGACTTGCACTTGATTACAAAAAATCAGTTTCACAAGTATAAGATGGCAGAGGTATGGACAGATTGTAATTGTTCTGAAAAAGACCTATAAGCTAGATAAGTTTGCAGTAATATAAAGTGGCAGCCAAAAATTCAAAGGTGACCTTGGGCTGCATTGAGGGACATAGATCTGGACTATGGCCTCATGGGACTTCATATGGAGTACTGCATTCAGTTGCGGGCAATATCTCTGAAAGGGGACGCTGATAAGCTGAAGGGTGTTTAGAAGAGGGTGAGATGGTGAAAGACCTCGAGTCCAAATCAAACCAAGATCAGCTGATGGAACCGGGAATGATCATCCTGGAGGAAAGAAGACTCAGGAGGACACAAAGGCTGTCTTCAAGTAGGTGAGGAGTTCTTATGTGGACATTTTCTGCTGAATCCGTGGGGCACAACCAGAAGCAGAAAGTAAAAGTGGCAAAGAAGACGATCTTGGCCTGAGGTCCGAGAAAGCTTCCTAACAAGTAGCACCGCCATGCAAAGGTAGGAGGATTTGCTTCCAGAGGTGGTAGGCCCATTCTCTTTGGAGGCCTTCATAGGCAGAGGTTGGATGACCACCTGGGTAAGTTAAACTGGGAATTCACTTCAAGTATGCCTTGGACTAGATGGCCATGGACATTCCTTCCATCTCTCAGATTCTGGGACTGCATGATAGAAAGTCCGTTCTGGTAGAGTGGAAGCTTCACGAGGGAAGGGCCTTGTTTTTTTCTTTGTCCCTAACACTGCACACAGCCTCTTTCACATAGCAGGCAAATGTAGTTTGTTGAATTGAAGAGCATCACGATTGCCCTCCAAAAACCAGGGTTTGGACTCTGGTGTTGCCACTTACTACCTCAGTCACCTTGGACAAGTCATGTCTCCTTCATGGGACTCATTTTCTGAATCTATGAAATGAGAGAGTTCATTCAGATGAAAAATCATTGATAAAAGCCTGATATCAAAAGCAGAGGAAATAATAGTGAATAGAAAATACCAAAAAGCATTGCTCAATAACATGTAATTGGGGAAAAATACTTAAAAAAAATATTGTCAGCTGTCCATCAACTGCAGAAAACAACTATATGAACATACAGAGGCAGGTACAGAATCAGAGGACCTGAGTTCAAATCCTGCTCTTGGGCAAATCACCTCAGTCTCTGGGCCTTGGTTTTCTCATACATAGATTGAGAGGAATAGACTAGAAGGCCATGAAGGTCCTTTCCAACTCTGTACCTTTGCTGTAGACAGTAAAGGGGTTAAAGGTGCTGGATTTGGAGTCAGGGAGACCTGAGTTCAAGATCCACCAATCTGTGTGACCCCATGGAAATCACTTCTGCAAATCTCAGTCTTCATTTCTTCATCTGTAAAACAGGGATAGAGACAGCTAGGGTGGTGCTAGGCCTGAATTCAGAAAGCCCTGAGTTCAGATTCAGCCTCGGACACTTCTTAGTTGTGTGACCTTGGACAAGTCACTTAACCCTGTTAACTTCAGTTTCCTCATCTGCAAAGTGAGCTGGAGAAGGAAACAGCAAGCCACTCTAGCATCTCTGTCAAGAAAACTCATATGGGGTCACAGAGTTGGACGCAGCCAAGCAACCGAGAAATGAGAGAGACAAACTCTACAATCTCTAAGAGTCCTTACAGCTCTAAATCCTCTGACTCTGTAAAATATTCACAGGGAAGAAAGCGTTTCTTCAAACCCCCAGAAGCTCCTCCCAAGAACAAAGTCTCCTAACACGTCACTCGTTCCTTCAGTTCAGATCTGATGAGGGCTCATGCCGGTCAGGAGACCAACACCGATTCTTACACAGGAGGCACTCAGGACACGGAGGGGGCTGGTGCTAGCAGGGACCTCGGGGGCCACCTAGTCCAATGCCCTCATTGGAAAGAGGGGGCAGCTAGCTCAAGATGCAAGAGATGTGCCTCCAAGTCCCTTAGCTAGGAAGCTTCAGAGGCAGGATCTGAATCCAGGTCCTCTGACTGCACTTTCTACTTCAAACGGATAACAGTGGCTGACACTGATGCGGCACTTTCAGGTGGGCAAAATGCTACAAATATTAACTTACTGTAAACTCGCAACAATCAGTCAAAAACAGTTCTTAAGCGCCTCTGAGTCGTCTTTCAGTCGGATCTGACTGTGTGTGACCCTGTTTGGGGCTTTCTTGGCAGAGACGCCGGAGCAGGTTGCCATATCTTCCTTCTCTGGCTCATTTTACAGATGGGGAAACTGAGGCAGTCAGAATAAAGTGGCTTGCTAGGCACACAGCTGGTCAGTAAGTGTCTGAGGCAAGGTCTGACAGAAAGGTGAGTCTTGCTGCCTCTAGTGACTTCCCGCAAAGACCTACAAAGAACAGCCCGCGTAATGAAAGAGCAAATTACAGGTATTGAAAAAATAATGATTATTCTCCCGCGCTTTGTTGGGAGTTTTATAGGAAACTCACACGCCTCTAGGAATAAATAACCTTTTTAAGTCCTGGCTTTCATTTTCTTTTGTCTGTCTACCAAGCATGGACTCTTGCCTCCACAATAGTAGAAGAAGAGATAAAAGCTGGTCTGACTCACAGGAACAGAATGAAAAAAGGGGACGAGAAACATAATCTACCATTTTGCTTCTTTCTCCGGCCATGGGGTTGTGGGGGAGGGTGGGGAAGGAGTAGAGGAGGAAACTGTGATTTCATTGGTATATGGAACACCCCTTTCCCCATTCAGATTGGCATCTGTTTTGCAGCTCAGGGTCAGAGCTGACTGGGTCACTGGGAAATTTGTTCACACAGCCAGTATGAGTCAGAGATGGGACCTGAACCCAGGTCTTCCCGTTTCTAAGACCCACTTTATTTATTTCATTACACAACCTCTCCACTCCCTCTCCCATCAATGAGAATAGAAAATTGGACACCTGAGACATCACGAACTTTTGCACCCATCTCCCTTAAAGGCCAGCTATGTTGCTTCTGAGAATTTCTAACCTAGACACATCGTTGGCATTAGCAAAATGTCAAGAGTTAAATGTCAAATACATTTGGTTAATAATTCGCCATTAAGGTCAAAGAAAAAATAGATTGTTTAATGAGGCACATTTTAAAAATTACACATGAAATTAATTTTCACATAACAGACTGAGGCTGCTAAGATTAAATTAAGCTGCCTCGAAGGAAGGGAAGTCATATTTTTTTAAATCATAATGTATGTGTACCTCTCACAGAAATACAACAGCCACTGTCCCAGAGGAGAAATGCAAAAACAACCACTCTGAAATAAAAGTTAAACCCAACTTGCAAACACCAGGCATTTAATAAACTGAGTTTAGAATCATCCTGTCACCTGGATACACCAGATGGTTCTAGTGTAAGCTTGTCTCGCGTAAAATTAGGCATTTAAAGTTTCAAAGTGCTTAGAGATAGAAGAATAAACGAGCTGAAAAAAAATTGCCAGGGGCCAAAATAGTTCCCTGAGAGAACCCTTGAATTAAGACAGCTCTATAAATTAGAGGGAAGAAATGATCCCAGTGTCTATTTACAGCTACAAAACCTACCATGTCATCAAATGAAACCAATCCACAAGATAGCTTTTAAATTATTTTAGAAATGTCTTAAATAGTCACCTGCTTCATTCTGTATTAATGTTCCCCTACAATTTGATGTCAAAGCCCCCAAAGTATTCATTAGCTGCAAGAGCACTTGAGAAGATTCCAAGCCTACTGATGCCCAAGGTTGATTAACAGAATCTCAGGCTGAAGAAGGAAAGTAATACTTGGAACTTAAATTTCTTTTATTACCCAATTCTGAAGAAGCTTTGAGATGTATACCTCCTTACATCTTTAAGAGAGATGATAAGTTATTACCATTTTACCTAGGAGAGAGAGAAGAGTAGTGACTTCTCTAAATGGGAAGAAGGAGTCAACTCTCAGTCATTGTCACTAAGGGGGTAGAGAAGGAGAATAGGGACTCAGAAGTGGGAAAATTTTTAATATCACTTAATTCAATTCAAAAGCATTCACTGAGAAGTTCAGCTGGCAATGAGGCTAGAGGGAAAAGAGATCCAGGAGAAGGTAAGACCTGATCCCAATTGTCAAGGAGCTTCTGGTATCATGGGAGAAACAAGACCCCCAGATTGATGTTTCTTTGGACATTGCCTCTGGTCTTTGCCAGGGAATCCGGGCACCCTTGGAGCCAGACAGTGAAAATATGTGGTCCAGAGAATAATCTGAGCTGGTTGCCCCATTAGAACTGCTGCTCAAACCTTCCCTGGAAGAGAGACGATGGTCAGATTTCATGGGACTTTCCCATCAAAGACAAAGTAGAAGTAAAGAGAGATTCCAGATAGCCAGTAATTAGGCAGCTGCTGCCATCCTGTGGGTGAGTGAGTGTTGGCCTAAGGGACCTCTGAGGTCCTTAAGAGTTCTAAGATTCTGTGATTTCATCAAATTCCCCTAAATCCTTTACCCCAATAATATGTTTGTATCAGGTGAATATAACCAGCCTAGTGCACTAAACAGAGAATCAGCTTTGGAGGCAGGAAGACCTGAGTTCAAGTCTCATCTTTGACACATACTGGCCATGTGGTCCTGGACAAGTCATGTGACCTTTTACTCCCCCCAGGTCACTCTCTAAGACCATAAATTTCAGAGCTGGTGCCTGTATGCATTGGTATGGGAGAGATTCCATACTAGGCACTGCCATTACCAGCCTAATAACAACAAAATAATAATGCAGTTAGAAGTTTGGGTTTGTACAATGTGGTGGATAAAGTGCTGATTGGGAATTGGGAAGATCTGAGCAAGGCTGTCTCAGACACTTACTTAGCTGTGAGATCTGGATCATTTAACCACTTGCAGTGTCTGTTTTCACATCTCAAAAAGGGGATGACAACGATTGCACCTACCTCCCAGGGCTGTTGATGCAAATGAATGAAATATGGAAATATGGAAAGAGCTTTGTAAAACTTAAAATGTTATCTAAATGCTAGCTATCATTATAACTATTTTGTGACTGCTGTTCAGCTGTGGCTGACTGTCCCTGACCCCATTTGGGGTTCTCTTAGCTAAAATACTAGAGGGGTTTGTCATTATCCTTCTCCAGCACATTTTACAGATGAGGAAACTGAGGCAAACAGGGTGAAGTGACTTGTGGAGGGTCACATAGCAGATTTGAGCTCAGGTCCTCCTGACTCAAGGCCTGGCACTCTATCCACTGTGCCATGTAGGTGGCTACTTTATTACCGTCGTCATCATCATTACTTATTAGGCTCTTCTGCAGCCTTTTTAAAAATCTTAATCTTAATTGAAAAATTAGTACGAAATGTAGTGTAACTAATTTTCTGAAACCACATACTAATAGCCACCATTTGCAAAGCACCCTCTTCACGATCCTGTAGAACAGGTTCTACAGATGTTATTCCCATTTTACAGGCGAGGATCATGAAACTCTGATGTGCTAGCTGATATCTGAAGCATGAGCCTGGGCTCCCAGTTTTACGGTCAGGGCTCTTTACTACACCACACCACTTCTTGCACAGACAGAAATGCTGTTCCTTTAAGGGAAGCAAGTCAATGATCTTTCCATAACCAGTCGTCCCAATCTGTCCCCATGGGTCTAGAATGACTTGTCTTCACAAAGAGAAAGGCCTCTCCCCCACAGGGCAATGGGAAAAAGACAAACTTGAGAGTTAGTCAGAAAATAACATCTCAGAAAGGATCCTTTCCCAAGAGTCCTACTGTGCATCATTTAGAGCATTTAGCTGCTGAAAAAGAGCCTTTAATGTAGTTTCAATTACACCATTCTATTTATAAACTGGAAAATTATCATTTTAAAAGTACATAAATTGTTATACAAGCTGATGGATTTCAAGGGGTTGGGAGGTGCAAAAAGGCTGGAAGACTAATTACAAGGCCATTGCAAACAGGGGTGGGGAAGCTGCAATCAAAGGGCCACACTCAAGGACCTAGAGGGCCACGTGTGATCTCAAGACCACAGGTTCCCCCTCCCTGGTTAGGTAAAAGGTGATGAGAACCTGAACTAAGATGGTGGCTGTGTGAGTGGAGAGAAGGGGCTGGGTGAGACAAATGCTGCAGATGTAAATAAACAGCAAGATTTTTCAGCAGAATGGATTTGCCAATGAAGAGGCAGCGAAAGGAGCTAAGGACAGCAATCATGGTGACAAAACTGGAATTCGGCAAGAAGAGGTGGTACCTTTGACAGAAATAGGACAGATCTAAAGAAGGAAAATAATGAGCTCTCTGATGTCTCCCGGACACCCAGCTGGAAAAGTCCAATGGACACTTAGGGACCGGAAAGCTTAGGGATGAATGGGGGACTAGATGGAGAGATCTGTGAGTCACTGGCATAGAGCTGATCATTAAATCCATGGAGGACAATAAGGTCACCACAAAAAGGAGGGAAAAGAAAGAGGAGAGGGCACAGGGTAGAATGCCCAGTTGGGGGGGGGGGGCAGAGTATATATGAGTAGCCAGCGAGGGAGACAGAGAAGGAGTGGTCAGACAGGTAGGAGGACTGAATAGTGCCAAGAAAACCACAAGAAAGCTGCTGTAATCCTGCAAAGTTCGGTGATTGCACTGGGGAGGGCATTCCTGCCAGACGCAAATCACAGCCCCTCGGTGTCTGGAGAGTAAGTGGTCTTAGAGAATTGCTGTGTACAAAATAATTCCTCACCCTATGCTCAACCTGGTACTTAGCTCCCCTAAAAATATCAAGGCTCATCTTTGAATCCCACCCAGATGCACAATCTGGCACCAGAGCCACACTTGAAACTTTTCCCAACTTGGGTTGGCGGGCTTAAACTCCAACGGCACAGCTTTGAGATGCCAGTGGTGCTGGCACACCACACTGAGGCACCGTGGTAGAGGGGAGCCCTGGTCTCCCAATCACAAGGAGAACTCATGAAAGGCAAGGATGAAGAGCCACAGAAAGCAGCAAAGCAGCTGATGTTCTGTTTATCAACCACACAGCCAAATACACATGGAAATCAGAGGTCACTCAGTGGCACATTGGACAGAGCACCGAACCTGCTGTCAGGAAGATCTGAGTTCACATCTGGCTCAGACACTTACTGGCTGGGTGACCCTGGACAAGTCATTTGTCCACCTCAGTTTCCTCGGATTTAAAATAGGGATAATAACAGTGTCTACCTCACAGGGTTGTTAAAAGGATCAAATGAGAAATAATTGTGAAATGCTTGCCACAATGCCTGGGATACAGCAGATGTTTAATAAAACCTTATTTCCCCTTCCTTTTTCTACCACATTGATGGGAGGCCACTACTGTGACCCAACAAGAAAAACATTTGTAATTTTTTTAAATTAAAAGGAAACCAGATCACAGTTAGAGCTCAAAGGCCTCTCAAGTTACAAATGGGGAAACTGAGGCCCAAGGAAGTTAAGAGGCTTTCCCAGGTAGAAAGCATCACAGTGGAAATCAAATCTAGTTCCTCTAATTGCAGAAGAAGTGTTCTTTGCATTATATCACAGTGCCTGATTAAAATCAGTTTTAAAATATGTATGTATATACAACTATGAAAATATGGCACAGAAAAGGACCTGGACAAGATTCAATTCAACATTTATTAGGTTCCTAGTAAACAGTATCCCAGGTGAAAAAAGAAAAATGCCACATTTCCTACCCTCAAGGAACTTACAGTCTCTTCTTATAGAAAACAAATTATAGTAAATGTCTCTGTGTGCCTGGAAGATGTGGAATTTTGAACTAAGCTATATCTATATTAGCCTGAACTTGGAACAAATACTGACAAATCCATATGTAAGGGGGGGGGGGTGGTGGCTAGAGCATGCCTGGTCACCTAACATGGAGGTTCACTGTTTCTCTGCATTCCCTTACCACACGAGTGGCAATGACCTCCTTCAACTGGCTGCCTAGCCAGAATGGGCTGCGGGCTGGGCCTGTCTCATTCTTTCCTTCTGTCCAGAGGGTGACAATCACAGTTCACTGTATCGGCAAGCACCCTAGCATACCTAGGGCAGCTACTAGCACAGGTTCTTAGATCTGCTTTTCTAAAGGAAAGCAACTCAAAGTGGGTTAACAATCTTACTTTAATCAAGCATATCATTTACCTAGTTCAGGGGA
>CM053582.1:561516551-561531887 GCA_028627135.1 Pseudochirops cupreus | reverse complement strand
GTCCTTCCTCTATTCTTTTTTTTTTAATCCCACAGCTCCAAGAAATAGGCCTGGGGTCTCTGTTTGCTCCACTCCATTTTTCCCTCCCATTTTCAGGTTCAAGAAGCATCCTCTATAGGATTGGGGAGTTTGAGCCATGATGGCCTCAGAGTCAAATTTCCAGAATGGATGCTGCAGCCAGCCAGCCTGGCAGGGAAGCCCTGAGAAGCCAGAGTGCCTGGGACTTGAGCCCAAGGTGTGGTATGAACTTCTAATTAGGACTATGCTTCATAAGAACTGAACTAAACTATGAACCTAACTAATCCCCTTCTACTCTCCAGAGACAGAGGTGTTATAGGAGTTAGGGGGAAGAATTGAGACCCAAATGTTGGGGAAGTGAATTTATATATTTGTGAATATACCTTTGAAGTAAATATTCCCTTGTGAAAGCTAATCTAATTGTTACTGGCACATGAAACCCGAGTATAGGAGACTCCCCCGCCCCATGAGGGAAACACCATGGGCTGGAGCCATTGGCAGAAAGTTTAGATATCTTCTCCTTCTTACCCCCTTCAGAGTACCAAAGAACCCTGGGGAAGGGGTGAAATGTAACACACTTGGCCTTCCAGGCACAGGGATCATAAGAATCAGCGTTACTAATATAAATCCATGGCTAAATAAGAAATATGATTTGGGGTGTTTTGACACCACACTTTCTTCTATAGAATAGAAATTATAGTATTCACTATTACAGATGGCTGATAAAGGACCAGTCCTGAAAGTGACTTCTCAAAATAATTATTATTCATCTTTTTTTAACGCTACATCTTCAAGAATTTGTACCTAGAGATGATTTCAGAAAAACCTGACTTCCATGAACTGATGCAAAGTGAAATCAGCAGAACCAGGACAACATTGCACGCAGCAACATTGTACACCACTGAAGAATTGTGAATGACTTAGCTCTTCTCAGCAGTACAGTGATTGAAGGCAATCCCAGAGTACTTACAAATAAAAATGCCATCCGCCTCAAGAGAAAGAACTGATGTTGTCTGAATACAAACTGAAGCATGCTATTTTTCCCTCCCTCTCTTCTTTCTTTCCTTCCTTCCTTCCTTCCTTCTCTGGTCTTTTTGCATAAAGTGACTAATATAGAAATGTTTTACATGTATAATGTTGCACATGTATAACCTATATCAGATTGCTTGCTGTCTTGGAATGAGGTATGGGGAGGGATAGAATTTGGAACTCAAAACTTTTTTTTTAATGTTAAAAATTGTTTTTACATGTAATTGGGGGAAAATAGAACATTATTTTAAAAAAAGAATTTGTACCTAGAAAGGACAGGTCTGTACACGAAGAAAGTCCATGAAAGGAGGAAGTCAGATGCTGAGAACAGTTTTAGCCAACTTTCTCAAGCTTGGTCAAGTCATGACTCCAGCTATCAAAAGCAAAACATTACCCTGGGTCTCATTCAAAATGCTGCAAAACAGAAACTTGTCTCAATTTGTATCCCATGTTAGTGGGAAACAGAATTGTCTTTCACTTTTACAAAGCAAGTTGAATCAAAGCGAAAGCAATGTTTCTTTAAAGTGCTTTGCAAAATCTTCATTAAAGACACATTTGTGGGAACAAAGAGTGAGAATTACTTTAAAAGAACTAGAGATTATTTAGACTTGGTACAACATTGCAATATGATATTTTCTCATAAATCATCATTGTTATTATATGATATTCTTCTTATAAAGCTTGGTATGGTGGAAAGACAGCCGTCCTCAAAGCCAGGAAACCCTTCATTCAGTTTCCACCACTGGAACATCTTGTCTCTGTGACCCTCAGCAAGACACTTAAACTCTATGTTCTCCTTGGCTAGAAGAAAAGTTGTGTTGGTAGAGGGACTTTTCACACCTGGGAGTTCCCTATACCAATAATCATGGGTACAGTCTCTAACCCCATTTTTTCCTTAAATAGCCATAGATTTTATTCCTTCTATGGAAGGCAATTTCCATCTCCATGGTCTCAGGTGAAGGTGACATGGATTTCTCTGTAAATGACTTCTAAATCTCCATAGCCAGCCCTCATCTCTTTCCCAAGGTCCAGTCCTGCATTTCCAAATGCTTGGGGAAAACCACTACCTGGATGTCACATAGGCATCTCCAAATGGAGATGCAGGCCCCAAATGGAACTTATTATTTCCCACCCTCTACCTCTGCAAATAAGCCTTTCCCTCTCCTTTCCTCATTTCTAGGGAGAGAACCGCCATCAACTCTTCCCTCTCCAACAGCCCCCGTCTCCAAGTAGGAGTCAAGGTTCTACCTCCACAACATTCCAAATGACTCTCACCTTAAAGCAGGCCTCAACCCTCTCGTCTGGATGAGTCTAGCAGCCTCTTAAATGGCATCCTGACTGAGTCTCCCCTTTTCCAATCCATTCTCCACCAAGCTGCCAATGAATCCTCCTAAAGTACAGGTCTGACCCAGCCACTCCCTTTATCAAAAAGCATCAATGGCTCCCAATTTGTCTTAGTGGTATAAAAAAAGGACTTCTGGTGCAAAAACAGTGGAGTGAGGAAGGAGCCCTCTGCAGCCATCCCAAATTCCCCTGCAAACAACTATAGAACCACCTCAGAATGGATCTAGGAACAGTAAAGCAACTTACCAGTCCAGTAAGAAAGGTCTGCCTCACTGGAATGGGAGGGGAGCAAGGTCCAAGAGCAGAAGCAGCACAGGGCCTACAGCCAGGCTCCAAGCCTGGGGCAATCCACCAGCAAGGTCCTACCCTCCTGCAAACCAGCAGCCCCCTAGAAAAATGAGCAGACTGTGCAGCTCCACAAAGTCCTATCCCAGCAACCCCATAAGCTACCAGCAAGGCCTTGACCCTACTGCTGACCAGCAGTGAAGCCCCACCATTGGGCTAAACAACTGGGAGACCCTGCCCCTGGGATCTACCAGCAGAGAGACCCTGTTTCCATAGCAACCCAGCAGCCCAGCTCCATCTCCAGGACAGACCAGCAACAAGATCCCTCCCTCCAGGGCCAGCCACCAGAAAGACTGTTACCATAGTAACTCAGTCAAAATGTCCCATCTCTGGGGCAGGCCAGCACCTAAACCCCATACCCAGGGGAGGCCAACAGGGAGGCTCCCTTCCCTTTTCTCTCCACCCCCATACAAGTCAGAAAGCAAGCTTACCCTCCAGAGATAGCAAGCATCTAAGCCCTGAAGTCCAGTGAAAATGAACAGTAAGATCCAAAGCTCCAGCACAAAAAGGTTGGAACAGAACAGGACCAGCAGAGTCCAACTCTCTCATCAAAACACCAAGTCATAAAAAGTTAGAAAAATGAGCAAAAACAAAAAAGAACTTGACTATAGAAAGTTATTATGGCAACAAGGAAGATCAAGGCATAAACTACATGGCTACATGTGAAGACTCAAAGAAAAATGTAATTTGGTCTTGGGCCCAAAAAGAATTCCTGGAAGTGCTGAAAAAAGGATTTTAAAAAGCAAATTAGAGGAGTAGAAGGAAGTTGGGAAAAGAAATTAGAGTAATGCAAGAAAATCATGAAAAAAGTCAATAGCATGGGGAAAAGATATACAAAAATTTACCAAGGAAAATAGAAATTTACCAAGAAAAATAAATTGGCCAAATGGAAAAGGAACTACAAAAGTTTACTGAAGAAAATAATTCCTCAAAAATTAGAATTGAGCAAGTGGAAACTGATTCTATTACCCTATGAGGCCTCAAGACATGATAAAAATAAATTCAAAAAAGTAAAAAAAAAAAAGAAAGAAGAAAATATGAAATTTCTCATGGGAAAAATAACTGACATCGGAAATAGAACCAGGAGCAATAATATAAGAATTGTTGGACTACTGGAAAACCATGATAAGAAAAAAAAAGCTTGGACAACATCTTTCAAGAAATTGTCAACGGAAACTGTCCTAATAAATCAGAACCAGAGGGTAAGATAGAAATGGAAAGAACCCACAAATTGGTACCTGAAAGAGAACTCAAAATGAAAACTGCCAGGAATATCATAGCTAAATTCCAGAGTTCACAGATCAAGGATATATCTGGCTGCAAGCAGCCAAAAAGAAATAATTCAAATATCATGGAGCTACAATTATGATTACACAGGATTTGGCAGCTTCCATATTAAAGAGCCAGAGAGTTTAGAATATGATATACTGAAAGGCAAAGGAGTTGGGATTAAATCAAGAATCATCCACACAGCAAAATGGAATATAATCTTTTAGGGGGTAAATGGATATTTAACAAAATAGAGGACTTTCAAGCATTCCTAATTAAAAGACAAGAGCTGAATAAAAAAAATTGACTTCCAAATACAAGAGTAAAAAGGAAATATAAAAATACACAAAAAAAGGAGAAAACATAAGAAATTGAATAAGGTTAAACTGTTTATATTTCTATATGGCAAGATAATATTTGTAACTCTTAACAACTTTATTACTATTAGAGCAATTAGAAGGAGTAGGTATATATAGAGAGAGAGAGACAGGGGATGTAGATGTTCAGTGAATTTAATGGGACAATATCCCAAAAAATAAATACAGGGGTAAGAAAGAAAGCTGTACTGGAAGAAGGAGGGGGGAGATGGAATGGCGGTAAATGATCCCATATAAAAGAGGGATTATAATGAAATGTAAGATAGGGGAGTAACAGGCAAAACTTTAAACTTACTCTCATCAAAACTGGCTCAAGAGGGATTAACATACACACTCAGCTGAATATACAACTCTGTTTTACTCTATAAGGAAGTAAAAAGAGATGGAGATAAGAGAAGAGAGAGAGAGAAGGACTGATACTAGGGAGGGTAGATTGGGGAAGGTGGTGAGCAGAAGTAAAACATTTATTTGGAGGGGAAGGGTGGGGGCTGAGAGAGAGGGAGAGGGAGATAAACAAAGGGAAAATAGCTTGGAGGGAAATACACAGTTATCATAATTATAAATGTGACAAGGTGAACTCACCAATAAAATGGAAGTGGATAGCAGAATGGATTAAAATCCAGAATCCTACAATATGTTGTTTACAAGAAACACATTTGAAGTTGAGAGATACCCATGGGTTAAAGGTAAGGGACTAGAGCAATGGTTCTCAACCTTCCTATGCCGCGACCCTTTAATACAGTTCCTCATGTTGCGGTGACCCCCACCCATAAAATTATTTTCATTGCTACTTCATAACTGTAATTTTGCTACTGTTATGAATCATAATGTAAGTATCTGATGTGCAGGATGTATTTTCATTGTTACAAATTGAACATAACTCACGGGTTGAGAACCATGGACTAGAACAAAATGTATTGTTTCAGCTGAAGCAAAGTAGCAGGGGTAGCAATCATGATCTCAGACAAGGCAAAAGCAAAAATAGATCTCATTAAAAGATATAAGAAAGGAAACTACATCTTACTAAAAGGTACCATAGACAATGAAGTCATATCAATACCAAGCATATCTGCATCAAATAGTATAGCATCTAAATTTTCTAAAGTGGAGTTGAGTGAGTTACAGGAGGAACACTAGTGGGGGACCTCAAATTTCCCCTCTCAGAACTAAAAATTACATTCAATAATAGACAATGGAAAGAGGTATTAAAATTTAATTGGAAATTGAATAATCTAATCCTACAAAATAGGTGGGTCAAAGAACAAATCATAGAAACAACCTATAATTTTTTTTCATTTTATCTATGCCATTATTTTGTCTTTATTAATTTGTTTATTTACTTTTAGTTTACAAGATTAAGTTCCACAATCCCTTGAGTTTCACATTTTCTCCCCTCCCTCTCCCCCTCACCCCCACGGCAGCATGCAATCAAGTATAGGATCTGCAAATACTTTCACATTAGACGTTAGTCAGGGAAACAATCTCTAATTTCATTAAAGAAAATGACAACAATTAAACAACACACCAAAATGTATGGAATTCAGCCAAAGTGATAATTAGGGGAAATTTTATATCTCTAATTGCTCACAGCAATATAATAGAGAAAAAATAGATCAATGAATTGGGTATGCAACTAAAAAACTAGAGAAAGAACAAATTAAAAAATTCCAATTAAACATGAAATTGGAAATCTGGAAAATCAAAGGAGATGAATCAAATTGAAAGAAGACAAATGAACTAACAAATAAGACTAGAAGCTGGTTAGATCTAAATAACCAGAAAAATATTAATTGCTCACGGGTAAGCTGGGCCAATATAATAAAAAGGACGATTCAACCAAAATTAATCCATTTATTCAGTGCCGTTCTAATTAAACTAGCAAAATATTATGTTCTAGAGCTAGGAAAAATAACAAAATTCATCTGGAAGAACAAAGTTCCAGAATATGAAGGAAATTGATGGAAAAAATGCAAAACAAGGTAGTCTAGTCATGCCAGTTCTCAAGCTCTACTGTGAAGTGGTAATGATCTAAATTATCTCATACTGCTTCAGAAATAGAAAGGCGGATTACTGGAATAGATTAGTTACGATTTATATGATAGGAAATGAGAATAGTCATTTAGTATACAATAAAACCAAAGATCTAAGCTTTTGGAAGAAAAACTCATTATTGGACAAAAACTTCTAGGAAAACTGGAAAACAGTATGGTAGAAACTAGGGATAGACCAACATCTCACACTGTATTCCAAGACAGGTTCAAAATGGGTGCATGATTTACATGATACTATAAGCAAATTAAGAGAGCAGGGAATAGTGTATCTTTCAGATTTATGGATAAGGGAAGGATTTGGGACCAAAGAAGATATAAAGAGCACCACAAACACAAAATAGATTATGATTAAAAATTTAAAAGGTTTTACACAAACAAAACCAACACAACCAAAATTATAAGGAAAGCAGAAGACTGGGGGGATTTTTTTTTTTGCAACAAGTATCTCTGATAAAGGCATTTCTCAAATATATAGAGAACTGAGTCAAATTTATAAAAATAAAAGTCATTCCCCAATTGATAAATGGTCAAATGATATGAACAGTTTTCAGACAAAAAAAATCAAAACAATCTCTAGTTATATGACAAAACGCTCTAAATTCTTACTGATCAGAGAAATGAAATATACTCCGGTACTACCTCATATTTATCAAATTGGTTAATAAGGCAAAAAAAAGGAAAATGTTGGATGTTGGAGGGTATGTGGGAAAACTAGGAGGCTAATGCACTGCTGGTGGAGTTGTGAACGGATCCAACCCTTCTGGAGAGCAATTCGGACCTATGCCCACAGGGGTATAAAACTGTGCATTCCTTTTGATCCAGCAATACCACAGCTCGGTCTAATTCCAAAGACATCCAAAAAAAAAAAGAGAGAGAGAAAAAAGGACCTATTTATATAAACATTTTCATAGCAACTCTTTTTGTTGTGGCTAAGAACTGGAAATCAAAGGGATGCCCATCAGTCGGGGAATGGTTAAGCAAGCAGTGGCATATAATTGCAATGGAATATTATTGTGCTATAAGAAATGTCAAGTAGGATGATTTCAGAACAATCTGGAAAGACTTACATGAACTGATGCATAGTGAAGTGAACAGAATCAGAAGAATGTTGTACCCAATAACAGCAACATGATACAATAAGGAATTTTAAATGACTTAGCTATTCTCAGCAGTGCAACAATCTAAGGCAATCCCAAAGGACTAATGATGAAGCACACTGTCAGCCTCCAGAGAAAGAACTGGTATTGTTTGAATACAGACTGAAGCAGGCTATTTTTCACTTTTTTTTTTCTTTTGAGTCTTCTTGTGCAAAATGACTGTTATGGAAATATTTTACATAATTGCACACGTATAACCTGTAATAAATATCTGATTGCTTATCATTTCAGGGAGAGAGGAGGAGAGGGAGAGATAGAATTTGGAACTCAAAACTTTAAACAAAAATACACTTACAAAGTAATGTAATAGCAAAAAGAATCAATAAAAAATATTTTTAGAATTTTAAAAACGTCTGTTTTAGACTTATTTCACGTTCCTTCTCCTCATGCAGCCAATCTGGGTTACTGGATCACACTCCATCCCTCGTTCTGTGCCTTTGCAGATCCTCCCATCTCCCCATCCCTAAAATGCTCCCCCACCAACACCCACCTTCTGGTGCCCCTAGTTAAATGCCCCAGCTAAAGGGCCACCTCCCACACAAGGCCTTTCCTGATGCCTTCGAGTTCGAAACACCTGGCCCACAGCAGAGACTTAAATGCTTTTAAACTGAAATGAATTCTAAAATATAAGGTTTCAATTAATGTGGTAAATACTTGCTGAAAAAAAAAACATCATTTGAGTGTTAATGTAGAATTCACTCCCCCAGTCAAGTTATAATGAAGGCAAGGATGCCATCTTTTTTTTCCTCTTTAAATGGCTTTCCTATAGACATCTGTTTTTCAGCTCTAACATCTAGCTCACAAGCCTCTATCCAGGTCACTTCAGGCTTCAGAGAAACAAGGATATTCAAAAGACCTGAAAGTTTTAGCCTCGAAAAAGGTTATGGAGGACTGAAAATTGTTTGTGCACAAAAGAACACTAACTTTTTCAATGAAGCATTAAGGCTGGCTCTCCAGAGATTCTCAGGTTCCAAGCAGCTTCCCACACCTTACTCCAATGACTGTGTCCCAAACTAATCCCTTTCTCAACTGCAAATGTACAAAGGGGGGAAAAGAGCTTTCTCAGCTTTATCTTTATGGGCCAAGGTCATGCTTCTCCCTCCAAATGCCAAACCCAATAGACCTTCTAACCATCCTTTGTCAAAGAAGCCTCCAGTTCAACTGCCAAGACCCTCCCAGATCCTCCTATTTAGAGAGAGTCCTCTTCAAATGCAACTGGGAATGGCAGGAAATGAGGGTCAGTCACAAGCTATCTCACTGGTGATGTTGTCTTCCTATATTCAATAGCTCCATATTGTCTGACAAATAAAGTTCCAAATCCATTCTCTGGGATTCGTGTTGTTGTTGTTCAGTCTTTTTCATTTCGTGTCCAACTCTTCATGACCTCATTTGGGGCCCTCTGGGCAAAGATACTGGAGTGGTTTGCCATTTCTTTCTCCAGCTCATTTTACAGTTGAAGAAACTGAGGCAGACAAGGTTAAGTGACTTGCCCAGGGTCACAAAGCTAGTAAGTGGCTGAGGCTGGATTTAAACTTAGGAAGAAGAGTCTTTCTGATTCCAAGCCCAGCAATGTATGCACTATGGCACTTCCTAGCTGCCCTTCCACAATCAAAAGTCAAGTCACTTTCCAGATGATCAAATTACTCTCTTTGAAGTCCTTTGAAGGTATGACCTAATAATGATAGGATCAGAGATTTGGAACTGGAAAGGACCTTAAAGTAGTTGAGCCCAACCCCTAAGTCTTACTGATAAGAAGCTGAGGCTGATGGATGACTTAGCCAGGGGTCAAACAGCTGGCAAATGTCTGAAGTGGGATTTAACCCATGACTTAGTGGCTCCAGACCCAGCATTCTATCTACTGCGGCACTTAGCGCAGTACCTGGAGTATCATAAGTGCTACTTGACTAAGGAAATACATTGCTACATTGGGAGAAAGGCACTCACTGTGAGTTCCTTACACCACAGCACAGTGCCCAGGTCATTGAACTTGGAATCAGAAAGTCCCACCAACGTATAGTCCAGCATTGACCACAGTGTTTGGCACTTAGCAGGCATTTAATAAGTATCTGTTGATGGACTGATTCATTTGCACATAATAATTTGAAATGTATTTATGTGTATCACATTACAAATCCTTAATAATAATTATTTGTTGGGGTCTTATTCCCTCCTGTGTTTTTAGCTCCACAGTGGAAGGAACTGCCTTATTGTAATACTGGCTCTCTCCAACACCTCCACAGTGCTTTGTACTTTAATTAGCAGGGTACTTGATAAATGGTATTAATTAAAATGACTAGTTAAATTTAAAAATAACAAAATGAATGGACAGATGAGAGTACAGGAGAGAAACAAATTCCACTCTCTGTCAAGGAAAGTATTCACAGTGATGTGGTGTGAGACCAGAGTTAATCACTTTCTGTAAGTGGATTTCCCTGTGGGATCAAGTAACACACCAAACCTGGGCTCTCTTACTCATTTGGGGAGATTATCTGGAGCTGTTGGCCACCAGAGGAGCTGGAATTCTTCGAGAGTCTTACTACTAACTATTATTTCACAACCTTCAAATCCAAATCCTATTTTTAATTTTTCCTAAAATTTGCCTTTGTTTTATTCACTTTATATAAATTATTCTTCATCATTTGTTTTGGTTGTTCTTCCATCCTGTCAAAAATTCTAATCAACACTTGTACTTATTGCTGTAAGCTCTTACTTAGGAATAAACCCATAAGCACATAGACAATGTGTTTGTATTTTAGACTGGTCCTGTGATTTTCTGTGTAAGGAACATCCAGCCACAGAGTCACCTGGTGCCTTGAGATGTTAGGGGACTCTCCCAGGGCCACACAGTCAATATGTGTCAGGTGGGGCTGAGCTCAACCCTCTAAAGGGGCCCATAGCACGTTGACATTGTGCCTGCATCTGACCATGAACTAAGGAGAAGGAGCTGATGAAGGAGACTGCAACACTAACAGAGAAGAACAAAAAATATTCCATCATTTTAGTTTCACTTCAAGGTCCTCTTATGGCATCACTGGCCAGCCTCCAATTAAAAAAAAAATATTTCAGAGCAACCTCTACATCATAAAAGCCTAAATGTCTAAAAACATGGACAGATGAGGATAAGCCAATTTTTAAAAAATTTAAATGACCATATTTATGTCAAGTTAAACCACTGAAAACTTGAGGTGTGCCCAATCCAGGACTTAGAGTAGTAACATCTGCTCAATATTTTGACCAGACTTATGATGTCATCAGGAGAGGGAGCTCCCTTCAAGCTACTCCCTTCCTCTACCAATACAGCTCTCCCCCTTCACTATATTTAATAGTTTTAGAGAGTCATTTGATGCACTGAGAGGTTAAGTGACTTCCCCACAGTCACACAGCCAACATTTGTCAGAGGCAGGACTCAGAATCCAGATCTTCTGACTGAGAGGTCAGCTTTCTAGCCACAGTCCATACTACCTCTCAGGAGGTGATAAAAACCCATGTCAGATCTCACTTTGTAAAATGTAAAAGGTGTAAGATACTCCTATCAAAGTGAGCTTCACCTCTGCCCTCTAAGTTCATGCCTTGTACACTTGACCTGGACAAAAAACAGGCTTTATAATTCATGTGGTTATTGTCCTTTTCCAACAATTCCCAAGAACCATTTGTAGATAAAAAATTATCTTCTTTTATTCCATGTCAATCAGCCCAACTGGTATTTATCGGGTCATTATGTGATTAGGGTGCTTTTTTGTTGTTGTGTTTTTTTTTTAAGCCTGGAGTGAAAGTAGAAAAGAAAGATTTCAAAATCTGTTTTAAAGACAAGGTCAGAAGCCTCAGGGTGAAGTACCGTAAAGAGTGAAACAGCACAAGTGAGGACTACAGCAATGTGAATGGAAAGGAAAGGAAACAACGTGAAGAAGGCCAAGATGAAGAGAAAAGAGAGAGAGAAAGAGAAAAGAAGAGGGAGTGGGAGAAAAGAGGGAGGGGAAGGAGAGGAGAGTGGAGAGAAAGAGAGACAGACAGGGAGAGAAGGGGAAGGGAGTGGAGGGGAGAAGAAAGAAGGAGGGAGAGGGAGAGACAGGGGGAGAGAGAGAGAGAGAAGGGATGAGAGAATGGGACAAAAAGAGAGGGGAACGAGAGGAGAGCGGAGAGAAAGGGTGACAGACAGAGAGGGAGAGAAAGGGTGACAGACAGAGAGGGAGAGAAGGGGAAGGGAGACGAAAGGGGAAGAGAGAGAGAGAAGGAGGAGGAGAGGAGAGACAGAGAGAAGGGGAGGAGGAGAAAAGAAAAGGAGAGAAGGAGAGGGGGAGGGAAAGAGAGGGAGAGAGAAGACAGACAGAGGGAAAAGAGGAGGAGAACAGAGGGGAGGGGAGACAAAGAGAAGGAGAGAGGGAGGGAGAGAGACACAGAGACAGACACAAAGAGAGAGAGAAGATAGGAATGGAGGAAAGAAGAGGAGAAAGAGGGAGAGGAGAGGGAGGAGGGGAGGATAAGCAAAGACTTTGTGGTTGGACACGCCACATACCTTTCCCTAGTTGACTGATAACAAACCTCTCTTTTGTCCTCATAATAAGGGCAAACAGAACAATGTATGGGTAGCGGGCAAAGGACAGGCTGACTCTATGACTGCCCATGTAACCTGAAGCAGGTCATGTCCCGTTCTGGCTTTGGTTTCCCCAAGGGTGCCAGGGAAGGGTCGGGGTGCCCTAGATGACCCTGAGGTTACTCCAAACTCTAAATCCCATCATCTCAAACGATTACCTCTTAGGCAAACTGTTACCAGAAGAAAACTGTCAAGCAGAATGAAATCATAATGTTCATTACAAGGAAATAATTTTTCTTGGTGACTCACAGCCCTTAATCCCTCGTTATTAGGAAATACTTGTTCAAAATGGGCCTTAAATAAAGTCCCAAGCCCCGTGAGCCTTCTTGGCAACCCTGATCAAAGCCTCGCAGCTGCACGTAGGGCTTCGGAGGAGCCGCAGCTGTGGCAGAGGAAGGACAAAAGCAGTTCTATAATCTTGTGTAATAGTTAAACAAATAATACTTATAATTTAATTGTTTGCATTCTGCCTTCTCTGCCCCTGAATTTGGAGATGGCTGTGGTTTTTTTTTTAAGGGAGAAGTCTAATCTCTTTATTATACTCTATTGCCAAACAACTTTTCAAAATCAGTACGAAGCCAGAATGGATAATAAAATTATAGGTGCCCCAAAGCACTCTTATTTTTCTTGATAAGAGCCTCCCGAATTGTATTAATTTACAGTTTCAATGTAGTATAAATAAGTAAGTTCAACTCTCAATTACCATAATGTCTTTAATACTTAATTTAATTATTTATTAATTAATATTAATTAATTTAATAACAGTACAACTCCCCCCTCCCCTATATGCTTTTGCAGAGGCTGACCCCCAAGCCTGGGGTGCACCCTCTCCTCGTCTCCCCCTCTTGGCCCCTCTTCAAGACTTCAGTGCTGTCTTCTATATGAAGTCTTTCCTGATCTCTCCAGCTTCCAGGGCCCTCCCTCCCATGCCCACCCAATATCTGTTTGGTCAATATTGTATATATTGTTACATATGTCCATGTTGTCTTTCCCAGTAGGAGCCCAGCTTCTTGAGGAAAATCCCAGGTTGTGAGTCTGAGTAACTGAAGACTGGTGTCCTTCCTTCGGCTCCCTCCACAGATGTAGGGGTTGGTGGGGAACAATGTGAATTGAGGCAGGAGGGGTAAGTTGGAACCAGTTCAGGAAAGGCTTTAAATGCCAAGTTGTGAAGCTTATTTTAAACTACCACTAGCAGGAAGGCCTTGAAGGTTTTGGATCATGGAATGAGGTGGTCAGTCCGGCCTATGGGTTAAGAAAGAAGATTCTTTTAGCAGCTGTGTAAAGGATGGATTGGAGATTGGATGCTCTCATTTTCATTATAGATTCAACACAGTTAACATTCCCCACACCAATGAGCATGAAAAGTAGCACTTTTTTTTAAAAAAGCTTTTCGTGTAGTGGCCTTAGAGGCAGGAAGTTGGCTAGTATATACCAGAGGTGGATTCAAGTCCCACCTATGGCATATGTTAAGTAGCCCTGCTACCTTGGCAGTTAATATTCTCAGCGGCCCTTTAAAGCTGTGCATTGCAGAGAGGGGATCTAGCTGCCTTAGTGAGATGGAGTTTCCTCATCTGAGAGGTCCATACAGCAATGAAGCTTCAGGTCCATTCTCTATTGTTATGGTTCACCCTTAGAATATTTCTATTCTGGCACATCAAATTAATTTTTAAATAAAAATCCTTCTAAGTTTCCTACAAATACCTAGAATTAAATTTTGCATATAATCTCCAACCTGTGACCAAAAAAGATTCTTTAAAAAAATGATTTTTTTTTTCTGAGAGGCTGGTGGATGGCCCACCACCTACCCCATAGAAGAAGCTCCCAGGCCCAGTTGTTCACTTGGTCAATTAAACACACCACGATCTGAGCCAACATGACTACAACGTGAGGAAGCTCTCCAGTGTCTCTACCACCTAGGTAAGAGATGGAAACAATGTCCAGCCAGACCCAAATGGTGACAGGAGGGGTGTGGATTCCCCTAGATCATGCCATAAGGCATAAGGGCCTGCCAAGGAAATGAGAGTGTGACAATGCTGCCCTTTTGCATAAACTTCATGGATTAAGATGCCTCTTATAGACATCAATCATCGCAATGGATTTTTATGATAATTCTGTGAATGATTATGATGTTTCTTTTACAGATGAGGAAACCAGTCTCAGAAAGCTTAAATAACTTGTCCAGGGTCACAATTAGTAGATATCCCAGGACAGGACTCAACCCAGAACACGTCTCCTCACTCCAGAATGATAGTGTTCCAGCACTTTGGGGGAGTGCTAGTGCTCGGCTATCAGAAGCCAGAATGGGAGATTCTCTCGATTCCCATTATCTCTTGGAACTCCCTGTCTCTCTCTCTCTCTCACCACCTAGCTGCTCAGAAGACATTATTAAGTAAACTATCCATTATTCAGCATACTAAAAGATAGTTAAATTCAGATTGAATGCTGAGTATATCTCTCCCCCAAAATAAAAATCAAATCTGAAATATCCTAAATAGGATGGCAAGAAATAACTTTTATTTTTTTGGCTGTTGTTGAAAGTTTAATTTTTTAAATATTTTGATTTTGCATATATTCCTCCCCTATCCAGTGAAATATGTCCTTTAGTGAAGAAATAAAAAGTGAAGGGGGCAGGGAACAGAACAGTCCTGAACACCTCATTAACCTCACTCTAACAGTAAATGGAATTTTTCCCACCCATAGTCTTTTATCTTTGCAATGAAAGGCATGAAATACACTTTCTGCTTTGTTCTTTGAGGCCAGTCTTATGATCATACTTGTTCAGCATTGAATCAGTTTGTTTTTCTTTTCCATTCACATTTTCGTGGTCATTGTGTGTATTGTTTTCAAGTTTCTACTTATTCTATTTTGCATCAGTTGATGTGTCTTCTCATGCTTCTTAGAAATCTTCAAATTCATCATGGCGTAGGATACAATGATATTCCACCAGATCCATGTGCCACCATTTATTTATCCATTTTTCAATGACCATCTACTTTGTTTCCAGTTGTTTGACATTCCAAAAACTGGTTATTTTGGTATAAATGGGGCCTTTCTTTCTTTTTTTTTTTTAATTGGCTTTCCATTATCTTTTTTTTTTAAATTAAATTCTTTATTAAATTTTTTTGAGTTACATCTTTTCTCCCCGTCTTTCCCCC
>CM053582.1:561495367-561516051 GCA_028627135.1 Pseudochirops cupreus | reverse complement strand
GCTGACTTTAGTGGGAAGTATCTTTGTGTGCGTTTTGGAGTTCCAGGATTGGTTTAGAGTCCTATTTTATGGCTATTTTGGGGTGGCTATGTGAGAGCTGCGATGTGTTGCTGCTTCTACGCTGCCATCTTGGCTCCGCCCCCGGGCCTTTCTTTCAATCTTTGACCTCCGTGGTCTAGAAGTAGGATCTCCAAGTCAAAAAACATGGGAATTTTAATTACTTTTGACTCATAATTCAAAATTCTTTTCAGAACTGTTGGACCAATTCACAGCTCTACCAAATATTCTTCCCTTTCTACAATCACTCCCATATTTGGTCATTTCTAATAATTTTTGGTCATTTCTACCAATTTTTACCAACTTCAGGGGTGCTCTGATTTGCATTTATCTTATTAGTGACTTGGAGCAATGTTTTCTATCAGTCAGTCAGTCAACAAGCACTCATTAAATACCTACTATGTGCCAGGCACTATGCTAAGTAAAAGCAAAGCCATAGTCTTTGCCCTGAAAGAGTTCACATTCTAATGGGGAAGACAGTACATAAACAACTGTATACAAATGTATAAGATGTATACAGTGCAAACAAGAGGTAATCCCCGTAGGAGGACACAACAGTGAGAGGCTCTGGCAGAAAAATTTCTTTCAGAAGGTGGGCATTAAGCTGAATTCTGAAGGAAGCCAGGAGGTAGAGACGAAATGGGACAGTATTCCAAGGACAGGGAAAGCAAGTGAAAAGGCAGACTCAAGAGATGGAGCTTGGTGTGCAACAAACAGTAAGTCACTGGATTGTAAAGCGTATGAAGCAAAGAAAATGGGGGAAGTCTAGAAAGGTAAGAAGGGGCCAGTGCTATAGGAAGACCGTCAGCAGAGTGGCGAATGGACAGGAGTGGGCAAAGACTTGAGGTAGGAAGACCAAAAAGAATGCAATAGGAGAGGTACAGGGTGATAAAGTAGGCATGTATCAGAGTAGATATGTGGAGTGAAAAAGGGGACATCTAGGAGAGATGCTGTGAAGGCAGAAATGACAAGACTGGGCAAAAGATTGCATATGTGGGTGAGTGCAAGTGAGGAGTTGAGGATGACACCAAGGTTTAAGTCTTGGATGACTGGGAGGACATGGTGCCTTCAACCTTAATGGGAAGGCTGGGAAGAAGGGAAGAGTTGAGAAGAAAGATCATGATTTCTATGTTGGAAATGTAGTTTGTAGTTTGTAAGTCTTCTTTTGAGAGCTGTTCCTTCATATTTTTTTAACCACTTTCCATTGCAGAAATATTCTTAATATTTTATATTAGTTCCATACACATGCGTATACATACACACAGATATGCACATATAACACATACACATGATCACAGCCCCTTATTAGAGATAATTTGATATAAATATTTTTTCCCAACCAACAACTTTTCTTTTTATTCTAATTGCACTAATTGATCTTGTTTGTACAAAAGATTTTTCAATTCCATGTAATCAGAGTGATTTGTTTTATCTTTTTTTCCACTGCCTCTATCTCTTCTTAGGGTAAAGAATTCTCTCCCTAGAGGTAGGAAGATCCATCTTGCCCTACCGGAAAGTCAGAGAGGCCATGGGGGAGGACATAGGAGAGAGCAGATTGGGGGGGGGGGGTTATACAGTGGGATGGCTGTTTGGGGGTGGTGGGTGGGGGAAAGATGGGGAGAAAATTTGTAACTCAAATCTCATGGAAATGAATGATGTAAACAAGAAAATAAATAAATGAATTTTTAAAAAAAGAATTCTCTCCCTAGCCAGTTATGAAAAGTACCTGATCCTCAGTCATGCTTTACTTTTTAAAATAACTTTTATCAATTGTTTTCAGTAACAAAATTTACATAGAAATATGTCATTTTAAATGTACCTCAGTTGAGAGGAGGATTTTTCTCTTGGAGGAGTTCCTTCTACAAATAAAATCATAGGTCCAGAAAAAATCTCAGCTCCTAGCATGCTTCTCCATACTAGTCACTTAATAAATGCTTTTAGATTGACCTTAAAATAATTCCTTTTAATCCTATACCCACATCTTCTTATTCCAGTTGTGTTTTTTCCATTAAACTGTGCTGTCTTACCAGGCAATAGAAACAGATGTCCTCTGTCCTCTGAAGAAAGATATAAAACAATTAAAAAGGGCTGTTAAAATTCCTCAAAGGTCAGGAATCATTGCCATAAACGTATGTCAAAGCATTTCAAAGAAATGCTCATCATTTCACATCAATATCAACACTATATCTTCCTTTGCATATCAATTCAGGGAAATGTTCATTAAACCTTGGCCATCCAATGTGTCAATCCATTCTAATTCGGTACCAACATAAATGTATGACATGGTGATGGTAGTCAGCTTTTGCCTGAATTTTCAAAGAACTTCAGAGTGAAGATACGAAAAAAGATCATTACTCAAAAGTTTCTATAGTATATACATTAGTAAAGCTATGTGTAGTTGGGAGAGAGTTAGGGAGAATATCCAAAGAAATCAAACTAACAGGAAAATGTATTGCTGACGAGGGGATGGGAATATAGAGTCCTAAGAATTTTAATAACCTTGCCCTACTGACCTTTCCCAAAAAGCAGATCACAAAGAAGCTTTGGAAAGCTCAAAATGAAGGTCGCTCAAGGGAGTAAGTATTAATGAATAGAATAAATACAGAAGAAGCAGACATTGTTGCACTGTTCGGATTCTAAATCCATTTGAATCCCATGGCAGACCTTGCCGATCATTTTTTTTAAACACTTCATAATAAAGCTTTATCATTATTGAGTAAATGCAATGTAAGAATAAAAGAAAAAAATCATCCAAGGTTAAGTCTTAAGTAACCTCAATGTCATGCTCTAAAACACATGACTGACGAAATATTGTTCTAAATCACTAAAAACAGAAATGCAAATCAAAGCAACTCTGGTTACCAGCAAATTGTCAAGGATGACAAAATATGGAAATAGCAATGAGATTATATATTTAGGATGGTCAGGGAACTTAAAGGTCATCTAGTCCAATTACCTCATTTTACAGATGTGGAAACTGAGACCCAGTAAAGTTAAGTGATTTACCCAATTTCACACAGGTGGTAGGTAACAAAGAATCCTCTGATTCCAAAACCTGTGACCTTGGGGAAGAAAGGCACACAAATAAGCTACTAATTGAGTTGAGAATTGGTCCAGCCATTCTGGAAAGCAACTTCAACTTATATGAGCTGATACAGAGTAAAGTAAGCAGAATGAAAAAAACAATATACATGATAATAATGTACAATAAATGGAAAGAATAAGAAATAAAACCCAATCTTTGTAACAAAGATTAAAAAGGGAATAAGAAATTGTTCAACAGACTGATTTCTGGGAGCCAAGATGGTGGAGTAAGCAGTGAATCTCTGTGGCTCTCCCTTATTCACCTCCAAAAAACCAAACAACCATGAAATAGTGCCCCAGAATAGGTCCTGGAGCAGTGAAGTCAGCAACAAGATGGGATGGAGTTGTCTTTTGGCCCAAGAGATTTAAAGGATTGGCAGGAGAGGTCCACCTCACTTGGGTAAAGGGGAACTGCATTCTAGGATAGGAAGCAGCCCAGAAGGGCAACAGCAAGCCCTACTTCAGCAAACTAGTGGGAGATCCTGAGCCCCAGTGTTGTGGAGCAGGTAAACTCCAACAACAGGAGCCCTCCCCTGACTTAGCATATCCAGGGAAACTGGCAGACTATAGCTCTGAGAACCACCACATGCTTCTGTGCAGCCCAGGGCAAATGGCTATCTTTCAGGGGCCAGACTTCCATGTGCTTTAGCACAGTCCTGGGAAAAATGCAGAAAAATGGGGGAAAGAAATGAGAGTGATATAAGATAATTATGAGAAAAGACTTAACAGTTTGGAAAACTGCTTAAAAAGTAGAACTGGCAAATAGGGAAGTAGGAGGGGAGAAGATTAAGTAAACTGGGTGGGGACTGACAGAAGGGAGGGCAGATCAGGGAAGGTGGTAGACAGAAGCAAAACACTGGTGATGTGTGGAAGGGTGAAAGGAAAGGAAGGACAAATGGGAAAGAAGATAATAGGGGGAAAAAGACAAGTAATAATCATAATTGTGAATGTGAATGTGAATGGGATGAACTCTCCCATAAAATGGAAGCAGGCAGCAGAGTGGATCAATTCTACAATACGTTGCTTACAAGAAACATACATGAAGCAGAAAGATACACATGGAGTAAAGGTAAGGGGCTGGAACAGAATCTATTATGTTTCAGCTGAAAAAAAAAAAAGCAGGGGTAGCGCTCCTGATCTTAGACAAAGTAAAAGCAAAAACAGACCTAATTAAAAGAGATAAGGAAGGAAACTCCATCTTGCTAAAAGTCACCATAGACAATGAAGCAATCAAATTACAAGAGCAAGGAATAGTCTACCTGTCAAATCTATGGAGAGAGGAAGAATTCCCAATCAAACAAAAGATAGAGAGCATTACAAAACGTAGAACAGATCACTTTGATCATATTAAATTGAAAAATGTTTGCACAAACAAAACCAATGCAACCAAGATTAGAAGGAAAGGAGAAAGCTGGGAAACAATCTACAGCAAGTGTCTCTGATAAAGGCCTCATTTTTCAAATATACAAAGACCCAAGTCAAATTTATGAGAATAAAAGCCATTAGTCAGGGAATATGAAGAGAGAGTTTTCAGATAAAGAAATAAAAGCTACTTACAGGCATATGAAGAAGTGCTCTAAATCAGTTTTGATGGGAAAAATGTGAATTGAAGGAACTCTGAGGTACCACCTCATATCTATCCAGTCGACTGATGTGACAGGGGAGAAGAATGATAAGTGTTGGAGAGGATGTGGGAAAATTAGGACACTGGTGCACTGTTGGTGAAATTGAGAACCAATCCAGACATTCTGGGGAGCAGTTTGGAGCTCTTCCTGAGGGGCAACCAAACTGTGTATACCCTTTGATCCAGTAATGCCACTATTGGGTCTGTATCCCAGAGGGATCACGGGGAGAGGAAAGGGACCCATGTGTGCAAGGGTATTCATGGCAGCCCTGTTTGTGGTGGTAAGGTATAGGAAGTAGGGGGGATGCCCATCAACCGGTGTGTGGTTGAGCAGGCTGTGGTGTATGAATGTAGTAGAATACTGTTGTTCAATGGGAAATGGTGAACAGGCACATTTCAGGAAAACCTGGAAAGACTTGTGCAGACAAGTGCAAAGTGAAATGAGTGGAACTAGGAAAACAGTGTACTCTGTATCAGCAACATCATGTGATGATCAACTATGAATAACTCAGCTTTTCTCAGCAACACAATGATCCAAGACAATCACAAAGGGCTCACGAAGGAAAATGCTATACATATCCAGATAAAGGACTGATGGACTCTGAATGTAGATCAAAGAACATGTTTTTTCACTTACTTTATTCTTTCTCATGGTTTTTATTTTGCCTTTTGATCTTTCTTCTTCCACAAACCATTCCATGAATATGAAAATACACCTTATATGTTAGTCTATGTATGAACTATATAAAACTGTCTACCATTTTTGGAAAAGGGGAGGGGAGAGAGAAAGAGAGAAATCTGGAACTCAAAAATCTTGCAAAAATGAATGCTAAAATAAATAAATAAAAATAATTTTAAGAAGGGAAAAAAGAAATTGTTCAACAAAACCAAACCATCAATTGTACCAGTCAGTAAATGAAATATTCCATATCCATAGTATCCCATCTCTGCAATGAAAGGAGAAAAGTACATTTCCTCAATTCTTCTCCAGTTCAAATATCATAATTATACACGATTGAGTTTTGAGGAAGATCAATATATTCAGAAATGAATGTGATATTTTAAAGAAACATCAATGGAAGTTTTAAAATAATTTTTAAAAATACAATCAATTGAACTTTCTGAACTATTAGAAATGTGGGCATTAGCAAGAAAACTATAACATTTGAAAAATTTGAGATTTTCATCTTCATTGTTGTCATAAAATTTAAAGAATTCATTCAGGAAAAAGAAACGTACTATCCTCTGACACCTTCCCCTATCCTCAGAGAAAACCTTCCACTGGTCTTAAAAATCTAGTAAAATAACCAGTGGAATCCATGACACTTTTTTTTCCCAACACTTGATTATTGTCACTGTAAAAGGAGGACCATAGAGAAAAAAATATTAAAGCCTGATGATTCTGATATATTTTCTGTCTCTCTGTCTCTGTCTCTCTGTATCTGTCTCTCTCTCCATCTCTCTCTCTCTCTCTGTGTCTCTCTCTCTGTGTCTCTCTCTCTCTGTCTCTCTCTCTCTGTGTCTCTCTCTGTCTCTCTGTCTCTGTCTCTGTCTCTGTCTCTCTCTCTGTCTCTGTCTCTCTCTCTCTCTCTCTCTCTCTCTCTCGTTGAAAAAGTACTTGCTTTGAAAGCAAAAGATCCCAGATCAAATCCCAACTATCCAATTCAACACTTGTTAAATGACTTATGTATGAGGTTTTGTGATACACACCTGAGAATACAAAAATAAAAATGAAATAATCCAAATCCTCTAAGTAATTACACTCCACTATCTGTTTGTCCCACTCACCCCCTCTCCTAAGATTCTTCATCTCTCTGAGATTTGATATACTCATCTGTATGTAGTCTTTTACTGGGGAGGGCTGATGGGAAGCATAACTTTTCTGTACTGGAGCTGGAAGCACTAGAGGATGATGGAATAAAGTAGTTATGAAAGTAGGGGGCAAGGTTGTCTTAGCAAAGATACTGGAGTGGTTTGCCATTCATTTTACAGATGAAGAAACCAAGGCAAGCAGGGTTAAGTGACTTGCCCAGGGTCATATAGCTAGTAAATGAGGCCAGATTTGAACTCAGGAAGAGAAATCTTTCTGAGTCTGGGCTCAGCACTCTACTATAAACGGAGTTTAAATCTGATCTCGGACACTAACTAGATGAATGATGCTGGGCAAGTCACTTAACCCTGTTTGCCTCCATTTCCTCATCTGTAAAATGAGATAGAGAAAGAAACAGCAAACTGTTCCATTATCTTTGCCAAGGAAATGCCCCCTGGTGTCACAAAGAATAGGACATGACTAAAGCGACAGAACAACAAATAACAAAGGACAAAAAAGAAACCAGTGACTCAGAGACCGAGACTTAACCAGGAGCCTGTGATGAAGCACTCTCTCTGGGGACACAAGGGGCAGAGGCTTCATGTAAAAGAGGCTTCATGTAAAATAAGGAGGTCAGATATGACACGGTAGAAAATGTAGGAGATATAAAACCAAAAGATACCCATTAAAACCTACTTCTTCCAATAAACAAATTATCGGACAAAATGATTGGAAGGCATTATGAAAGTATTCGTCTTCCTTAGCAACAGCTTTTAAGGCGGAAAAAAGAGAACACTAATGATTTAACATAAAAGTACATATTTAACAAGAGAGTAAAGTGGTTACTTTAAAGTTTGTTACTTTAGAGAGGAAAGAGAGTAAAGTTTGTTACTTTAAAGTTTGAATGAGTTCACCCTCTGAAGAACTAGATCGAGAGTACAAACGAACAGGTCAAAGATTTCACAGGAGTAGTGGAGAGAACACCGAGTCTGGTGCCAGAGCAACTGGGCTTAAATCCAACCTCTGACATGACCTGTTTGGCCTTGGGCAAGACTCCGAACCTCCCTGGGTCTCAGTTTCCTCATCTGAAATTTGAGGAGGTTATACTAAATGGCCACTGAGGTCCCTTCCAGTTTTTTATCTATGACCCTACTGTCATCAGTTCGGCAAACGATTCAGTCAAAATGAGTACTTAATCAAGACTTAATATTTTGATGTATACAATCTCGTCCAATGGATCTACCTTCATCATAGAGGATTGGATAGCACACTGGGGCTGTAAGCAGGAAGATCTGAATTCAAATCCAGTCTCAGGACTCACTGTGTGACCTCAGGAAGGTCATTTAACCTCTGTCTGTCTCAGTTTCCTCCATTTTAAATTGAGGATAATGAAGAACCTACCTCTCAGAGTTGCTGTGATATTTGTAAAGTATTTTGCAAACCTTAAAGCATTATATAAATGTTAGTTATTGTTAATGTTGTTTTATAGATTATATTTATAATAAAATATTAATATATAATATAATATGTATAATAATATAATATATAATAATGATGTATAATAATATGTATGTAATAATTAATATATAATATAATGTGTATAATATAATAATAATAATGTACGATATGTATAATAATAAGTTGTTGCTATTCAAGACTTTCTGTAAACCTCCAAGAAGATCTACCTGGTCAAGTGGACATTTCCTTGGATTCTTTGATATGTTTTGGACACCTCTAGACAAAGCTTTCCCTGGTCTCCCCTTCCCCCTGGCCCAGGCTTACCTCCAGATATTAGTTTGTTTATACTTTGTATATATTTACATATGGACATTTTGCTCCTGTACAGCATACAAGCTCTTTGAGGGAAGGAACCGCTTCCTTTCTATCTTGGCATCTCTTGCCCACAGCTCAGTTCCTGGTACACTGTAGGAGCTTAATAAATACCCTCTGAATTGCACATACTATCACATCTGGTTGATGTTGCTTTGCTAACCTACCTTCCCCCTTCTCCCCTACCCCTTTCTCTTTTATTCATTGTTAGAAGAGGTAGTTCAAGGTAATGTAAAAACCCATGAGATCAACAAGAAAAAAATCACTGCCCATTGAATGATGCCAGTATAGCTCTTGGGCCTTCTCTTAGGTACCATTTACTCTTGCTTTACACACAAATTTGAGACTCAAGAGAAACCTTAAAGTCTTGGTCAAAAATCCATCTGGGGTATCACTCAAATGGGGCAACTGAAGAAATCAGACTACAAAGAAATGTATCCAAATTAGAGGTGACATTATGAAATATTATCATTTTATAATAAAACTAATGTATATTAGACTCACTAAATTAGGAAAAAAGTCTGGGACAGAAATGAAACTCAATATTTCAGTCAGCCCTCGGTTCTTCAGTACAGGTATAAATCAGATGGGGGAGTCTGATGTCATTCAAAGTCACTGGCTGTCTAGATTACTTATGGGTTCCCAACAAAAAAAATCAGTCTTACAAATCCATCAATATGCATCAAAAAGATGACTCTGAAACTGCGTAATAATGAGGGGAAATGTACAGAAGTAAAGCATGGCTTGTGGGCGGGGTGGTCAGCTCAAATGATTAACATGCTAGTTAGGCAGGAAGCCCAATTTGCTTTAAACACAAGAACCAAAGAATGAACAAATCAAAGAAAAGAATTTGTGAAGCACATACTGTGTGCTAGGCACTGGAAATACAAAGGCAGAAATCAATCTAAGGCCATTTGGCTGGGGGAGGCTATAGGACTTGTTGTTTGTCCTTCATTCTTGAAGAGGACCATGACATCAGGGAGGTGATGCCATGATGCATAAGTGAATTGGATTTAAGTGAGGCAGGACTGTGCAAAGTCACCAGCCTCATTTTCTCCTTTGGAGCCATCAGGGTCCAGTGGCCAGAAATATATAGATCAGGACAACTGGAGAGGGCCCATGCAGGAGGTGCAGTCTGATCCGAACTTTGAAGGAAGAGGTGAGAGTATGCATTGCAGGCATAAGGAGACAGATGGTTATAGCGACAAGAGATAAAGGGTTCTATGTGAAAAGCAACAATAAGGGTACTTTGACTGAACTATATCAGTTCAGGAAGAGCAACATGTAATAAAACTATAAAAAAAAAAAGTCAAAACGAAGACATTTGGATTTTATCCTAGAAGTAATAGGGAATTACTTAAGTTTCTAGAACAGGGAAATGACAACATCAGTCCTATGTTTTAGAAAGAATGCTCATGGTTGAATGGAAAATGGACTGGAAACGGAAGAAACTTGTGACTGAGAAGTCACTTAGGAGGTAACTTCAATAGCTGGGGTGACAGGGCTTGGACTAGAGCGATGGCCATCTTTATACAAGGAAAGAAGGGAGATGGCCACTGGGGAATCAATAAGACTTGAACTAAATACGGAGGTTGAGGGAAACTCAAGAGTCTGGTGTGACTATAATGTTGGCAATCAGAGTGACTGAGGAGACGGGTGTTCCCTTGATAGAAACAGGGAGGTTAGAAAGGATAGGTTTGAAGGTAAAAACTAAGTTGTTTTTTGGATATGTTGAGTCCAAGATGCCTACAGGACAATTAGAAAAGACTAAACAGCAAAACGGGAGCCCAGGAGACAGACTTGGGCTAGATCTATCTCCATCCCTATGTCTATGACAATTTCTATGTCTATCCCTAAAAGCAGATGTGGAAAGAGACAGAGAAGAGAGAGAGAGAGAGATACAGGAGGAGGTAAGGGTAAGACGTGTGTGTATACACATACATATACATAATTCTCATACATGCATCTACATATAAATATGGATCTATACATGAGCTCTTCATAAAGATGTCAAACCCTTGAGAACTGAGGTCAACAAGAGAGACAGATTATACCAAAAGATGAGAAGAGGATCCAGAATAAAGTTTCTGGGGATAGCCAGAATCACAGGACTAGCAAAGGAAACTGATAAGGAATAGTCAGATAAGTATGAGAATCAAGAGAGTAGTCATGAAAACCTAAAGAGAAAGAATCTGGGAGGAGAATGGTCCATGACGTCAACTGCTGCAAAAAGATCAAGAACGATAAGAATGGAGAAAAAGTCATTACATTTGTCAATTAAGAAATCATCTAGCAATTTTTGGGGAAAAAACATTTCAGTTTAGTGATGAGGTCCAAAGCCAGACTGAAAGGGATTAAGAGGTGAGACAAGGGAGCAGACAAACATTAGATGGAGTCATCATGACTAGTAACCAACAATTTAGCCAAAAACAACCCTGAAATGGGAAGTTATCTGACACGGGGTAGGTACTTACCTTTTACAAATCTGTTTTTTACATTGGCTGCTTTTAAAAAGTCAAAAGAAAATTTGCTGCGAGCCCTTCAGCTAAATCAAAGTGATGTCTGATTGGTCAGTTTATGATAACAATGTTATTTTATAATTAAATTTATATTATATACTGGATGTTGAATAGAAACATTTGGGCATTATTCTAATATTAATATTTTTCTAAAAGCAGGTTAAATGTCTTTGAGAAACCGGAGTGTCTATAATAACCTATAAGCTTCTTCATAAAATTGAGGCCCATTTTGAATCCCAGTCTTCTTTTGGTTGTACCACATGGCTGAGTCATGCAATAGCACAATCTCCAAAGAATTAAAGCTGAGGGTCATCCAAAGAGGAATGGAGAGATGCTTGGTAGGCATGAGCTGGTTATGACACATAAAGAATTGTACAGTGAAAATACAAAAGATGCTAGTGGAACGTGTGATGGGGGAAATGGCTTCACTGAATTTCAGAGTCAGGAGGGTCCTGAGAGATTGCTTGATCTGAGCTTCCACCCAGTACAAGGTTTCCTTGACAAATGGTTAGGCAGCCTCTGTTTGCCAGAAAGCTTCCTGCTTGGAAAGGTAACAAATTCCAGCACCAGAGAGGTCTGTCAGAGCCTGGCAAGGGTTAATGGGCTGTTATCTAAATTCGGAAAGCCTCATTGCCAAAAGCTTGGCCATAAAAGAATGAAGTTTGGGGCTCCATCGATTCATAAAAACTCTGATAAAATGGCAAAGAGAGAAGCTAAGTGAGGTTCAGAAACATGCCTAAAGTAAATAATGCATCTCTTGGTGTCCAGCTTCTGAAACGTTAGATTTCCATGCTTGGAAATTCATGCCAACTGACTCTAGTCTTGAACGTGTTCTAAAGAACACAATGCATCTTTGCAGGACCTTTTGGCCAAAAGCAGTAAGGGTCTAATCTCAACATCTCAGAGTTGAGAACCATGTGGTCCTGTCTCTGATCGAAGGCTGCACCCTTAATCCCAGACGGTCATTCCCAAGAACGTCAGCCAGCAGTTAGCAGGAACTAGAGCTGACTTCGGAAACACTGCTGTTCCCACTCCTGGAAACCCTCCAAGGCCTTGCCTCGATGATTGATGCAGGCTTGTCTGCCCAGCGTCCTGCACACTATAGGTACCTAATAAATTCTCAGTCTCTTCACAGCACGTACAATAGGAAAACTCCATCCACAAACCCCACATCTTGCTCTTACAGCCTCAGCCTTACCCCATAGAAGTTATATTCCACTCTGTCCACTGCACCCTCTAGAATTCCTGTTCCCTACTGATACAAACTTCCCTTCATTTGGAACCTCTTTGTCTCCATATTCCTTCTATTTGTTAGTCCTCCCTGAAACTTACCTTCCCCTGAGGACACTATATCCTTGACTACCCTTTCCATCACTGGCCATACCTTCACACACACACCCCTAACACACTGATCTTAGAGGAGAAATTGTTTCCTACAGCTCCTTATAGACTCTACCTTTATCATCATCAATCAGCAAACTTTCTACATTTTAAATTCACAGTTATCAAAAATCTGCTCCCTCCCCATCCAGATTATGATGGCAGTTGACTAAGAAATAAGTTTCTCTCTTTTTTTTTCTGGAGTTAAGCACATGGAGCTCACCATCTTCCTCTCCTCCCCAGCTCCTGCCCTTTTACTAAGAGACTACAGCAGCTATGCTGATGAAGCTCTCTAACCTGATTCCTGTTACCTTAAAAACCGTAGTTTACTCCTTAACTCTATCTCAGGCACATATAGCAGTGATCACACTAAATCTCACCATTACCTTTGAGTATTGCATTTCTTTAATGAAAACTTCTGACATTCCTCTATCTGACCATAATCACCCAGCTTTCTATCACTCCTTCTCCCTCACCAAAACTTCTGATCCTTTTCCCCCTCAGTACTTTCTCAGGCAATTCCCCCTTGTCCGGCTGCTTCAATTCCTCCTCTCCAATTTTTTTTTTTTACACCACACAATCAATTCAGTCCTTTTATTGTTATAAACCATCCATGCAAAAGGAACACATCCTACAATCAGTTTACAGGTAAAGGAACAGCTAGTATTTAAGGGGAGAACAGATCAAGGAGATGAATTCTCCTGGACTTACTGGTCTCTCAACCTTTAGTTTCATTTGTAGTTAATGTCCACCCTGCCCTCCCCTGCGAATTCATGTAAAAAGGGTAAGGAATGTCTGTATTGATTCTTCAGGATTTATACAGTTGTGGAAAGGTTACCTTAAAAGGGTTTGGTTTTTTCCTTCAAGTATTAGAGGCAGCTAGATGGCACAATGGATAGGACGCTGAACCTGGAGTCAGGAAGACCCGAATTCAAATAGGCCTCAGATATCTACTAGCTATGTGACCCTGGGCAAGTCATTTAAACCTTCATCTGCCTCAGTTTCCTCATCTGTAAAATGGGGATAATAACATCACCTACCTCCCAGGGTTGTTGTAAGGATAAAATCAGATATTGATAAAGTGCTTTGCAAACCTTAAAGCGCTACATAAATGCTAGATATTATTATTTTTCAACTGCCCCAATTAAACAGTAGTTAGTTTGCTCAGCCAGGGAATAAGAGGGGGTACTGATCAGCTTTTGCTGGGGTCCAGGCCAATGAACTGTAAGCTTGGTTTAAGGGGCATTAGTGAGCCCCTTCCCGTCAGTCACACAGATCATGCAGCGTTAACTTCAGCTCGTTAGAGAGCAGGCGGTTTCGCTCAAGTTGGCTGTAGAGACGCTCTTCCAAGTCATCAATTGTCTTTTCCAGCTTGGCTACCAATCTCTCAGCAAACTCAGCACGGGTCTCTGCCTCCTTGAGTTTATCAGTAAGAATCTTTATCTCCTCCTCATATTTGTCTTCTTTCTAAGAATACTTTTCTTCAACAGCATTCAGACACTTCAGGTTCTGGTCCATCAGTCTGATCTGCTCATCCGTCTCCCGGCAACGGGACTCAGCCAGTTCTGCCCGCTCCTCTGTGCGCTCCAAGTCCCCCTCAATGATCACCAACTTGCGAGCTACCTCCTCATACTTCCTGTCTGCTTCCTCTGCGATGTGTTTGGCCTCTTTCAGCTGGATTTCTTGCAGCTCCATCTTCTCTTCATCTTTTAAGGCCCGATTTTCAATGACCTTCATACCTCTCTCACTCTCATCAGCTGCCTTCTCTGCCTCCTCTAGCTTCTGCAGAGCTGTTGCCAGGCACTCCTGAGCACGGTCCAGCTCCTCCTCAACCAGCTGGATCCGATGGTTCAAGAAAGCCACCTCAGCCTCAGCCTGTTCCCGGGCCCGTTTCTCCCCCTCCACCTCCCGCTGGAGACGCTCGGCCCTCTCCTCGGCGTCATCGGCCTGCTGCTGCAGAACCTGAATCTTGCGCTTCACTGCCTCGATGGTGGTGATACCAGCCACGGCGCCCCCCCCCCCCCGTTCCAGCTGCTGCCTCCTCCGCTCAGTGCTGCTGCCGCTTCTCCCCTCCTCTCCAATTTTGACTTCAAAGATGGCCAACTCAACTCTTCACTGCCTTCTACTCTTGAATCTAATGCCCTCTTGTCTTATCGTCCTTTATCTCCTACCAAATCTCAGCCCTGGGTTATTCCTATAAACCATCTCCTCTGCTGCTGATCAGAGTTGGAAGTCACATAACCATACTGAATGGGTACATTATAAATCCATGTTATCAAATGTCAACTGAGCCTTCCCTGAAGCAAGGTATTTCTTTTATTCATCCCTAACTGATTTCCCTATTTCATTCCTCACACAAGCTTTTCCAAAACTTCTCTCCTTTCCTCAAGCCTCTCACACTTCCCTCTCCTCCCCCATTTCTTAGCTGGTACTCTTTTTGTGATGGGTTTTCATGGCCGTGTTTCTATCCATTAAGTTATAATGCCTCTTGCTGAGAGAAGATTAATATTACCTAACAACAACAACAACAACACCACAAACTGGGCTTTGGTGGTAAGGAACAGCTTGGGTTTGGCAGCCCATTCAGACAAGAGCTGAAAAATGCTCTGAGAAACACAGGGAACCATAAGAGAAGCCCTGCTGTAACTTGAGCCTCTGAGTGTTTCAAGGATAACAAAGAATTTTTTTTAAAGTAGCTTGTTACCCAGCCAGTGATTTATAAGAGTGTTCAAAACCAGACCCCCTCCCCGCCTTGCCCCCTGCAATTCTCTGAATAACTGGGATTTCACATTTTAAACTATTAAAATAAAATTGAGATGCATGAGATCAAGGAAATGAGGTCAGCATTTCTTTAAGGCAGCTCAGTCTCCTGACTCATCCACCTTCCCATGCCTAGTGATTAAAGCTTGTTTAAGCAATCGTGTGTATGTGTGTGTGTGTGTGTGTGTGTGTGTGTGTGTGTGTGTGTGTGTGTGTGTGTTTTAAATAAGATGAAACAATGCACTATGTACCATTCTCATACTTAGAAGTGAATCATGATGAGGAAGGATGAATTTCTAGACCATTTTATATTTTACAGGCAGCAAAGATAGCAAAGCATTTCTAATAGAGTCTTCTACAGGCCACTATGCCATCTTCTATGCTGGAGTAAGGACTATAAAGCTTACTGGTTGAGCTCCTATAAAGGAGGAATTAACCCTCCTTTCTGTCTTCCCCTTCTCACCCCATTTTACAGGAAAGGAAATTGATCCTAGACCTGTCTGAGGTGCAAGGCTTGGATCCAAACCAGTGGTTCTCAACCTTCCTAATACCGTGACCCTTTAATACTCATATGTGGGTGTATCTGCATATGGGCAGACCCACCTGGAGACAGAGGAGCGATGTCTCAGTTCCTAAGACCATCAGAAATACGTGTTTTCTGATGGCCTTAGGCGACCCCTGGGACCCCTGTGAAAGGATTGTTCAACCCCCAAAGGGGTCATGACCACTGTTCCAAACCCATATTCCCTCACTCTAAAGCCAGTGCTCTGTCCATTTTTCCTGGACAGCACCTCCAAATTCAATTGAATCTCTAAAGGCTGAATGTCATCAATAAATTCCAACATATAATAACCAAAACTCTAATTGAAAAGACTCTTAAGAGGTCTCAAGACTAAGTAATATAAATCTGTATTGGCAATTGGAAAACAGCCATGGAGTCAGAGATGGTGGCAGCCATTTGGAGTGAAACACCAAGGTTGCCAAGTGGCTTCTCCAAGCGGGTCCTGGTCACAGGAAATGCTGGCTTCCTATTGTGCATCACATGTGATAGTCTCTCTAATAGATTATCCAGACTATATAATCACAAATCTTTACAAGCTGAACTGCTTTACAAGCCTGAAGAACCTTTAAATCATTTCTAACAGAACTGAAAGTCTATTTAGCCATCTGTGAACCTCACTTCCCAAAACTGCTTTTTTGAAATTGATGCTATAGATATAGTATTACATTTTGCAGAGTAAACACATAGAGACCTTTCATTTGTCCATGCCATGGAGTTTACTATTGTCTACACTTATGACACCCATGTTTTGGTGAGTACTGCTTATGAAGCCAAAGTAGAGAAATTCATTTAAATGAACACTGATGAAGTATGTGGGGGTAGCCTTGATGACGAATTTGATGAGTCTTCACCAAAACAACCTACGAATCCTTTTGCGTCATCTAAAGCAGCTGCAGAATGTTTTGTTCAGTCTTACTGGGAACTGCTTCCAGTTGTTATCATGAGGAGCAGTGATGTTTATGGACCACATCAATATCCAGAAAAGGTCACCTCAAAAAACATTCATGGTTCAGGGCTCCAAACATGACATTTCCTTTATGCTGCCAATGTAGTGGAAGTTTTTCTCACTGTTGTAAAGAAAGGGAAACCAGTGAAATTTATAACAAAAGAACCAGTTTTGAGATGTCAACTGTATAATCTGCCAAATAAAATAGTTAATACAAGTAATCAAGGAGATCAGTGCAAAGTCTGAAATGGAAAACTGGGTTGATAGGCTAATGATACACCTTCCAAGGACACCTATGAAATCAGAAAAAAAAATGCATGGTTTAGGATGGAGACCTAAAGTTCCCTGGAAAGGAGGGACAAAGAAAACAACTGAATGGTACAAGAGAACTTTTACAACTGGAAGAATGTGGAAAAAGCTTTGGAGCCCTTTCTTAGGGAATAAACATTTTACAACAAGAAACATTTATGGGAGAGAAAAGAAGAAAAATGTTTAACTTCATAGATACCTGATAAGAAATCAAGTTACGAAACAGAATCTTTTTTTCCTTTTGGAAATAGATTCATATGTTTTTGTACTAAGTCTCAAAGGCAAAATTAGTAGTATTCTCAATTCATAGAGGAGTTGCGTTATGAGCTGGAGTTGTGTTCTACCTACTCCTCTATGTACTTAAATGATGATGCTAATTTCCTGCACAATACAAAAAACAATGGGAAAGAAGGTGGAATAAGTGGGGAGGAGTACGACTTACAGATGTATCTGTAAGGAGAAAGCCCGTCCCTTGATTTGAAAGTCCCATCAATAAAGGTCTGCTTCCCAAGTGGTCCACTGGCCCAGAAATCTATCATGGCAGCAGGGAAGGCATGACTTATGGGGCCTATCCTCTAGTCTTACTCAGTGAATATGCTACAGACATACTTTCCCTTGCAAAAGATTGTTATAAATTTGAATCTTTGGGTAACACAGAATAAGTTTTTATCCTAATTAAAGCCTGAAATTTCTTTGTACGATTTGCTTGAAATTCCATGATATGATCTGCCATGAAATGAGAAACACCAATCTGTACAAAGAAAGAAAGGTGGAACAAGATGAAAACATTTCAAGCAATTTTACATTTTGGTACTTGGTTTTAAATAATGAGTTAACTTCAATAAAGATAACTATTCAAATTTAAAACTTCTAAAAGAATATATTTTGAAAAATGGGAATGTCAGATCTGCCCACGTTTCTAAACTGGTTATTTTAACTGCAAAAAATCACCTTGAATACAAGAGGAAATGTACTGCAAGTCTAACTTTCATGTTGTATTTATGAAATTACATCATGTTAGTGTTAGTCCTGCTAAGTTAGAGATTTTCATGATTTTTATTTTCTGTTGAAAATACAATGAATATTTTATATATGTGTATACGTGTAATATTACATGTATTCATATATACACACATTCACAATCAAAAATGCAAATTTTGGCCAACTCAGGTTAAATTAAATTAAACTTAAACATTCATTCAACAAATATTTTTGGAGCATATCATTGTAAATGTCATTGACCTTAAGAAATAGCCAAAATCAGTGTTCTTTTTTAAGAAACCAAACATTTGTTTTCATTTTTCATTTTTCAAATTACTTTTAGACCATTAAGTTTTGCTCTTTTGCTAGCTATCAAGGTCAACATGAATTCTAACAAGCAAAATTGGCTTATTGCTACAGAAAAACACCCATTATAAAATTATATAGATTTTTCACATTTATAAGGTTTATTTATGTCCACATAAACCATTTCCTGTTAAAGCATTTTTGACTTTTTTATAAAAGGGAATAGTCATGCTATGAAATATGGAACCAGGCAGGATTTTACCTTGATTTCCACTGTAAAATGAGATCATTTCTACAATGGAAAACTATTGCCTGCTAGGCATGGGGCTGGAAGCAAAGTCACAGACATGAGCCTGAACCCCAGTTCTACCACTTAGTACTCTTGTGACCCAGTCACTTAATTTGCCTGAAGCCTTGGTGCTCTCTTCTTTAAAAAAGAAAGAAGTAATAAAAAAGTAAAATAAAATAAAAATAAAAAAAGAAGAAGAAGCCCTGGAGACACTACTATAGTTATGGTGCTTATGCAGATAACCACTCTGGATAATTCAAACCAAAAGACCTTTCCTATTCTTCAATGATCTGGGCATTGTTAATAAAAAATAGCTTCACTGAAAAAAAAGAAAGAAAGAAAGAAAGAAGTGGATTAGATGGTTTCTGATCGTTCTCCCAGCTCTATATTTAGGATCCGATGAGGTGTTTTCTGGGATATTATTGCCACCCTCCTATTTTAACATTGACAATCATGAACCTGAAGAAAAGATGAGAAAATGTGCCACCTTCTTCCTTCCACTCTAACACTTTCGTGAGGGTCAAGAGTATTGTATACAATGATCTACTATGGTTGACTCAGCTCTTTTCAACAATACAGTGATGAAAGACTATCCAAAAGACTTGTGATGGAAAATGCTCTCCGCACCCAGAGAAAGAACCGATGAAGTCTGAATGCAGATGCAAGCAGACTATTTCCAGTTTTTAAAATGGTTCTCATGTTTTTCTCTTTTGTTCTGTTTCTTCTTTCACAACATGACCAATATGGATGTATGCTTTATACAATTGCACATATCTGTATCTATTGCTTACCATCTCAGGGAAGGGGGAGAGGAAGGAGGGAGAAAATTTGGAACTCAAAATATTAAATTTTTAAAAACGAATGTTAAGGTTATCACATAAACTGTCAGATTCAGTAAATGTGTTGGTTAATTTTAATGACTTTCTTTCTTTTTTTTTTTAGTTTGTAACAACGGCAGCTGGGGGGTACAGTGAATAGAGAGCCTGACCTTTGAGTCAAGAAGACTCATCTTCCTGAGTTGAAATCTGGTGTCAGACATGTACCAAATGTGTAATCCTGGGTAAGTCACTTAACCCTACTGGCCTCATTTTCCTTATCTGTGAAATGAGCTGAAGAAGGAAATAGCAAACTCCTCCAGCATCTTTACCAAGGAAATCCCAAATGGGATCATGAAGAGTCAGACACAATGGAAAACTGACCCAACAACAACAAAAGGAATGGTCCCAGTGGGAAGGAAATGGGGAGAGAAAGGGATGCTTTGGAAAAATGAAAACGATGTAAAAATAACATGTCGATCAAAATCTTTTTTCTTAATTTTGAACAAAGGGGGGCAGAGCCAAGATAGCGGCGTAAGAGCAGCAACATATTGCGGCTCTCATATAGCCACCCCAAAATACCCATAAAATATGACTCTAAACTAATTCTAGAACTCCAAAACACACACAAACATACTTTCCACTAAAGTCAGCTTGGCTACAGGGAACCATATCAGCACTGCGAACCGAAACCAGCCTGGCCTGAAACCGCGGCTGTGTCCCAGAGGCGGCTGGACAAGAGGAGCCAAGCCCCGGCTAGAGCTTGGGATGAGCAGACTGGCGGCAGCTGCGGCAGTATCCAGAATTAGGTCAGTGGTGCTTGTGAGGTCCAGGGAGAAAAGTGGTCCAGCCAAACTGCCTCCAGAGCTGAGAAGCAGAAAGTGGAGGTCCTGCACCCGCCTCCACATTGCTGCTTCAGAGGTCTTGGCCTGCAGACTGCAGGGGGACCAAGCGATCATTCAGAGGCCAAGTGCTCTCGCATTGAATGGCCTGGATCCAGATTGTGGTCTTAGGCTTCGGTCCTGTGGCTCTCTTTTTTTCAGTGAGCCGGAAGTGGGAGAGGGATCCAGCAACTTCCTAAGAGCTCCGGCAGCTGGGAAAACCCCAGCGATTTGGGACAGAGCTTTCCCCTCTGGAAGCAGAGCTCCACATAGATTAAACAAAAAATCATGGACTGACCAACCATGAATAAGAATAAGCATAAGAAGCAGGATAAGAACAGCAACCAAAACCTGGATTCCTTCTTTGGGGAAAAGAAGGACAAAGGCAGAGAGCTGCAGGAGGACAACACAGCCAGAATTCCCCCACCAAAAGCTTCCAATAAACATAAAGATTGCCTTAAAGCTAGAGATCAGCTGAAGAAGGATTTTGAAAACCAAATGAGAGAAGTGGAAGAAAAGTTGGGAGGAGAA
>CM053582.1:561470233-561494867 GCA_028627135.1 Pseudochirops cupreus | reverse complement strand
GAGGGGGGGAGGGGGGATACACTGGGATGGCTGTTTTGGGGCAGTGGGTAGGGGAAAGATGGGAAGAAAATTTGTAACTCAAAATTTTGTGGAAATGAATGATGTAAACTAAACTAAAATAAAAAATTTAAAAAAAAATTTTGAACCAAAAAAATCGTAAGCCTCCCCAAAGAGAACAGGACAGTGAAATTTTCTCCAATTTAAAGGAACAGTTTTCTCATCCTGGTTTTTATGAGCTTCATTAGCCCTTGACTTTTGTCTCTCAGAAGAAGGAAAACCAGATCCTATTCAAAAATCAAATGAAATGATTGAGGGGATTTTCTTTGGCTTTTGTTTAACCAAACAAAATGTCAGAAATGACTTAGGAGTCTGGAGCAGAGTTCTACCTTTTGTGGCAAGAGAAGGGAGGGAAGTAAAGGGTTATCAAACATAGTACTTAGATGTTTATTCATGGAATCCATGCCTACTGGCAACTAAATGAGAGAAGAAAACAAGCCGGGTCCTTTAACACCAAGGTCATCAAAAGTAAAGATTTTTTTCTCATTTATAATAACATAAATGTCCTAGATGGAAGACAAAGCCACTACACACTGAAGGGTCACAGAATTGCCAAAAATAAAACTTCTCCAAACTTAAAAGTACCTTAGACATCTAGGGTATAATTACCCTACATACCCCCTCCTGAAGTCAGAATGTTGGCAAGTTTTCAAAACCCTGATTTAAATGTATGTTCAAAGTAACCTACCCACTAACTGGTACCATATATCACAACCACCCTTAGATGACATTGGAGTGTCCTGGAAATTACTACACGGGCAAACACTCAGCAAATTTAATCTAAGTTTTGTCCACCCTTAAACCAAGTACAATGCTCTCTTTGAACACAGTAAGTGCTTAATAAATGTTTGCTGAATTAATGTCATGGCTTAACACATACATTGCCAGAATGTATAAGCTTTTGGCTCCTATCTGCAGGGCCTGGGTCAACTGTAGGTCATCTAGGTTTGGATCATCTCAGTAGGAAGCTTTGCAAGATCAGGTCCAGAGGTTCAGACCTTGCCCATTCCAACTCAATGTCCTCTGAAACTAACCCCTGAACTGCTTGGTCCCTCCAGTAGGAAGTAGTAGGGAATCCAGGGCTGTGCAGGACCTCCCTTTGGATACCACCTTTAATGGTAGCCCTGAAAACAAACTGGGGAAAGCCTCTTAGATACAGTTGAGTATACCACCTCATCAAAATCATCCATCCATCCAAATCAACCATCAAGGCACAGTGTTGAGACTGAAATCCTAAAATATTTTGTCCAATTCTATCAGTAGTTGGTCAATTCAGCTGGTCTAACACAAAGGCAAATGAGTAGAGTAGTTGATATCACATCACTGGATTCCAGGATTTCAGGGCCCAAAGGAACTCAGAGGTGCCAGTGGACCAAACCACATCAGGAAAAGGATGTCCATGACAACATACTTGACACATGGTCCTCCAACACCTGCTTAACAATCTCCCCACCCCCTTCCCCAGCTGTACTTCTTACTCTACAGTCTCCACTATCACAATTCAACTCCTTTCTCATCCTGGAAATTCCCTCTACCATAATGGTCTCCTTCTTCCATTAGTGAATTCTTTCTGGGGTCCTCCATTTCAGGAATTGGCCCAAGCTGAGCATATTGCATTTCTTTCCCATGTATGCTTCTGATTCTCCAGACTTTGACATCACGCCTGAATGGGTGCCTTCTCTCCCCACCTTAGAGACAGATGGCAGTGCAGTGGATAGAGCCCTGGGTCTGAGACAGGAAGATCTGAGTTCAAATGCCACTTGACATTGAATAGCTATATGACTCAGGGCAAGTTAAACTCAGTCTCAACTTCCTCAACTCTAAAGTGAAGATAATAATGCATCTACCCAGAAGGGTTGTTGTGAGGATCAAATGAAATAATTTGGGGAAAAAGCACTTAGCACAGTGTCTGGCTCAGTATAGTACTATATAAATGTCTATTCCCTTCCCTCTCCCCTTTTCAGTTCCCTTTTATGCATTGTCTTGCACCCATTGAATATAAGCTCCTTGAGGGCAAGGGCTATCTTTCATTTGTGTCCGCAGAGCTTGCACAATGCCTGGTATACAGTAGGTGCTTAATAAAAGTATGCTGCATGTTGCCTGCCCCCTTCCAAGGGAAGAGAACCTGTTACATATTCAGGCAGCCCATTCCACTTAAGATAGCTCTCATGGTTAGAAAGATAGTTTCCCCCAAGTCATCAAGGCTAAATTTGCCTATGGAGAGCTTCCAAGTGTAATGTTAATGGAATCTGAAGATCTTCCATGCCCCTTCTATTGGCAAGTAAACAGGTACTTAGTGCCTTGCTTCAAGTTAACACCTTGTTTAAGCTATTTAATTAACACAGAGGTAGTTAACACCTTGGAAGGAAGTTGCTGATGTAACAGGAAAGGGCAGAATAGGGAGGAGCTAAAGCATATATAAGGAAAAGCCCCAGCTGGGGTAAGCATCTGGAGGCTGGAGCTTCTGCTGTGACCTTTCCTTTGGGAATTTCTGCTGAGAACTTCCAAGAACCAGGCTGAGGAGCTACTGTGAGTGAGAGAGGAGGATCCCTGCTTGAGGGAGCCTGTTCTATTGTGAAGGTTTGAGAATGTGGGTGTTCACTGCATTAATCATGTGTACCAACTTCGTGGCTACTGTAATGCCTTTGGCTTTCTGGTTCTGGGACTCTGTTTTCTGGTGTTTGAATAAAGGCTTTGGTTCTGCCCTCCATGTGGAGAGTCTGCTACATTTTGTGATTCACAACTATATCAACATATTCATAACCACCACGGGTGTTGTGAATATTGCATTATTGTTACACCAGGTTTATCTGATAGGACTGAATAAAATAAGCCTAATCCCTCTCTTTCATATGCCAGATCTCTAATATTTCTTCCAACTCTAAATCTAGAAACCAGAAGACTTTCAAGTACTTAGTGTCAGCTCTCCAGTTCCCCCACATGTTCTCTTCTCCAGCATTCCAGAGAGATTGTTCCTATTACTGCTATTGAACAGATGAGGGGTTAACAAGAAACTACTGCAGTCCTCCCTTAATTCTTCATTCAGTTCATGGGAGAAGAAGGAAATGCATGTGTAGAGGCATTCCTATATAAATGCTGGCTTACATGGCAGGCTGTCAAACAACATGATCATCTAGTGAAGCCTTTCCTAAATCTATAGTAAAATTATAAATGGTATTCTCATTAATGACTTTGAAGCAATGCAGACATCTGGATCATCAGAGAAGGATTGAAGTCTGTGGAACATTATTTGATGTGAAATAAATTTCACTTCATTCTAATTCTTTGAAAACTATCAGTTATATATTATAGTTCATATATGTCAATTAACCAAAAATTTTCATTGAATCATAGAATCTCAGAACTGAAGGGACATGAACTAGAATCCCTTTTACAATATTCCTAAAATGACAACATCCAGCCTTTGAAGAACTCCTTCACAGCGAACTCCCTCCCTCCAGAGGCAGTCCCTTCCACTAGAATGTTAGGAAGGTTTTTTGGTTTTTGGTTTTTTTTTACCACACCTGTATTTGTAACTTCCACTCACTGTTTCTCTTCTTCCATGTGATATCACATCAGATACATAAAGACAGTAGCATGTGCCCCCTACTTCTTCCCTTCTTCAGCCTAAACATTCCGAGCTCTTTGAACCTACCTTCACAAGACTATCTCACAGCCCTTCATTATACTGTTTGTTCTCCTTTGGATACTTTACTCATCAGGGTCCTTCATAATCCCATCTGCTTCCCATTCTTCTGTCTCCCCAAAAGCACCTGGCAAAGGGAATGGAAGTCATCCCAGCCTGCCATCTGGTAGCTTCCTATTGTAACTATTCAGCTAGCTAGGTGCTAAGCTTTGTTATTTCTACACTGATGCAGGACTGAAAGTGTCATAAACCTTCTCTTAGTTCAGCACCCTGAGGCAAAACCTTGGTCATTCCACCCTAGTTACAGTCCTACACCTCACTCCCCAACAAGATCAACATTCAGTCAGTTGATTAGCATTTATTGCTAAATCGTGCCAGGCACTGTGTTAAATGCTGGGGGTTCAAAGCAAGGCAAAAAGTCCCTGATCTCAAGTAGCTCCAAGTCTAATGAAACAATTATAGACGAACAAAACATAGGAGATAAAGTGGAGATAATCAGTAGAGGGAAGGAAGTAGCAGTAAGAGGAATGGGCAAGTTTTTACACAACTTGGCATTTTTGCTGGGATGTGAAGGAAACTGGAGAAGTCAGATAAAAACATGCACCGAATCTTATAAAAATGTATAACCTCCTGTAAGTATGTGCTAGGTTCATTTCCACTTGAACATTTATAAACGAATCTAAAACAAAATTCTGGATGCAAAATCTGTTCAAGAAAATCAGTATATATAAGGTTTCATAATCTTCCTTAAGGACTGATGCTAGGTATCCCCCATAGGCAAAGCTAAGACTGATCTCACTTAGCTTACCCCTGACATTATTATTCTATATCTCTTCAATTGTAAAAGGAATTGCCCACCAGAATTGCTCATTGGGTAGGTTAGTTTAGGTGAATTCTTTTCCTTAAGGATAAGGATAGGAACTAGATCTATGATTTTCATTGGTAAAGAAAACTATCAGGTGAGAAAAATTCCCTTTATCCACGCAGACTGGTACTTTCTCTACCTAGCTGGGAGGTCAAACTCATAGAAATGGATCCTTTTGTCTGCGTTTTGACTTAGAGAACCACAAAATAGCATTATCTACATTGTATTGTATTTTATTAAACATCCTCCAATTGTATTTTAATCTGGTTCTAACAACCCTGGGAGTATGGCAGGTTAGCCACTCTAGGAGTACCTAAGGACTTAAGTAGCCCAACATCACACTGACAGTAAGGGTAAAAGGCAGAATCTGAACCAAGTATTCCCTAGCTCCAGGGCCAGCCCCCTACCACTGCACCACAGTTGTCTCTTCCTTTCCTTATAAGATTTTGAAGCCATGCTCGTGACTGCAAAACAAAAGGCTCCAGACCACAGAGGGGGCTTCCTGGTCTCTAAGCACAAAACAGCCAGGACACTGAAAGTTTCAGTGGCCCCTTTTGGCTCATGACTGACTGACCACTACCTGCAGCCCAGAGGCAGAAGTTTTATTCAGCTGATTCAAGGCTGTCTCCCTGCCAAATATTCTTCCTATTGTGGCTAAGTTAACGTCCTTTCAATAACTGTCAAATGTTCAGTTTCATTCTAATCTTGAACCTCAGGGACTAGATCAAGCCTGGTGAGCTACGTTTCTCTTGGTGGATCAACCCAGTGGAATACAGCAACAAAGTGTTATTAAACACCAAATTATGTAACACTGAGCAGTGTGCATTGTCCATACTCAATAGTCAAGGTCATCTGTGAACTTGCTAATAGATGATTCATAAATGTTTGTTGAATTCAATAATTTTTTAAAAAAATTTTGGTTGTTTTTTTTGGTGGCTGCGGGGAGATCTTGGTTTTCTGTGCTTTCCTGGTCAGAATGTGGGCAAACTTTTATTTTTGGTAAATGACCAAAAGAATGACAATATGGAAGAGTGAGAAATGGAGAAAAGCTGGGTTCAAGTCCTAACTCTGCCATGGACCAGCAGTGCAACCCTGAGCAAATCACTGAACCTCTCAGTGATCTAGGCCCTACTGGTACTTCTGAGGGTCTTCAAGTTGCAGAAACGGCATCAATCTTCATTGGTAAAAAGAAATTTTCTCACTCATGAGTTCGCTAAACCAGTGAGATGGCAATTCTAAGCCCCTCGTCTATCCCTGAATACCCCCAATTAGCTTATTACAACTACACTGTGAGCTTCTTGAGAAGCCAGTATATAACTTCTCACTGAAATTCCCTCAGCTCAGCATATCATATACTGAATAAATGTTTGATATATTATTTGGACTTTATTTAACAAGTCTGTTTGTCATGGCAAAATAAAAATGTAAAAAGGGGAGGAGGAGGAAGTAAGGGAGTATGAAGTGTAGTACACAAAGTCCTTTCTGGGTGATTAGGTTGAAGGAGAATAGGAAGCAAGGTCAATTCCAGAATTAACAAAGAGTGCTGTTTATGCGATGTGGCCATAATGTGCCTACAAGGGCTATAAATTATGGATGTGTAAATTTAATCCCGACAAAGAGTTGCCTTCCAAAGTCACGAGCTTGTTAAATCCTGTCTCATGCCCCTAGCCATGTTCTATTCTCACATACACTGTATTTCAAGTCAAATGAAAAGCAAGTCCTGGAGTGAGAAAATGCCAAAAGGGGAATTCCCCAGTGCGTTACTTTTTGCTCTTGGATCCCAGGAGGCTGGTCTGATTCTTGTCACTCCCTAGAGATGTGAGCCAGCATTAAAGTAAACCTACATTAAGTGTCTCAGGCTGAGCATGCAGCACTATTTGATGCTAGTGTTGACTGGGGCTTGGGAATGGGAGGATCACATTCATTTCAGGGTATGGCTGAAGATCTGATTCAAGGTAGAAATGCAAGCCCTTGGGGGGGCTAGGTGGTGCAGTGAATAGAGCACTGGCTGTGAAGTCAGGAGGACCTGAGTTCAAATGCGGCCTCAGACACTTGACATACTTACTAGCCAAGCGACTTTGGGCAAGTCACTTAACCCCAACTGCCCTCCAAAAAGCAAAAAAAAAAAAAAAAGAAAGAAATGCAAGCCCTCCAAACACATCCTGGCAGGGACCTTTCAAACTACCTAGTCTCCCAGGGTGTTGCTAGACTGAGACATGGCCCCAGTGTCAAAACAGGCTCTAAGACTGACCTTCATTTCATTTCTTCTCTGCAGCAATGGAGTTTGATGGGATCATTTAAATCTTCCACTGTCTAAAGATTCATTCTTTAAAAATAAAAGATTTATAGACTCCTGTTGATCACAGCATGATGGAAGCAAAGCATATCAGATCTAAAAGGGACTTCAGAAATCTTCTACTCAAACCCTCTCATTTTACAGCCAAGGAAACTGAGCCTCAAAGAGGTGAAGGCTCAAGGTCATATAAGCAACAAGAGCGAGAATTCAAAACATTTTTTTCTCCCATTTGGAAACCTAGAAGACAAAGTTCTAACTCCTCAACCTGGTTTTCAAGGCTTTCTACAACCCAGCTCCAACCCACCTTTATAACTTTAGCCCACCCTCACTGCCCTAAGCAAGCCTTCAGCTCCAGAAAAATAGGTCTCACAATCTCATCAATCTACCACATGCTTCCCACATCAAATCTTTGTCCATGCCATTCTCCTGCCCGCTCTTGTCCTCTTATCAAAATGCTTCCTCTTATTCAAGGGGAAGTACTTAAGGTGCCCTTCCTCTATGGTACCTCCCCTATCAGACCAAAGTACAACCATGGCCTTCTCCTCTGAATTCCCAAAACGAATGAATGGATGGATGGATGCATGAATGAATCACTAGCGCATTTGTTAACATGCAAAGCACTGTGGTAAGTGCTAGTGGGGGATACAAATAGAAAAGTCAGACAGTTCCTTATTGTTGGGGTGCTCACACTCCAACGGTGGAGATTATACTTATGGAAGGTTTGGAAATGTCCCATGGTCTTAGAGCAAAGGAAATGTTATTGCTTATTCTTTCATGCTACTTCCACTAATAAAAGAGATGTGAGCCAGCATTATGAACATTATGTGTATATGACCACACTGGGCCCTCGTCCATCACTGCTTCCTTCATTTACTCATCTTTCCATGTTTACAAGCCAAACCTCCTCCTTGAGAACAGCGACTGGTTCAAACTCATCTTTTTAATCTCCAGGGATGGCATCTAATCCAGGCTTTCGCATATAACAATGGCTCAAATAAACATATTGGTGATTGGCTGTTATGGTCGCTTCAGCTGAATCCAAAAAGTTCTGAGACAGCCAACAAAATACCACAGTAATTTAAGAGGCAGGACTCCAACAATTATTCTATTAAATGTTTCCTCTGTTTCTTTTTGCATAAAATAATCACTAAACTGCTTCAAAGCCTGGAGACTCTCTAGGTCCTAAAAATCATAAGGCTAGAAAGGATCCTCGAGAGCTCATCCAACTCCTTCATTTCACACATAAGGAAACTTAGGTCTAAAGGGGTAAATTGAGTTGGCCAAGGCCATGTAGTTTGGAAGGAATGAAGCTTGGATTCCAATACAAGCCCTCCAGTGCCAGACCCAGCAACCTGCACTGGATCCATCACAAATTCAGGGCACTTCAAGGAAGACAACACAGAAGGCCAGCAGGACTAATCCCATCCTCCAGAGGCTGAGTGATGAAACACGCTCCCTCCTTTTGGTCATAGGTGGACTGCACAGGGGAGGCAGTGTGGTGAAAGGGACAATGGAAGCCAGAGGAGTTGGATTCCCATCATGGTCCTATCACTTACTACTTGTATATCCTGAGGAAAGTCACTTAGCTCCAGTTTGCTCACCCTAGATTAGAGAGACTTGAGTTGGATGGTCTCTGAAGTCCATTCGATCACTAAGAAACCCAAAGAGGTTGGATACAGAATGATGTCTATTCTGTCAGGCATGGTCAGGGTACAAATTTGTTTTAACTGATATTGATACAGCACTTTAAAATTGGTAGGACCATAGGTTTAGAGCCAAGATGGATGGATTAGAGTATCCAAAAGTTGGAAAGAATCCCAACAGCCACAAAAAGGAATAACCATTATAACCTGAAAAGTCGTAGTCCTTTAAGGTCATTGCATTAAAAAAAAAATTGAGAAGACAATGATTCCAGTCATGGGAGAAGGAAGGATCAAGGAAGGCTTTATGAATGGAGTATCACTGAAATTGAATATTGAATTAAAAGGATTTTAGCATGTGAAGAAGAGGAGGACTTACACAAACATCTACGGGGTGTGGACTGAACAAAGACATGGAAGGAAAAGATAGCAGGATGAGATCAGAGGGGAAAAAGGAGAAAGACACATACTCCAACCTTCTACCCTAGATATCCCAGTCCTGGCCAAAATCAGGGGCAGAGAGCATTAACTGCCAAGTGTCTGGGTTGAGTGTCTGAGAAGCTCACTGTGGAAAGCCAGGACTCAGACAGATGCCTTCCAGATGGAAATGATTACTCGTGAAATGATTCCTTTGTGTTCCAAACACTTTGAGGATAAGCTCCTTCCGAGTTCAGAAACATATGGTGCTAGATCTCCTTATTAGACAACAGCATTTCAATAAACTTGGGTTCTTTCCTTATGCTCAAATATACACATTGGTAAACACATTCTGCCCAACTGAGGGGATACAGGCTCCAGGAAGATTCTCAGCTTTTTCATCTTTTAGTGTTAGCACTAAACCAGGCTGAGTCAATAAATATTCACTAGACACATATTGTGTGCCAGGATCTGGGCATATGAAGAAAAAAAAAGTCCCTGCTCTCAAGAAGCTTCCATTCTACTGAGGAATCAATGAAACATCACAACCTCATAAAGTTAAATCTGTAAGGGACCTAGTCAAACTTCCTTATTTTTACAGATGAAAAACTTGACTGATAAATGAGAAATTACTTTCCCAAGGTCACACAAGTAATAAGTGGCAAAGCCAAGATTCAAACTCAACTGACAGGAATTCCAATGATGTTTTCTACTGTACCACATTACATCCCTAAACAGATGAGTATATACCTGACAGTTATACATACACAATCAAATACATGATACCAGATCTATGCCATTAGAATGAAAGCTTCATGCAAGTAGAGATTGCTTTATTCATTGTACTTGTTATCACAGCGTAAGGAGCACAGTAAGTATTTAATAAATATGTTTGGTTGATTAATTGATCAATAATTGGAGGAAGTAAAGGGTATTAAATCCTAGTAAGACCAGCAAAGGGTTCCCATAAGAGATATTCTTAACCTTTTTGTGTGTCATGGACCACCTCCCTCCCGACTCTTCACAGCTGTCTAGGGAAGCCTATGGACCTCTTCTAAGGATACTGCTTTGAATTGCCTAAAATAAAATACATTGGACACAAAGGAAACCAATTAAGTTGAAATATGATTATCAAAAAAAATTTAAACAAGTTCAGAGAGTATAGGCTAAGAACCGACAAAAACAATTGGCTGAACAACTTGTGATATATAAGTGTAATGGAATACCACTGTGCTATAAGAAATGACAAGCAGATGAATTTCAGAAAAACCTGGAAAGACTTACATGAACTGATGCAAAGTGAAGTGAGAAGAACTAACATTGTGCATAGCATCAGTAACATTATGCAATAACTGACTTAGCTCTTCTCAACAATGCAATAATCCAAGACATGTCCAAAAGACTCATGATGGAAAATGCTCTCCACATCCAGAGAAAGAACTGGAGTCTGAATGCAGATCAAAGCATACTATTTTCACTGTCTTTATTTTTTTCATGTTTTCTCCCCTTCTGTTCTGTTTCTTCTTTCACAACATATCTAATATGGAAATGTGTTTTACATGACTGCACATATGTAACCTATATCAAACTATTCACCATCATAGGGAGGAGGGAGGTGAAGGAAGGAAGGAGAAAATTTGGAATTCAAAAACTTATTTTGTTAAGGTTAAAAATTGTTTTTTACACGTAATTTTAAAATACTATTTAAAGGGGGAAAAAACAAAATAGCCCTTTAATAAATGTTTCCTGAGTAGAAGTAAATACAATGGTTTAAAGAACTGCAACATTAAATTCTCGTTCATCCCACTAAAAAAAAAAAAATTAAAAAAAAAGAACTCCTGCCAAAGAGAATGGTACAACTTCAGTCTTGAAAGAAGTCAGGGGATTCTCTGAGAAGAAGAGGCAGAGCCTTTCAGGCACAGAGCCCAGAGAAAAGAGATGGAGTGCCAAGTTTGGGAAAGACAAGTAGGCTAATCTGACCAAAAGGTAGAGTGAACAAAGAAGAGTACGAGACAATAAGGTTGGAATTTGCAAAGTAAAGGACATTAAATGCCAAGATGATGTTGCATTTCTCCTAGAGGAGAGTGATATAATTAGACCTGAGCTTTCAGAAGATGTTGACCATTATAAGGAGGATAGATTGGTAAGGGAAGAATCTTCGAGCTGGGAGTCCAATTAGGAGGCTGTTACCTTAGCCCAGTCTCAAACCCGTGGTTGCTAAGCAATCCTTGATGATGAACAAAACACCAAAAATACATTCAACATCTTACATTTGTACAGAGCTCCAAAACCTTGTTTCTTTATTTAATCACCAGTTCCTGCTAAGACACATTTAGACAAGGGCTAGGGACAACTGCCCCATCCCCTAGTAATGATTTTTTTTAAAAGAGGAAATGATGCCATCATTAGGTACATTCAACTAAAGAAAAGAAAACTTGGCTATTATAGGCCTACTCTCCCTTTGTGTCATAGAAGAGAGTGGCTAATTAATCCAAACAATGCTTCTCCAGAGAAAGAATTAACACTAAATTTGCATAAAACATGTCTTTAAAAAAAAACCTAGCAAATAGTGGGTTGTATTTTGGGTGAAGTCAGTCTCATCTCCTGGGATGGTATCCAGATTTCATAGAATTTCAGAACTGGAAGGTGCTTCTAGGCCATCTAATTAACCCAAAGCCTAATTGGAACCCCCTCCACATCGTAACCAAATGATCATTTTCGAAGTTATCATCTAGTGATATAAAAGTATCTCTCTCTTCCCCTTCTCCTGAGCAACATTATTTCAGAGGATTTAGGTCATTTAGTCTAACCCCATTTTGTGGTAGAAGAAGAAACTGAGAGCAGAAGAGGTTATATAAATTTTCTAAGGTCACACAGGTAGCAAGAACTGGATTTGAACCCAGGTTCTCTGAATCCAAATCCAGAGGTCTTTCCAGTGTTTGACATGGTTTCTTCAGGACTTCATTCCCATCATCCACCTTGGGCCCAGCTGCCACGAAGAAGTCTTCTCTCTGAGTCTTCTGAAGGTGCCAAGCAGACTATTTCCAGCTCTCCTTGTCTCTGATGGAATCTAAGATGGAGCCATTGCTGCCTCCCAAGGCTCCCATCCTTTCAGCAATCTGTTTCTTCTTTATCACCAAATAGCAAGTTCTGAATGGTGCTCTCCATCTCACTGCATTGACCCTTCCAAGAATGAAGTTGACATTAAGGCAAATATGGGAATTGAATCACCTGGCCTGCTATGGGACTGAGAGAAAACTCTAATAAAATTATTTAAAAACAGAGAAATCCATTTCCCTTGGAGTTATCAAAGCCATAGGAAGGATCTGCTTGCACTGTTTGCAAGCATGTTAGGACAAGGGACCCAGGCTGTCCTTCCAGAACAACAGTTCTGATTGGCCATTAGCCTAAACATTGTTATTTCCACCGTGGGAGTAGGAAAGGATAAGGAATGGAGTAGGCATTTATTAAGCACCGATTATTTACCAGGCACTGTTCTAAGTGCCAGTGAGGCTATTATCTGTTGATCCTCACAACAACCCTGGGAGGTGGCCGCTAGTCTGATTCCCATCCTATAGGTGAGAAAAACTGAGGCTAACAGTGGTTATATGACTTGCCCAGTGTCACACAGCTGTTAAGTGTCTAAGAAAGGATTTGAACTCAGGTCTTCCTGAATCCAGGCCCAGTGCTCTATCTACCTAGCTGCCCCATGTGCTTGGTACATCACAGGCTTGTGGGCGACGAAACTTGGCCACTTTGTTTTAGTAAGATCCACATTGACTAGCTGACCTGAGACATGAAATAAGAGAAGCTGGCTCTGGAGAAGGGCTTTCTATGCATGAAAGACTGCTGGCATGAGCACATGGAGGTGGGAAGAGCCAGAATGAGATTTCAGGGCGAGATAGGGGCATGCCTAACAGACCAATGTGACTGGTATGTCCTGTTCGGGAAAGGGAGTCACATGAAATAAATCCAGACAATAACTACAAGCAAGCAGAAGGAAAGAACAGCAATGAAGGAGAAGCTGAATGCTGGGAAGTTATGATGCTCAAGCTTGGCCCCAGTAGAAGTTATGAGATGGCATATGGCCCACTCCCTCCCCTGCAAAAGTCTATGAATGTGCAATACTGAGGACAATGTAAGTCTTTTTGGGATAGAATATATTATGACCTCAAAGATCAATTAGTTCAATCTCCAAGCATTTTATAGAGGAGGAAACTGAGGCCCATAGAGGTTCAGTGACTTGCCCAAGGTCACACAAGTAGTCAACAGGAGAGGCAAGGTGTGTGTACCTTGGCCATCTGACCATGCATTCTCCAGGAACAAAAGTTCTATTTTTCATTCTCTTTTTTCCTTCTTGTTATGGAATATCTCTCTAGGAGTAAGCTGGGAGATTCAGGAACAATGGGAAATAGAGGTTCATGTAAAAATAAAAGCAATTTTTTTTAAATTAAGGAAAAAATGTAAAGTCAGGTTTAGACCAAAGTGTGCAGGTCTGGAATGCCAGGCAAAGCTATAAGCATTTTCTGCTTGGGAGCTACTGAAGTGTTTTTCATTTTTTTTGTTTTTTGTTATTTTTTTGGGGGGGGGGTGGATGTGGTCAGATTTGTACATTAAGATTACTTTGCCAGCTTTGTGAAAAATGGATGAGAAAAGAGGAGCACATAAAGGCAGGGAAATAATCCTTCCAATTACAAAAATGGGAACTAGCCAATTCCCAAAGTCAGTTCTAATAAGAGATACTGTGAAATGAAGACAAATAAAACAAACAAAAATTTACTCATAGTCTCATTGTATAAAAATTGCTTCTCAGAACTGAACACTCCTTTTGGGTCCCACAGAGTTAACCATCCAGAACGTGCTCAACACACATTTGCTCAAACCCGAGTGTGGACTGCTGTGCCTGGCATCAGAGGCTGCGTCTACCAGGAAAGGTCACTGTTGCTGATTAGATCATAAGTAACCTAGTTCTTTTCTGAAAGGGAGGCTTCAATAATGCAAAGTGGCCAAGTTTCGTCGCCCACAAAAGCCCTTCTATACAACTGTAGCACAGGTGTGGGTCTCTACAGAGGCTCAGACGCATTCAGTATGCTCACAAAAGCCACCCTGGCTGAGCTAGAATTCCCTTCCAGCTTGCGAAGTGCACTAAGGTGACCAAAGTGGACAGAATTTCAAAACCGCAGAGCTGAAGGGACCCCAGTCCAATTAGGTCCTGACCAAGAATCTCCTCCAATATCACTGGATTGCTGACCTTTGTATTATGATCTACAAGGGAGGTCTTAAGTATTGGACAGTTAGGAAGTTTTTCCTTAAATCATGCCTCAGTTTGCCTATCTGTTACTGAAGAGGCAGCAGACAGACACTCTCTGATAGAGGGATGGAAGATCCCTGCCTTTGCCACACATTGGCTGTATGACGTCACACGTCACTTAGCCTCTCATTGCCCCAAGCTATGTGCTAAGATTTTAAGATACAGAAAAGGTCAGTCTATTGCCAAGCATTTATTTACTAGGTGCTGGGTATACCATGCTAAGTGCTGAAAAAGAAGCTGACCCACAGCGGCAGAGTCCTCCCAGGGACCTCCCTGCACAGGACCAAAGAGACTAACAAAATGTCTACTCACACATCTACCCTCTGGGATCAAGCAGACCAAGTTGGAGTTCTCTTCCATTGGAAAGCTACAGCCCTGCCTTCTTTCATACTAAATATTACTTCTTCCTGTGAAAAGTCATTATTTTCCTGGGTATTAAAATAAAACTGCCATATCCAGGAAGAGGAGCGTGGTAGATCTGGAGTCTAAAGACACAGGTTCAAATCCTGCCTCCAACACTTATTACCAGTGGGAACACAGGCCATTCACTTTAGCTTGCTAAGGCTGAGTTTTGCTCCTCTCTGAAAGGAGACTAACCATACTTGTACGGCCTAGCTCCCCGGGGGAGGGGGGGGGGGGGTTTAAAACGACAAAGCATGATGTAAATGTGAGTTATTAATGTTGTCAGCATGAGCGCTGATTTCACTCAACGCTTCTCCAGCTGAGGAGACGGTCTTCAGGAATTCTGCTGGCCAACAAATTCAACACCCGTTAGCCAAACTGGAGACAAAATTGCTCTGAACCTGGACTGTGTCTCAGACAATGACGAATCAGTCCTTCATCGCTGGGAAAGTCCTGGAAACCTTTCCAGTTTCTTTGGACCTGCCACAGATTATCCTCGCCTGTCAGCATATTTAAGAACCTGTGCTCTAGCCCAGACCTTTAACGCTTCTCCCGTGGACTTTTGGACGGCCTCTTTCTCTGATACATGTGCTTCATAGCTGCCAAAATAATCATCCTAAAGAACAGCAATAATAGCTTACATTTATATAGCCCTTATTATGTGCCAACCCCTGTGCTAAGCGCTTTACAGTTATCTTCTCATTTGGTCCTCACAACAACCTACCTGGGAGGCAGGCACTATTGTTATCATTCCCATTTTACAGATGAGGTTAGGCAAATAGAGGGGAAATGACTTGCTCAGGGTCACACAGCTAAGTGTTTGAAGTCAGATTTCAACTCAGTTTTTCCTGACTCCAAATCCAGCTCTCTGTCCACTGTGCCACCTAGAGGGCAACCTCACAAGTCCTTCCATGTCTGAGAATTGCCAGTAACCACCCATCAACTATAGAATAAAGTCTCAGTTCCTGTTTTTCTTAGTTAAAGTCCTGCATTTAAAGTCTACAGCCAAACTTTCTAGGGTTATAACAGCAAACTACCATCAAAACCAGAGTGGATAACCAACTTTTAATTTTCCTTATATGATATTGCATCTTCCACCTCCACACCTTTCTTCACGAAGGCTGCCTGTCTTCATGCCTGGCATTCACTCCCTATTAACCTTTGCTTTGTAGGATCTCCACCTCTCTTCAGTACTTAGAACAGGTATCACAGCCTGTATTACAAGAGGTCTGGTCTGATCACTCATTTATTAATGGGGAGTTATTCTCCCTACAGAAATGACTTTGAATTTATCTGTTTACCTGTTACATTCTGGCCCCTGTCTCCAGTTAAACATAAGCTCCTTGAAAACAAGAAACTACTTTGCTTTCATCATTGTATTCCTGGTACTCTGCACATAGTAGGCACTTAGTAAAGTATGGCAGAATTAAACTGAATTGAACCATTTAGTAAGCAAACACTGTGCCCAGTGGACACACTATGAATAAATGACTTTTTTACTTTCAATTTCCAATAAGTCAGCCCAGCACTTAGAGTGTTCCTTGCAAACTGCTGTGATGTTATTAAAGGTAAAGGAGAAACACTTAAAAACTGCCAGACAAAGACAACTTCTTCCCAGCATAGCAGAAATAGCAGACAGACATCTCCTGTGTGTGTTTCTGAGGACTCTGAAATGCACCATCCACCTCCCACTAATACTACTGTACCACATGCACCCTGAGGAGTCCCCTTCATAACGCATTAATGTGCACATTTATGGAACAAATATTTATTTTCTGCCTTGCCAAGAGAACAGATAGAAACCTTACAAAGAAAAAGCAATATAGACTTAGAATGACAATCCCTATTTCCATCCCCGGGCAGTACAGCCTCCTAAACACAGAAGGAAGCATGGTAGACTGGAAAGAATATTCAATTGTGAGTCACAGGTGCTGAGTTCAAATCCTGACTCCAAGGCTACAACTGATAATTTGGAGACCTGGGAAATGATTCCCATGCAAACAACACCAAAAAAAAAAAAAAGTCCTCCTGTAAAAAAAAAAATTAAATCATGGTGGGGGGGGGGGTAGGGATAAGAGCCCCAGGACAAAAGGTAACATTCAAGGACAGACTTAAAGGACAATCTTGTACTAGAATACAGTAAAGTCCAGGAGGCTATAAGAAGGGAGAGGAGTAGGGGGCAGGGCGGGGCAGGGGCGGGCCAAAAGAAGAGCTTACCTGGGGTGCTGCTGGGAAGAGAAAGCTTCCATCTGGTAGCATTCTATCTTAACTAATTACTCTTGCTAAGGAGGTGCCAAGCTCAGTTGTTTCTCCACTGCCGAAGTAATGTTAGTGCTGTCAGCACCCTCCACATTTCAGTCCCCTGGGATGGAACCCTGGTTGCCCTGTCCCAATTACTGCCTTGCCTGGCTCTATTTACCAACTTTTTGACCTGAGGAAAGTAACTTCCTTTCTATGGGCCTCAGTTTCCTCATTAGTAAAATGAGAAGGCTAGACTAAATAGAATTACCGATCCAGGGCGGGAAGGGACCTCAGAGACCATCCGAGTTCACCCACTCATTAGACAGGTAAGGAAGTTATGGTCCGGAGAAATTACAGTGATTTTCCCAAGGTCACACAGGGAGGAAAGAGCAGAGGTGGATTTGAACGTATGTCCTCTGGCTGTCCACCAAACCGTGCTGTCTCCAGACTTGGTGATGTCCAGGGTCCCTACAGTTAGAAGAGTGCCTTTTTCTTGAGATAGCTTAATAAAGCCAGATTTGGCAATTCTTCCAAGCACATCCTGTGGGCCTTACTGCTAGGCAAGAGATTTCAAGAATAGAATAAAGCACCTCTCCTTATGTGTGGTCGGCATGTTTCCCACTGTAGCACAGACATCTGCAAGCCCCAGAAGTAGCTGGAGACTAATTAAATGTGATAAATGAGCAGTGTCGACATACTTTGCCTCGACAAATTTTTCAGAAACTTTGGTGCTCGTGCAGCGTACTACGATTCTGCCCAACGGGGGACTTTTCCTCTTGCTTGTTCTTTGTGACCCGTGAAACAAGAATCTCGCCCAGAGACAAAGTTTCTAGCAAACAGAAGTGTCAGCCCTCGCAGCAGGGAAAGACGCCCACAGGAGCCCAGGCTCCAGGCATGTAGGCGTTACTTGGAGATACTCGCATTGCTGAAGGGTCCTTATTTATTCTCATTTCTTTTGAGTTCTTGTTTATTTTTTCTTTCCTTTGGCTACCCTTCTTGTACATCCATTCCTGTTTAGTACAGGGTCATAACTAGGTGGGGCAGCATTTGCTGACATTACTTAGTCTTTTATTGAAACAACTGAGCTAAGCACCTGGTTAACAAAACTAATTAGTTCAAACAGAAAGCTTTCACTTTCCCCCCATGGGCCACACCCCACAGGTGATCTTCCCTCCACCAGCTCTGCCCAGCTGCCCCACAATCACCAGCTCTGCCCAGCTGCCCCACAATCACCAGCTCTGCCCAGCTGCCCCACAATCACCAGCACTACATCCCAAACCTCAACAGCAGTTTGGCTTGTCCCGTCTGCCCTCATATATATGCTATTTGTAGTTCTTTCTAAAAGTAAGAGGCGCAGGTCTTTCCTGAGTCCAGGCCAATGATCTCTAAAACCCACTAATAAACATTTTTCCACTTACCTAAGCCTGCTCTCCCCTCACACCTGACCAGGTAACTGCCACTGTAAAATACGCTTACTACCTTCTCACGCTGACTTATTTGTATTCCTGCATACCTTTTGAGGGGAAAAAAAAAATCGCTTCTTAATTAAAATAAGTCGGCACATGCCCGGGTCTCAACAAGAGAGGCCAAGAGTCAAAATCAGAGGGGCAGTATCATAAGCAAGGGGGGGGTGTGTGTGTGTATACATACATGTATGTATGTACACACATATCAAACTGACTTGACAGTAAAGAGCAATGTCTATCTTCTATTGACAAAGTCAGTTCTTCCTTCTTACCAACTTCTACTGCAGGGGTAAGTCTCTACATTGTCCATCAGTAACTGTGCTTTAAAAAGCAAATTTGCTCCATACTCTAAGTCTAAGGTAAATTAAGTGAGTTTCCACAGGCCACTGGACCTCCCCGGGCCACGGTGCTTTCAAAGAAGGCTGGCAGGCACCGGCTTTTAAAACGCATGTCACTTGTTCATGGACTAGAAGGAAGCAGCTACTTCATTTTCCAAAAATTGCACAGACAGACTTCCTAAGCCTCGAGATTTCCCTTCTGTTTGCTTTACTCTCCCTCTTCCCCGCAGCCCCCTAAAGTGCAGCTTGCGATGTGCCCTTAGGAAGGGAGAAATATAGCTCCACGGGAAAGAAGGAAAACGCAGAAGAATGCCAAGGGAAGGTGAAGGATTCAGATTCACCCTGGGCCATGTGTCCTTCACTTCTCGGGAACTCCGGGATGGAGCGAAGAGGAAAGAAAGGGACACTTAAATCAAATCCATCCATCCTTCCCAGATGTAATGGACTTGGGAAGCAGAAGGTCTGGGTTCGAGTTCAAGCTCGGCTAGCTCTGCGATCTTGGGTAAAGCGTTTAACACACAGGGGCCGTGGCCGTTTCTGCCCTGTGAAATAGTGGACCGGGGTCTCTAAGGTGACTTCTAGCTCTAACGTCTCTCTTTGCTCCCGGCGTTCACTAAGTCGGAAGCGATTCCGTCTCGCACCTCCCGCCCCCCCCCCCCCCCGCCCCGCACCTGTCCCGAAGCACAGCCCCAGGAGTGCAGGAGATGCCTCTCCGCGGGCTGGCACGGAGGGTAGCCCCGTGCCACTGTGGCTGCTAAGTCCCTCTCCCCCTGCTCTCGGAAAGCACGGGGAGCGCTTGGCACTTGAGATGCCTGAGGATCCCTCCTGGTCCGTCCGACCCGCAGCCCCTGCCTCCACCCCAGCTTGTTCCCTCCCTGCCCTCTCCTAAAAGCAACAGGTAGACTGGGGGGGGGGGAACGAGGGGTAAGGGGGTGTTGCTCGAGACAAAGTGGCTGCGAGAGGGCGGACGGCTCACCTGGGCTCCCAGGGCTGCGGAGGCCATGTTGGGGGGCACGGGCTCAGCCGGGGCGTTCGGAGGCAAAGTTGGCCGCGGGCTCTTCCTTCTTGCGGCACCCCGCTTATCTCGCGTCCCCTTCTTGCGGCCGCCCGGATGATTGTCCGTCCGGCTGTCCGGCTGTCCGGCTGCGTGCCCGCCTCTGGCTCAGGCTGAGCAGCTCCCGCCTGGCAGTGCCTAGCTGGGTGAGGAGGTGTGCCCGCAGCAGTCTCCAGGTGCCAGGTGCCCGGCCAGTCCTGCAGCGGCGGTGGCGGCAGCGCGTGCCTGGCCGGGAATGGGGGTGAGGGGGCGGGGGCTAGGGGCGGGGAGGGGGAAACGCAGGTAGAGCCGCGGTGGGGGGCGGGGCACGGGAGGGGGCGGGGCAGCTCAGGTAGAGGCGCGGCGGGGAGCGCTCTGCACACTCTGTTCGTCTCCGAGCCGCCGCGCTCCTCTTCGCTCCACTGGGCTCCGCTGTCTTCCCCCCGCTCCTCCCCGTCTCCCTCCTTTCTCTCCTCCTCTCCGCCCCCCGTCCTTTCCCCGTCCCCCCGCCCGGCGCCGGCCGCCTGCCAGCCGGGACACCTGGCCGGGACACGGAGCATGCCCAGTGCGCCCGCGCCCGCAGCCCGCCCAAAGTTTTCCCTTGGGCTTTCCCAGGATCAGTGCTCTGGCACCGGGACTTCGCTCCACCCCTTCTTTCCAAGCGAGGAAACTAGGGCCCCCAAAAGAGGGAAGTCGACCTGCCTAAGGTTACACAGGCCATAGCATCAGGAAGGCCTAGGTTTCGAGGCCACCTCGCAGAGCCTCAGTTTCGTCACCTGGAAAAAGGGGGCAACAACACTGATTTGGGGAGCAGTTGCTGATCTGCACTCAAAGTAGTTCCCCTTCGCTGCCTGTTCCCAGATCTAGCCCCCCAAAAGACAGAAAGCCCTTCACGAGGCTACTCTGAGACCATAAAGGAGCTAATACAAGACAAGTGTTCTGCCACCTTGAGGGAGGTGCGCTTCACTCACTGTCCTCATTATGATAATTGTTATGAATTGTCTCATCAACTGGTGTCTAAACTCATAGGGTCACAGATTTGGAACTGGCAGGGACCTTTGAGCAAGAGGTCATAACCTGTTTTGTGTCATGAACTCCTGTGAAAGTCTGCTGAATTCTATGGACCCCTTCTCAGAATATTTATAAGTGCATAAAGTAAAATGCACAGGCTTACAAAGAAATGTAGCTGTTGGCTTGGCTTTAGAGCCAACTATTCCACCCTCTTTACATGGCACAAGAGGAAACAGGCCTAGAAATTTTAAGTGACTTTCCTGATGTCACAGAGGTAGGAAGTACTGGGTGAGGATTTGAACCTAGCCCTTCTGACTCCAAGCCCAACGTCCTTTCCGCTGTACCGCACAGCCTTTCACAAATCCGGATGGTATAGGCCAGTGAGCAGGCCAGCATGATTATAAGAAGTTATGAAGCAGAAGCAGAAATGGAAAGAAGTGCTTGTACACACACTGATCATGTGACAAGAGCAAGACCAAATGGGCAGACTTAGAGATACAGGAGCTCACCAGGGGAGACTCCCCAAGGTGAACTTGGGGAATACAGGGGACAAGTCTGACAAGAGGGGCAGCTGAGGACAGGCTGTCATCTGCATTGAGGGAAGGAATGGCCACATTGTTAAGATGGAAGGTCTATTTAAGTTTTCTTTTCATTATCATCACTGTCCCTTTCATCTCCACATCAAATGATTGATGAACCCCTGAAAGCAGGGCCACATGGCTCTTCACAGGTGACCTCCAGAATGGGGGGTCATCTCCAGTCATATCCCCCTATGTCTTTTTTTTTTTTGCTTTTTTTTTTGGAGGGGGCAATTGGGGTTAAGTGACTTGGCCAAGGTCACACAGCTAGTAAGTGCTAAGTGTCTGAGTTCATATTTGAACTCAGGTCCTCCTGACTCCAGGGCCGGTCCTCTATTCACTCTGCCACCTAGCTGCCCCTATCCACCTATGTCTTTCCACTGTATTCTGATGACTGGAGGAGAGAGTGAGGCTGATGATTCTGCACAGCTCTGCCTCACTTAAATCTACTTCACTTGCAAGTCAAGACATCACCCTCCTGGTGTCATTGGTCCTGCTCAAGAAGGAAAGATCAACAACAACCCCCCCCCCCCCCCCGCCAGGGTATCTGGCAGCTCGACTAGCTTGCCTACTCTGTGGGACTCCAAGAATTCAAAAGATCTTTATTTTTCAAGGTAGATGTACTCCCATCACCCCCTGCATCAATGACAACTTTTCCATACCTTACAAGACAATATGATGAATTGAAAATGACCAAAAGATTGAACTTCCAATTTTAAGCCTCTATGACCTGAGCTATACATTGTGCTAGGAGGATAGTTAGCTAACTTGTTCAAAGTCAAAGTGATAGTACAGAAGCAAGGTCAGTATTTGGACAAAGTTTCTCTGATTGGAGGTGCTTTCTGGGGTGCTCCACAGTTTCCTTATCTGTAAAATAGAGGTAATAGGATTACAGGGATAATAAATTCAGAGCTGGAAGGGATTTAGGCAATTTTCCCAAGAAATCGTCTGGCTCTACCCTCTCGTTCTCATTTTACAGATGAGAAAACTGAAGCCTGGAGGGGCTGTCTGAGGTAATAAAGTATGTGATGGAGCTGGGATTTGAACCCAGGCCCTCAAATTGAAATACTTTACTCTTTATAAAGATCAAGTGAGCAGAGAGAGGGAAGGAGAGAGAGAGAGAGAGAGAGAGAGAGAGAGAGAGACAGAGAGAGACAGAGAGAGACAGAGAGAGAGAGACAGAGAGACAGAGACAGAAACACAGAGAGAGAGAGACAGAGAGAGATGTGGGTGCATAAATAGGCAGGTTTTATATAACATTGTAAACTTTGAAGCATTATCTAAATCTCACCTATAATTAGCCCCACTCATAAATCTAAGAATGGACTGGTCTGGTTGGAGGCACCATAGAAAACAAGTCACCCTTCCCCTTTCTTCTGCCTAAACTAACCATGCCATCTATGAGGTGAAAGCTGCTATTTGGGAGTCAGGAGACTAAGAGAAATATCTATTGAGTAAGAGGCAGTACAACAGACACTAAAGGAAAATTTTCCTTTCCTTTTTTTTTTTTAAGGAAATTAATCCATGCCAGTCCTGTTAGCCATACATTAGGGAGACATCCACTACTTAGAATTATAGAACATTGGAATGGCTAGGTGGCTCAATGAATAGAGCACCGGCCCTGGAGTCAGGAGAACCTGAGTTCAAATGCAGCCTCAGACACTTGACACACTTACTGGCCATGTGACTTTGGGCAAGTCACTTAACCCCCAATTGCCCTCCAAAAAAAAAAAAGCAAAAAAATACAATACAATACAATACTGCACCTGCAGTAACTGCTGAGTAAAAATGCCATTTCTGGTTTCCTAATGCTGATTTAAGAGCAGCCCCATTGGATCTGACCTGGTGATGATAGCTGCCAGTGGTAAAGAGGCAGTGCAGAAGAGGCAGAGGACAGAGAACGAGAGTCAAGAATCCCAGGTTTCAAATCCCACCGCCAACATTTACTAGCTGTGTTGTCATTTAACCACAGTCAGCTTCATCTGGAAAATGGAGATAAGACCTTATGGGTCTGGTGTGAGATTACTTTTGTAAAGCTCTTGGCAAACCTTCATAAACTTCCCAAACGTCAGTTGCTATTTAGAAAGGTGAACAGGACGTTCGGGAAGTTAGCAAAAGAAGCAGAAAACATTGGGAGAAGCAGTGAGTGGCTCCGAAGTCAAGAGGCCAGGGTTCAAATCCTGCCTCTCTCTTTGGACCTGTTTCTTCACCTGTAAACTGACAGGCTTAGACTTGATCTATGAACACAGAAGGTACCAAAGGTTTCCCCCACAGACCCACCTCAGTCCCACCTCCCCCACCCCTTGCCAATCTCTCCACTCCTACAATAAGACCCAGGTGTAAGGGGTGTTCTAGGAGGACTAGTACCTTTTTGGGCTGCTCATCCACCTTTGATGTCTACCTGGCACCCATCTCTCACCTGTAGCTCCAAGAAGCTGCAGTGCATGCAGGAGACACACCCCACTAACCCATCTCAGCAGACAGGCTAACAAGGAGGAAGGTGGATCTCAAACCCATTTGTGAGTTACAGGAATATCTACCCCCAGAATGTGATGATTTTTCCTGGAGGAATGGGCAGATGAGAACAATTTGTCCCAATGACTATGAAGCAGGTGCTATGGAGTGCTTACTGCTTGGTCAGGCATATAAGACACCAAGGTCACCTACCACATCCTGGGCCATCACTAGTCATCTTGACTCTTGTCTTGCCACTGGACTTTGATGATTCTGGAAGAGAGAGACACTATTCATTTGGAAGTCAAGACTACTCTGTGATGTCATTGGTCTTCTTTGAAAATGAAGAACAAACAACTCCTGTAACAACAGCTGCCACAGCACCCCTCACAAAACTGCAGACCCCAGGCCTAGACAGAATGTGCCCGGCTAATTACACACTCTCCACAACAGCACTAAAAAGAACAAATTGACTGAGAAGGGGGCCTTGGAAAGGAAGGAAGTCAAAAGACACAGGAATCCTTGGCATACCCTGCCCTTTCTTCCAAACCTCCAAAAACCGAAAGTGAAAGCCTTTCGACAGTTACTGTCTAATCTCAGCACTCACTCTGGGAGAGTGATGCATACTTCCTTCTTGATAGGAATCCTGAGGGCTGAAGGCACTAATGAATTAGCCCTGAGCTGAGAAGAGCTCAAAGTTTAAGAGCAGATGATTATAGCTTTAGATGTGGAAAACATCTCTTAGCTCGTCTAGTTCAACCCTCTCCTTTTATTGAAGAGAAAACTGAATCCCAGAGGGTTGAAGTGATTTAGAATCAGGGATCTCATTGTTGTTCAATCATGTCCTACTCTTTGTGATTCCATCTAGGTTTTCTTGGC
>CM053582.1:561441332-561469733 GCA_028627135.1 Pseudochirops cupreus | reverse complement strand
CTAGGATTGGTTTAGAGTCCTATTTTATGGGTATTTTGGGGTGGCTATGTGAGAGCTGCAATATGTTGCTGCTGCTGTGCCACCATCTTGGCTCCGCCCCCCTTGCTATCTCTTTCTACAGCTCATTTTAGGGATGAGGAAACTGAAGTAAACAGGGTTAAGTGACTTGCCCAGAGTCATACAGCTAGTAAGTGTCAGAGGCTCGATTTGAACTCAGGGAAATGAGTCTTCTGGACTCCAGCCCTGGCACTCTAACCACTTTGCCACCTGGCTGCCCAGGACTTCAGATATCTGCTAATCCAGTCCCCTTTGGGAACCACAAAGCACAACGAGTTCAGTGAATTGCATAGGGTGCCACAGGGCTGAATGTCAAGGGTGATTTGCACCCAGCTTCCCCACTTCCAGAAACCCGGTATTCGTTCCATGTTGCCGTAAGCTCCTTGAGAGTAGGCGCTATTTCACATCTGTCTTTGTATCTCCAGAGCTCAACACTGTGCCTGGTACATGGTAACTGCTCAACAAGTGTTTGTTGGTTGATTGTTTGCTAACGTCCCCAACACACTAAGGAGCAGAGTGGAATTTAAACTCTTGTCTTCTGGCGCTGTGAAGAGCTCCTGGCATGATGCCACATAAAGCCTTGTATCAAGGTGAGTCAATATTACTTTGAGCTCCTATGCTGCCAATCAGTGGGGAACAGGTGACAATCAGGTGTACATCTTGCCTAACCATGAAAAAGATCAATAGACTTTTTTAATAGTATTTTTAGAGCTACCACGTGGTGTAGTGTATAGGGGGAATGCCTGAGAGGCAAAAAGACAGACTCCTCTTTAAGTCCTGCCTCTGACCCCACTCTCCCCACCACCACTTGACCATGGGCAAGGCACTTAACACCTCAGCCCCCCAGGAGACTGTCAAATGAGTTGAGAATCTGCCCCTGATAAGCTCCAGAAAGGAGCTCCTCTTGGTGGAGGGAAGTTTCTCTTCAGGGATTTCCTTATGCCAATGAAATCACAAGTCCAGACCAAATCTTTGGAGTCAGACATGGAAGAAAACAAAAAGAAGCCAGTTACTACAGAATAGTTTGTGTCTGCAAGAAAATTCCATCAAAGAAAAACAACTCTGATTATGAGACCTCTGTTGGCCTCTGCAAAGGAAATAAACAGCACATTTGAAAGTATGCCTTAAACAAGGGAAAGATGATCCGTTTGGGAGAGACTTCCCGAGGAGAAATGTCCCTTTGTTTATCTTTTTTATTTAAAAGCTCATTCACAGGGGTCAAAGTTGAGCAGTGGTTTTCTATCCTGTGGCTTCTGGCCTTCCCCATGGATGGTACCCAATGGTTAGTGACCCCAGTTTCATCACTGGGCATTGGTCATTTTGTTTTGTTTTTCTTGTCTGCATTGTTTCAAAGGTTAATAGGCTTGGTATATAGAGTATCTGTTGACTTAGAGTTGGTCTTCCCAGAATCTCAACATCACAGACTTGTCAGGGACCTCAGAGGCATCTCATCCAACCCACCATAGCTGAACAAGCACACTCTCTCTTTATAAGGCCACCCTTCCAAGCGGTATTCTAGTCTCTACTCAAAAAACCTCCCCTTAGCTCGGTGGGTCGCAAACCCTTTGGGGGTCAAACGGGGTCGCCTAAGACCATTGGAAAACACATATTTCCAATGGTCTTAGGAACCGAGTCACCGCTCCTTTCTACGTCTCCAGGCGGTTCTGCCCACATGCAGATACACCCACATACAAGTATTAAAGGGTCACAGCATTAGGAAGGTTGAGAACCACTGCCTTAGCTGCTTAGCAGAACCTTCTAGTGTCAACAAAGGAGTATATGAAAAGTTGCTAGCAATCCTTAAAGAACTAGTAAGTGCTAACTATTATTAGTTCTTAGCAACCTCTTCCTTTTCTTAGAGACAGTGTATAATGACCGGTGTTCTTTGGCCTAGACCCTGTGAGACCTTACTTCCAACCTGCCTCAGGCACTTACTTATCTGGCCCTGGGCAAGTCCACTATTCTTTCTAAGCCTCAGTTTCCTCCTTCCTAAAGTAGAGACAGTAATTAACACCTATCTCTTAGGGTTCTTGTGAAGTTCAAATGAGATCACGTATTTCAAACCTCAAAGTGCTGCAGAAACATGAGCTGTTATTACTAGTCTGTACCCCTCTTCCCCGTTCGAAGTCAAATGGAGAGCCATGGTTCCATAGCTTGGGTTTTGAATGTTTCTTTTTCTTAATTCCAAATAAAACATGGTTATAGAAACATTTCATCCAGTGGTTGACTGTGGAATGGGGACCCCTGTGATACTTGGCATAGGGACTGATGGTGAATTATTGATTTTTAAAACCTCATGGGAAAATAGTGAAATAAGAGTTCCATAAAAATGTTTAATAGTAGCTGATGCCTTCACCTCATGCTTTCGTTTTTTAATAAGTGCTGACACATCAGTTCCCTTTATTGTGCAAAGATTTCCATCTGTGAGGGAAAACAGAAACATCATTTTCAGTACCACTTATCAGCTATGTGACCTTGGAGAAATCACTTCCCTTCTCTAGGAAGTGCCTCTGCCTCTGTCTCTCTCTGTCTCTGTCTCTGTCTCTCACTCTGTCCCTCTCTCTTTCTTTCTCTCTGCTTTTGAGTGCTGAAGTACGTCACAACAATAAAATCACAAGTCTAAACAAGTATATACAGAGAGAGAGAGGGAAAGAGGGAGGGATACAGAAAGAACAAGAGAGAGAGAGAGAATTAATGAATTCATAAATCAATAAGCATTTCTTAAGTGTTTAGGATGTGTCAGGCCTCATGGGGAGCATAGGTAACACAAAGACAAAAAAAACCACAGTGTCTACTCTCAAAGAGCTTATATTCTATCTGGATAAACGACATACACACATATAAGAAAATTCATACAAAGGCATCATTTAATTTCCTTGAAGGTATTTTTGTCTTTTGATCTCCAGCACTTAGGACAGTGCATGGTTGGAGCCAAATCAAACATATGTTGAACTTAATTGGATTGCTTTTTCATGTTTTGTTGTCTCTTTCTGATCTCAATGCAGTCTTCATTTCAAAAATGGCCTTTCAACATGGGCCCCTCCACTGTCTTGCTCTATGATTTCGGGTACGTTTCTTAACCTTGTTAGGTCTCAGTTTCTTCATCAGTAAATTTTAATACCGCCCTGTCTCACAAGTATAGACTAATTCAGCAAAGTGATGGTAAAATATAATGGGAAATTCATAGCACTTCCCAAATGCCAGACAATATCCTTGATGTATTCCCACGTTGACTCAATTCTTAATTGGTTCATGTGGTGAACAGAATGAAATTGGAATTTTATTTCAAATAATTCACTTTGTTAAGTATCACTTGATAGCTAAAACATCTAGAATCATACTTCATGGCTCTGTTATAAGAAAAAGTGTTTAACTAAAGACCAGTCTTTCCCTAAATTATCTGAACCCCTAAGGTGCCTATTTGTCATGTCAGTGAAAGGGCAGTAGCGAAGGGTGAGGTGGGGTGGGGAAGTGCCTCTCCAAACCAACTGTTCATCTTTACTCAGTGTTTTAGGGATACTTGTAATCTCTAATAATGTCAACCAAACCCATCCATGGCTGTTCATCCTACATGACTTTTAACCACTATGTCCTCTCATAAGTCTGTCATGGGGATCTACCCAACATGGTGGGGACATTTTTCACTTTCTCTTAAAATCACAAGATTACTAATGAAGAAGCCATACTAATTATCCCTTCCCTCTTACTACTGATCAGTGTATCTTCTTTTATGGTCAAACATTTTTCTGGTGGCAACACTTTAGTTTGTGAACTCCTTAAGGGCAGGGACGTCTTCTTACCTTTGTGGGGTTACTGCCAGCAATTAGCACAGTATTGATTAAGTAACTCACTGAAACAACAGTTTCTGAAGAACTGAAGTTGAGGGTCATGTTAAAGGCAATAAAAGGTACATGGTGAGTACAAGAAGACTGCAATATGTTGTGAATATTACACAGACTCCCCTATAAGATCCTTGGGTTGTGTAGGTCAACTGCTGCCTTGCTTAAGCCTACATGAAGACAGTACGCCCCTGTATTTATTATCCAGCAATCAAGTTTTGTTAGCTTAGTGCAATATCTGAATTGTCCACCAGGTGATACTATACTTCAGCCACCAGCCCAAGCCTTGTTATCTACTCTTTGGTCCATGGAGGACCTGTATCCCTTTTCCAATGTTTCATAATCCCTTCATGTTATCATATCCCTGCTGGTAATAAGATAGCATTAGATCTGCAATACTTAGGCTGTTTGACAACTACCACCACTACCACCACCATTACAGAGCCCACACAGTCGAAGTGCTGGAAGAACTGAGAGCAATATGTAGAAGTTAAAAAGAGGCAAATTTAAGCTTAGAAGAAGCCTGCTAACCAAGTGGAATGGGCTGCCTTGGAGTGTAGTGGGTGCTCCCTTACTCAAAGTCTTCAAGAAAAAGCTAGATAACCGTTTGTGAGGATGCACAGGGAATTATGGAGGGAATTCTTGCTCAGATATAGTTTGGACTCAATGGCCTCTGAGGTCCATTCCAATTCTGAGACTATATAATTTTGTGAAGAGTTCAAGAAAGACCCAGTGATCCCAACTCACAGGATCACAGTCTGTCTTAGAAGAGACTACAAAGGGCATATAATCAACTTATGCCAGACCAAGAATCTCTGCTCCAATCAATAATAATAGTAATAATGCTAGAATTTATGTAGCACTTTAAACATTTTATTTTATCTTTAAAACACCCCTTGGAGGTAGGATCCATTATTATCCGTATTTTACAGATGAGAATACTGAGGCAGACAGAGCTTAAGTGACTTGCCAGGATCACACAGCTGATATGTGCCTCAGGCTGAATTTGAACTCAGGTCCTCCTGATTCCAGGTCCAGTCTTCTTTTCACTATGCCACCTAGGTGCTATCCCTAACAAATGGTCATCCATCAAGTCTTTACTTGAAAACTCCATCAGCCACCATCATATCATCCATACATGGAACTGTCAGTTACAGTAAATGGAGCAGTTTTGAATGCTGTGGATAAATTCACTTATGTTGGCAGTGTACTTTCTGGGAATGTACATAATGATAATGAGGTTGACACATGCATTGCCAGAGCTAGCTCAGTGTTTTGGAGGCTCCAAAGGAAAGTATGGGACAAAAGAGGTGTTAGAGTGACTACCAAACTGAAGATCTACAGAGCTGTTGTGCTGAGCTCACTGCTGTATGCCTGTGAAACCCGGACAGCGTACTAGTGCCATGCCAGGAAACTGAATCACTTCCATTTGAATTGTCTTAGGAAGATTCTGAAGATCACCTGGCAGGATAAGGTACCAGACACAGAGGTCCTTACTTGAACTAATCTGCCAAGCATTCAAACTCTCCTTCAGAGAGTGCAACTCTGATGGGCTGGCCACATTGTTCAAGTGCAAAATGTTCGCTCGTCAAAAAGACTGGTTTATGGAGAACTCACAGAGGGCAAGTGTTCACACGGTGGTCAGAAGAAGCGATACGAGGACACCTTCCCAGTCTCTCTGAAGAACGTTGGGATTGATTGTGTGACATGGGAAACACTGGCACAGGACCGTCCAGCATGGTGTGCCCACATCGGAGAAGATGCTGTGCTCTATGAGCAAAGCAGAATAGAGACAGCTCAAGGGTGCACAGATTTGGAGTATCCGCCCCAAATGTCCCCGTGGACTGTTCGTGCCTGACCTGTGGCAGAGCATTCTAAGCTTACAGCAATTAGTCTGATCAGCCACATTGAAACTTGTCTCTAGCATGAGGATGTCATTTTGGTCCTCTTCAAGAATGAAGGACAACAACCAACCAAGTTGAAAACCCCTAGTGACGAAGAACTGATTACCTCCTGAGGCAGCTCAGGCTCCTTTTAGATGATTCTATTAAGAAGTTTTTAATTACATGTAACCTAAATCTGCCCCTCCACAACTTCCACATTTTGCTCCTAGTTCAGGGGAGGAGTAGAGGAAGGGGAGAGAAGGCAAGTAAAACAAATTGAATCCTTGTCCACGTGAGTTTTTCAGATATTGAAGCTGATATTTTAGAGATGGAAGAGACCTCAGAAATAATCTACTCTACCCTGGTCACTTACAGAGGAGGAAACTTGGCGGGGAGGGGGGGCATTCAGATAATGTAATTTTTCTCAAGGCCGCAAAGTCAGCATAAGGAACTCAAACTCTGGGGGTGGCTAGGTGGCTCAGTGAATAGAGCACCAGCCCTGGAGTCAGGAGGACCTGAGTTCAAATATGACCTCAGACAATTAACACAAAAACTAGCCATGTGACCTTGGGCAAGTCACTTAACCCCAGTTGCCCTACCTTCTCCCCTCCGAAAAGGAAAAAAAAAAAAAGAACTCAAACTCTGAGGCCAGATCTTCAGACTCTAACCCCAGGCCTCTTTTAGCCCCTACAAAACAGCTGTCTCCATTATACCAAAACTGACTCAAAGACAATTCTCATATCCCCCTTCCCCAATATCTCCCCTAGTCTTCTTTTCTCCAAGATAAACATCCCCAAATCATTCCTTGTATGGAATGTTTCCTATGCCTCTGACCATCCTGGTCAGTGTGAATTTCAAATGTCTTCATCATGCAAGTGTTCCACAGAAGGAAGAAGGCTCAAGAGAACAGGAAAAATCCAGAAAGCAGGCAATAGGAGGAGCTAGATAGTCCCTCCTGCCTTGGTACATGGTCTTTATTAGTTACTGAGGTTGAAAATTCATAATCCTGGGACAAATGTGGTGATGAGTTTTTTCTATATTTGATTATACTGGACCACTAGACCCATACTCAAAGCTTTTCTTGGTTGGTAGGACTTAATGAGAACTTGAGATACAGAAGAAACCCTGTGGATTCAGTTGACCACTCACTCCCCTTCCCCTCCTCCCACCATTTTCTTTACCTTTTGTGATTTGGGGGAGAGGCTATCAAGAACACATTTAAAGAGAGCAGGTTGGATCTTTTTAAAAAATTTTATACCTTTTACAAGGCATCCTAAAGGTCTTAGTGCAGTTATAAGCTTTAATAACTTAAAGCTAAGTTATTAGCTAAGACTTTTGAGACATCATTTTCTTTCTTTTAGTTTGCCAAAAATTTTAACCTTTATTCTTTCACATTTTTTCTAGTTTGACATTGATTTTAATCTTTGATATAACAGTTCAATGGTATAAGGAGAGATGATTTAGATAAAGATTTTCATGTTGGCAACTAAATCATTTCCCATTAATAGCATGTAATTGATTTCATCTTTTTCATGCTATTATTGGAGATTTGTCATGTTTATTCCCTCCTGAGTTTCTCCATGAAGAGAACATTCATGATATATAGGCATGGAGCTTCTGTATAACCTGGAACAGAGGTGACAGACTCTCCATGAGTAGGCTGCAAGCTGCTAGCAAAACTCCCAAGTAACACTGAAATGTAATTTGGAGAAAATAGTGGAATAGAAGCATCAACCCAGCTGAACTCTCCCAACATTCTCCTCAAACGAACTTTAAAATAACATGTCAAATCAAATTCTAGAGTGGCAGAGCCAATAAAAAGTCAAGATGAGACATTTTTCTAGCCTAAGACATACTCAGGAGGTCAACAAGAAAGGTTTGTGACACTGAGGAGGCCAGCATGGTGCACAAATAGTAGCACTAGCAGGAGGAGGCCTTGGAGGAGGTTGCAACAGTGGCAGAAGTAGCTTTGGGAGATCTCAGCTCAGAAACAGGAAGTGGACTGGACAACTAGTTAGAAGAAGATTATAAGGGACCCTTTGTGGCACTAGGGGCAGGACCAGATGCTGGTTGGCATCACTATTGCCCATATGTAATTCTAGGTTACAGTTCCAGAGAGAAGAGGATCTCTTGTGGTAAGTTACAAGAAGTACCTGGTCACAGTTTCAGGGCCAGAGGATCACTAGCACTTGCAGTTGAAGGGGAGCAGGGGCTCTTCCTGGGTAAAGACCAGAGCACAGAGCAGGGACTACACCTCTACCAGGATCATGTCACCTAGGAAGCACTAAGAACTTAACAGATCCCCAGAACTAGCTATGAAAAAAGCAGCATGAAAATGTCTAAAGCATAGGACAGTGCCTCCCCACCCCTAGGTGAGCAGAGCCCAATGGTATATATAATGTTCAAAGCCAAGAAATAATCTGGAAAAATGAGCAAACAATGAAAAATAAACCTGACCACAAAAAGTTACTATGGTGACAAGGAAGATCAAGACACAAACTTAGAAGACAACAACATGAAAACAGCTATAAACAAAGCCTCAAACAGGAAGAAAAAAAATGCAAAATGGACATGAACTCAACAAGAATTCCTAGAAGGCCTAAAGAAAGAGATGAAAGTGGTAGAGGAGAAATTAGGAAAAAGAAATAGGTGATGCAAGAAAATTATGAAAAGAGAGTCAATGACTTGATAAAAGAGGCACAAAAAATGCTGAAGAAAATAACACCTTAAAGAATAAAATTGATAAAATGGGAAAGAAGCACAAAAATTCACTGAAGAAAAGAAAATCTTAAAAAGTAGAATTGACCAAGTGAAAAAAAAAGGTCAAAAGCTACTGAAGGAAATAATTCCTTAAAAAATAGAATTGGCAAGTGGAAGCTAATGGCTCCATGAGACATCAAGAAACAATAAAAACAAGTCAAAAGAATTTAAAAATAGAAGAAAATGTGAAATATCTCATTGGAAAAACAGGACACCTGGAAAACAGATTGAGGATAGATAATTTAAGAATTATTAAGAATTAGAGTTCAAGGAATTACATAGGAAAACTCTTCTGATATTGTAGGACCAGAGGGTAAAATAGAAATTTTTTAAAAATTCACTTATCATCTCCTGAAAGAGATCTCAAAATGAACTCTCAGGAATATTATAGCTAAATTCCAGAGCTTCTGGATCAAGGACAAAATATTGTAAGCAGCCAGAAAGAAAGCATTCAAAATTGTGGAGCCAATCAGGATCACACAAGATTTAGCAACTTCCACATTAAAGAAGTAGACAGCTTGGAATAAGATATTCTAGAAGGCAAAGGAACTAGGATTACAAACAAGAATAGCCTATCTAGCAAACTGAATATTATCCTTCAGGGGAAAAAGTCAATATTTAATGAAATAGAGGACTTGCAAGCATTCCTGATGAAAAGACTAGAGCTAAATGGAAAATTTGACATTTTAACACAAGACTCAAGAGAAGCATAAAAAGGTAAACATGAAAGAGAAATCATAAGAGATTCATAAAGTTAAACTGTTTAAATTACTATGTGAGTAGATAATACATTTAACTCCTAAGAAATGTATCCTTGTTTGGGCAGTTAGAAGGAGTCTCCATAGACAGAAGGCATGGTTGTGAGTCAATTATGTTGGGTGGGATGATCTAAAAAAATTAACGGGTGAGAAAGAGGAATTCAAAGGGAGATAGGAGAAGGGAGAGGAAGAGTGGGGGAAATTATCTCAAGAAAGAGCTTTTACAATGAAGGGGAAAGAGGGTGGTGGCAGGCAATGCTTGAACCTCACTATCATCAGAATTGGTTCAAAAAAGGGAAGAACATACATGCACACTCAATTGGGTATAGAAATGTATCTTACCCAACAGGGAAGTAGGAGGGAAATGGGATAAGAGAAAGTGGGTGGGGGTATGCTGATAAAGGGGAAGACAGATTAAACGCTGGTCAAAAGCAAAATAGCTCTTGAGGAGGGATAGATGAGAGAGAGAGAGATTGAGAGAGAGAAAGAAGAAGGAGAAGGAGGAGGAGGAAGAGGAGGAGGAGGAGGAGGAAGAAGAAGAAGAACAAGAAGAACAAGAACAAGAACAAGAACAAGAAGAACAAGAAGAAGAACAAGAAGAAGAAGAAGAAGAAGAAGAAGGAGAAGGAGAAGAAAATGGAGGGGGGAGGGAGAGAAATACACAGTTTGTAATCATAACTGTGAGTGTGAATGCGCTAAACTCACCCATAAAACAAAAGCAGATAGCAGATGGATTAGGAACCAGAATCCAATAATAAGTTCCTTACAATAAACACCCTTGAAATAGAAATTAAAATAATGTTAAACAGAGTTAAAATAAGGAGCTGGATCAGAATCTATTTGTTTTAGCTTAGATTTTTTTAAAAAGGCAGAGGTAGCATTCACGATCTCAAACAAAGCAAAATAAAAAAAATAGATCTAATTAAAAGAGATAATCAGGAAAACAACATTTTGCTAAAAGGTACCATAAAGAATGAAGTAATATTAATACTAAGCATATATGTACCAAATGGCATAGCATTCAAATACTTAAAGGCACAAACAAAATCAATACAGTCAAAATTAAAAGAAAAGCAGGAAACTGGGGGAAAATTACAGCAAATTTCTTTGATAGAGGCCTTGTTTCTCAAATATATAGGGAACTGAGTCAAATTTATAAAAATAAGAGCTATTCCCCAATTGATAAATGATCAAAAGATATGAACAGGCAGTTTTCAGAAGAAGAAATCAAAGCTATTTATACTGATAAGAAAAAAATGCTTTAAATCACTATTGATTACAGAAATGCAAATGAAAGCAATTTTAAGATACCACCTCACACCTATCAGATTGGCTAATATGACAGAAAAGGAAAATAATAAATATTGGAGGGGGATGTGGGAAAACTGAGATACTAATGCACTGTTAGTAGAGTTGTGAACTGATCCAACTATTCTGAAGAATAATATGGAACTATGTGCAAAGGGCTATAAAATTTTGCATACCCTTTGACCCAGAAATATACCAGGTCTGTATCCCAAAGAGATCAAAGGAAAAGGACTTCTATGTAGTAAAATGTTTATAGCTCTTTTTGTGGTTACAAAGAATTGGAAATCATGGAGATGCCCATCACTTGGGGAATGGCTGAAAAAGTTTTTGGTATATGATTGTGATAGAATATTATTGTACTATAAGAAAAGACAAGCAGGATGGTTTCAGAAAAACCCAGGAAGATTTATGTGAACTCACGCAAAGAGAAGTTGAGTAGAAGCAAGAGATCATTGCAAACAGTAACATCAATATTGCAGTAAGGATCAACTGTGAAAGACTTCAATACTCTGATCAAGACAATGATTCAAGACAATTCCAAAGGACTCATGATGAAAGACTCTATCCACTTTCAGAAAGAGAACCGATGGAGTCTGAGTGCAAATTCAAGCATATTTTTTTCACTTTCTTTATTTTTCTTGCTTTTTTGCAACATGGCTAATATAGAAATGTTTTCCATGATTTCACAAGATATGTATACTTCATATCTTACTGATTGCCTTCTCAATGACTGAGGGCAGAGCTGGAGGGAGAGAGAGAATTTGGAACTCAAAATCTTCTAACAATGAATGCTAAAAATAAATAAGCAATAAATTTCTTAAAAGAGATGTAATTGGGAAATGTTCAAAGAAACAAACAAAAACACCACATTGATAATGTAAATGAGTGGTTTTTCTAAGTCAGCATGAGTCCCACAGCTGTTTCTGTTAGAACTGGACGCCCTTTGTCTTCCTTCATTTCTTACTCCTGAAATGTTTTATGATAGAGTTCTTTTTTACTTCCTTCTTTAGTCTAACCTTTACAATGAAATCCTGAATCAATGAGTCAACAAGCACTTATTAAGTGCCCATTATATACCAGGCAGTGTGCTCAGCTCTGGAGATACAAAGAAAGTCGGAAACAATCCCTGCTCTCTAGGAGCTCATGGTCTAATGTGGGAGACAATGTACAAATGACTATGGACGAACAAGATCCAGATGGAATAAATGAGAAATAATAAACAGAGGGAAAGCATTAGCACTAAGGAGGGCTGGGAAAGGCTTCTTGTAGAAGGCCAGACATGAGCTGAGACTTGCAGGAAGCCAAGGGGCGGAGCTGAGGGAGGAGACATGGGCATGAAGGGCAGCAGTGAAAACACTCAGATTTGGGAAATGGAGTATCTCATGTTAGGAGAATCCAGAAGGTCAGTAGGGCTGAATGGGATAGAACATGGGAGGGAGTGAAGTAGAAGAACCAGAAAGAGAAGAAGGGGTTTGACACTGAGGGTTAAACAGTATAGTAAGTTATTAAGGAATGTTTTATTAGGTTATTTGGAAATTTTCTCCTCCCTTCCCTGTTCTTCAGCAGACGTTGGTAAGTGTTTGATGCTGGTCTTTTTGCAAGTGTTCATCATAGGCACTGCAAAATGAGTTATTTATGATATATTTATATGTGTGTATCAGGGATGGACTGAGGCACTTCCTATGGAGCTAAATGTTCACTCCAGCTTCTTTTGGTGGTACAGGTGCAATGACCCTTTGCTAAAGGACATGCTCAACACAGAAACTCTTGATTTCAGGAAAACCAAGAGAGATGATGCCCTGAAAGAGTTTGAGGGGGAACACTAATTCTCAGAGTCTCTTCCATTTTCCACACTATTGAGTTTTGGTCTACTGTGAGGATAGAAAAGAAATCCTCTCTCCCTTGTGGAAAGTTTAAGGGAGAGGAAGCTGTGGAAGAGTGAGGTGTGGGAGGGGGGGAGTTGATGGTGGTGGTTGGAGATTGATTCACTTCAACTCCTCTTCTCACTCTCTAGGTGTTTCCTTCTCTGACTGATCATCCGTGATATAAGACTTCCACCCCATCCCCACTCTGGCTTTGGGAACCAAAGAACCAATCAGGAATTTCTGGGTTGAGCATGTCCTCCCATAAGAGACCCAAGTATATGCCCAGCTCCACTGGAAATGTTCTCATCTGCTCTTTCTAGAAGGCTTCCAAGCCTTTCCCCACCAAGGTGGTCCCCTATGTATGTGGTAAAATCACATGAGATTCCTCAAAAAATGTAACATATAATTTTCTGCATAACTTTCAGATTATTAACATCTGGCAAAACATCAAACACTAAGACCTACATTTATCAATAATATTTGTCAATGACCAAATCACAGGATTCCTTATAGATGGTGAAGCTCTTCAGATGATCCTCTTTGTGATTAAAATAGTGATGATTTCAAGTCCCAAGATATTGAAGAGCCTCCTAAATAAGATTTATATCACAGGGAAGGTGAGGAATATTGAGGGAAATTTTGATGATAAAAAGACACAACAAAATACATCATTAAAATCAATTTAAAAAAGATCTATAATCACTCAAAGGGTTTTAGTCAATCCACACACACAAAAAATCAAATGGATAAAGAATCCATGTTGGGAAGACCATAATATGCTATTGAATGAACAACCCTAGAGCTATTCCATCAGAATATGTATTTTTGTATATACTCATATACATATATTGAACTGATCCTGTAAACCAGGGGTTCTTAACCTAGAGTTCATAAATCCATGTGTATGTGTTTAATTTGGATAATTGCATTTCAGCATAATTGGTTTCCTTTGTAGTCTTATGTGTTTAATGTTATTCATTTAAAACATTCTTTGGAGAAGAGGTCCATAGACTTACCCAGACTGTCCAAGGAGTCCAAGACACAGAACTCTTTCTGTAGGTGGGCAATGAGCTGGGTTTAAGCATTGTCTAGGAGTACGAGAACAGGCTAGATTGCATTTTGTGAACAGCTCAGTGTATTTAATCTTTAAGTCTATCCTTGAACAATGGCTCATCTTTTAAAAATCAATATTCTTCCAGCAATATTGTATGGCTGTAAATTCTGGAAGACCAGTCTTTGAGGAGTTAAGGTTCTAGGTCATCCAAAGATGAATGGAGAGATGTGTGAGGTATAAACTTAAGTATATACCTAGTGAAGGAATTTATAGGTGGAGAATTAAGGATATCATCAGAGAAGTGCATGGCCAGAAAAGGAGGTGAGCCAATCACAAAGGAGTAAGGAATAGACAATGAATGACCCACATAAATCCATCGGTATTCATGCAATGTCAAGCATGTAGTTTAAGCCCCTTATTTCACTAGAGATCTGGAGGAAATTCCCCAGGACATTGGCTAGGGCTCCTGTGGAGAATTTACAAAAGACCATGGACATGATTTACTCACACAAAATGAGAAGATTTGGAAGGACATTTAGGATTATTTGGGACCTATGTGGTTGAGGGGGGTAGGCACATCAATGAAATGACAGATCTGTTGAAGAATGGGGAGAAAGATCATAGGATGATTCATGTGGCAATAGAAGAAAACTTAGAGACCACCCAGTTCAACACCTTCATTTTACAAATGGGGAAACTGAGGCTCAAAGAGGTGATATGCCTTTCCCATATAGTAGTAAGTGGCATAGTTGGGATTTGAATTCAGCACATCTGATTCCAAAAGCAGCACTCTTTTCATACCAACAGAGATACAGTATACAAGTGCATGATAACTATTTTAATGTTTTTATCCCCCTCTTCCTGATGCAGAAAAAAAGAGGTCCTCCCAATAAATCAATTCCACTCTCTTCTTTAGAATTCAAAACACTTTAAACAGCAGGGGTGCAACATGGCCACATTAGTTTCCTTGAGAGCCCAAGTATTACTATTTTGAGCTGCGGGGGGGGGGGGGGCAGTGCACATTAAGAAGTATAGTTCTGTTATGTATCCTAGAAATACTTATGAAGAAAAAGGAGAGGAATAAAGTAGAGGAGGAGGAGGAGAAAGAGGAAAAAGAGGAGGAGGGAGAAGAAGAAGAGGAAGAGAAGAAAGAAGAGGAAAAAGAAAAGGAGAAAGAGGAGAGAGGAGGAAAAATGAGACTGGGGGGACTATGGGCATCATGTCTCAAATGCATCAGATTTTTTTGATGTATTATTTAGTCTGATGAACTACTTTTCTTCTCTTTTTTATTCTCTGGCAGAGGAATATATATGGAAATAAAAATGATACAAAAATCAGTATATGCTTAAAAATCAATTTTACGCTTATTACAATAATCAGGTGAGAAGCCAGCAGAATAATCTCAAAGCAAAACCAACGAAGATTGGTCCTGACATTCCTCTCTACAAATTTCACTTGGTCATCTTCATTGTCTCTAGCCAAGTAGCCACTATCATAATTCAGTGTGGATTAGTTTTGAAGGAAATGGACAAAAGACGAAAGGAAGGAAACAAACATTAGGTGCCTACTTACTATGTGTGAACGGCTGTGCTTACCATGTTACAAATATTATCTCATCTGATTCTCACCATCCTGGGATGTACATATCCCATTTTACAGTCGAGAAAACTGAGGCTGACAGAGGGTAACTCAGCTAGTAAGTGTCTAAGGCTGAATTTGGACTCTAGTCGTCCTGACTCCAAGCCCAGCAATGTATGCGAGGAATAGGAAATGTGTTTTATTTTATTTTGGTTTTCTTCCCCTGTGTCTCAGGCCAGAAGATCTTTATTACAACTTTTATAAAAGGCCATCTGGAGGAATAAACATTAGACTTGGAACCAAGAGAACTGAATTTGAGTCCAGGCTTTCTTAGCATCATTGGAAGGGTTGGAAAGGACCTGAGATAGGGTAGTTTAAAAAGTCTCAGGTTTACAGATGAAGAAATTGAACCAGAGAGTTGAGTGTTCTGCCAAAGGCTACAGAGCTTATATAGACAGAAGGGTCAGAATTTGAACCCAGTCTGAAATTACTTTGTTTTTACTAAGTATCTCTATCTACATTGCATTGCCTCAACAAAACATGAATTCCTCAAAGGCAAGGACAGATTTCATTTTGAATCTCCACCAGCTAGCACAGTGCCCAGAACATTAATAAATACTTATGAAGTTTAGTCTTCTGAATGCAAATCCCATGTTCTTTCCACTATGGCAAGCTATGTAGCTCTATCACTTACTGGCCATATGAATTTGTTCTCAGTGTCCTAATCTGTAAAATGGGAATGATATTAACTTCCCCATCCCCTTCACAGGGTTGTTTTGTGTAAAACTCTATAAATATTAATTCCTGTTATAAATGATGAAATTGGACAGCTCAGAACTAGGGTTAAAGTTGGAATTAGGGTTAGAGTCAATTAGAGTAAGGAATGGGAAGAAGATTGGTCTGAATATTTCATTTATTATGCAATGAACTCCTGGCACACGTGAAATGCAAAATAAAAATCATATGACAGTATCTGAGATACCCAAGGATCACTTATTCCACAAGGTCAAGTCGACATTCATTACAGGATTTCTTCTCTAATAAAAGGGTTTCACTTTTACTAGTTAGGTGATGGTGACTCAGGGTGGGTGGAATTTGTGTTGGATGTGCCCAAGGGGTGGGTGAAATTGCACATTTCGCATCCCTAGGCTATATGCATCCAAGGCTGCCACTTCCCTCCTGCCTGCTCCGTCCTCTCCCACACACAACCCAAGCGCCCAAGGCAGGAACAAGATGAGAGTTACAGCCACGAAGACACTAATGTATTGTATGCATGCTCTTTTGAGGAACCAGGGTGAGGAGCCAAATTGACAGGGAACCAGTGTGGGAGCAAGGGTTGGAATTAGGAAATGAATTCCTTTTCCTCCCCTCCCTCGCCTCCGTCTCCCTCACTCCCAGTAGCTCAACTGCCACTATCCACCTGGCCAGGGTTTTCAAGAACTTGGTACTGATGACATTTAAAAGGTAATAATGAGGATGCTAATAAGAAATAATTAGTCTGTGGTGTGGGGGGCTTGAAGGTGTTTCAGCAGGACTCCAGGTATCCTCAAATGGTATATATTTTTTCAAGTTTTCCCCTTACAATAGCTAATGTGGCTGGATCCTGAAGGGACGTAAAGTGTAAGATGCCTGAGAAGGTAAGAAGTGGGCCAGGCTGAGTTTGGATGGACTGATTTCTGAGAGGCCTCTCCACTCAAGCCGGCCACTTCTCACTGGGGATGTTTCACCCAAAACGGGATTGAGGGTCAAATTATCCATTATCCAATTTAAGCTCCTTATGAGCAAAGTCTTTTTTCATTCTTTCTATTTATAGCCATAACCTGGAACTGAACTTGGCAGACAGTGGGCTTTTAATAAGCACCTGTTGATTGGTTGCCTGACCAAAGAGAGGCAAAGAAAGATGGCAAGGCAGCCCAATGGATAAAACCAAGTGGGGAAGCAGCAAGACCTGAACTAAAGCATTCTTTAAGCCCTCTTTGGGTACTAAGTCCTAGAAATATAGTTCCTGCTCTCAAAGAGCTCACTTTGTCACTAGGGAGGATAACAGAGAATCCAGTTGAAGGGTAGATCAATCAATGAACATTTACAAAACACCTACTATGTGCCAGGCAGACAGCACATTCGGTCTTTAAAATATTTCCTTTGATTTGCAGGATTTCCTTTTTGGTATGTAGTTGACATTTTTAATTTGTTCTGTTTCTAGCTAAGCTAGAAGGTAAAGTGTGAATAATATGAAACCAGTCAAGAAATCTAGACAGAAGCCTTTAATGCCAAACAGGAGGGGTAGACATTTTACCCTAGAGTCACTCTGGAGCCACAGGAGTTTCTTGAGAAGGGGAGTTCTTCAGGAATTCAGTTTGGCAGATGTTTGAAGGATGGTTTGGGGAAGGGAGAGATTAAAGGAAAGAATGCCAGTTAAGAGATGATGGCAACAGTCCAGGGGAAAAAATATGAGGGCCTTAAGTAGGGCAGTGGCTGAGTGAGTGGAGAGAAGGGGATGGATATCCGAGATGCCGAGGAGGCAGAATTATAGGACTTGGCAACTGCTCATATATTCAGGGTGAGGGAAGGAAGAATCAAAGAAGACTTTGAGTGATGGGAGGATAGTGTCTTACAAAGAAACAGAGAATGTAAGAGCAGAGTAGGCTCTTTGCAGGAGGAGCAGACTTCCTTTTTAGAGATGTTGGGTTTTATATGCCTATGAGGCATCATAAGTATTCAGTGACCTGGTATCAGTGCTCATGAGAGAATTAAGAACTAGATATGGAGTGGTACAGTGGCCAGAGCCTGAGACTTGGAGTTCAAATCTTGCCTCAGACACTTACTAGCTGTGTGATCCTTGACAAGTCACTTGACCTCTTTGTATGTTTTGCTTCATCTGTAAAATGGAAATAATATAAAATCTACCATATAGGATTTTTTAAAGTTTTATTCATTTTAAACTTAAATACTAAAAGAGAGAAAAGGAACATTTCCATAAATACATAGCATAAAGAGAGAATTCAATATAAAACCATGAATTTTCATTTCAGAGTGCTTATTTAAAAAAACCTACGTAATAATTTGAAACTATGCACAAAGGGCTATAATACTATGCATTCCCTTTGATCCAGCAATACTGCTTCTAGGTCAATATCCAAAGAGATCATAAAAAAGGGGAGAGGACATACATGTACAAAAAATATTTATAGCAACTCTTTTTGTGGTGGCAAAGAGTTGGAAATTCAGGGAGTACTCATGAATTGGCAAATGGCTGAACAAATTGTGGTACATGAATGTAGTAGAATACTATTGTTCCGTAAGAACTAGTGAGCAGGCAGATTTCAGAAAAAACTGAAAGATTTGCATGAACTGATGCTGAGTGAAGTGAGCAGAACCAAGAGAGCATTATACACAGTAACAGCAACATTGTGCGATGACCAGCTTTGATAAACTTAGCTCTTCTCAGCAATACAATGATCTAAGACAATCTAAGACAATGATCTAAGACAAAAGACTCATGACAGAAAATGCCATCCACATCCAGAAAAAGAACTATGGAGTCTGAATGCAGATCGAAGCATACTATTTTCTTTTTTGTTTATTCTTTCTTTCTTGGGGTTTTTCCCTTTTGTTCTGTTCTTCTTTCACAACATGACTAATGTGGAAATATGTTTAACATTATTATACATGTGTAGCTTATGTCAGATTGCAAGTTGTCTTGGGTAGGGGGAGGGAATGGAGGAGGAATAATTTCGAACTCAAAATCTTATAAAGATGAATGTTGAAAACTAAAACTTAATTAATTAATAAAAAAAGAACATATACGTAACAAATACTACTCACTGCTTTCTATGCTATCCAACTTTTCTGTACTTCCTTCTAAGTTTTCTTTTGTTCTCTGTTGTGTACTTTTTATTTTTTTCTCTCTCCCTCCCCAATCTACCCTAGAGGAGGTTACAATTAGACACAAACACACACACAAATATATGTATTTATATATTATATAGATACACATATGTAAAACCATATGCAGGTTTTTTTAAAGATCAAATGGGATGCCGTATGTAAAGTGCTTTGAAAACCATAAATGCTACAAAATGCTATCATGATATTTCTATTACCATTATTACTGTTATATGATAATTGAGCTCATTAGAGTTAATGATATTTGGGGCAGGTAGGTGGTGCAGTGAATAGAGCACCAGCCCTGGAGTCAGGAAGACCTGAGTTCAAAGGTGGCCTCAGACACTTAACACTTACTAGCTGTGTGACCTTGGGCAAGTCACTTAACCCCAATTGCCCTGCCTTCCCCCCTCAAAAAAAAAAGCAAAAGAAAAGAGTTAATGAGATTTTTAAGAGATTTAGTGGAGAAAGAGGGAAGAAGAGGACCTATTATATAGCTTTGTCATGAATTAACTGTGACATTGGGACATTCTTTCCTTTAGCCTCAGTTTCCTCATTTGTAGAATGAGGGGTTTGCTCCAGATGGCAGCACAGTATAATGGAAAAACAAAGGATCTGGAGTGAGAGGTGCAGAGTTTGAAACCCTTTCTTTAATTTATCACTCTATGAGCTTGGAGAAGTTACTTTACCTCTCTCAGCTTTCCTAACCTACAGAAAGGGATGAGAGAGTAGACTTGATGGCTTGTAAGATTAATCCTAAATCTATGAAAATGGGATCCTTTCTTAATCTAAAAGCCCATGATTATCTGCCACACTTTTCATTGGCCAAGTGTATCTCTGTTTCCTGAGCTGTAAAATGAAGAGGCAGGAGTCGGGGGCTTCTGAGGTTCCTTGCAGTTCTCCATTGATGGTCCTCTTGTCTTGAGGGGAGATTCCTAGTGGCTGGCGGGGGGAGGGTTCCAATGCTCAGCTATTTGGGGCTATGTTCTTCATTTTATTTCTGCCTCAGTTTTCTCTGGAGTTAACAATTTTGGTGTTCCAAGAATAATGAACAAATGATCTATTCTAAATACTCTAGTATTAGTCAATGAGTCAACCCTGTTTTACTGCCTCATTATTTAAGGAAAATAATATACTTGCTTAGCTCTTGGTAAAAGTATCATTACTGTGCAAAGCACACGGCTGCTGGATTTTGTCATTCCTAATCAACTAAGAATTGTTATTATGTTAGATTGTTGTAAAATTAATATATCATGTAGAAGTGCATACATGTTAATAATATAAGTGGTTGTTTTATTAAATTACAGATCAATCTGGAGCCATAGAGACAGTGAGTAGGGCAGTGATTGACACACCCTGCTCCATACTGATGGCAGGTCTGATTTGATTATTGTTCTCAGAATAAGAACAAGAAGTCAGGACCAGGAGGGGTATACTCAGCAACAAACCAGATTCCAAGATGCTCCCCACTGGGTAGGTCTGGTTTTCCTGATGTTATGAGTAGAGGCATCATAATAGAGTGATGGATTGGCACATTGGCTAGGTACACAGCTGGCTTCTGAGTCAGGGAGACCTGGCTTCAAGTCTTGCTTTTGATACCTACAGGCTGTCTGACCCTGAGCAAGCTGCCTAACCTCTCTGTGCCCTGAGCACCTCTCTAAGATTTTAAGTTGCAGAGCAGGTACTAAGTAAACTTCATTGGTAGAAAGAATTTCTAATGCTAGTGAAATCACAGGACTGCTCCAAAAAAAGATGACATTTCATGATTTTTCTCTTAAGATCATTCTCTAAAGTAGGAAGAACAGGGGCCTTCAGAGGTAAAGATCCAAGGCTTATTTCTGATGGCTTCCTTGTTGGCAGTCTGCATTTCATTCATGGTTCCTTATCCTCCCTCAGTGCCTTGGGGTGCACTCCTTCCACATCTCGCTTGGCTGAAAATAGGCAGTGTGGTGGTACAGGATGTGGAATGTCCTGTCAGGAGAGCCCTGGACTAGAGTCCTGTGTTGGACATTGTCAGATGCGATTATTACTGAAAAATTTTTTTTAAAATTTATTTTGAGCTCTGAAAACTATCTCTACCATATACCCTTCCCCCTCATTGAGAATGCAAGAAAACCAAAACCCATTATAACATGTATAGTCATGAAATCCTGTATTAGTTAAGTCCAAGAAAAATAATGCCTCAGTTGGTGAGTAAGGAAGATTTTACAGTGGAGGAGAAAATAGTGGGAGGGGGGGGCAACACAAACCTCACTCTCCTATGAACTTGTTCAAAGAGGGAAGAATATATATTGTTACCTTATTAACTCTTCTGCCTTGCTCTTAGCCTCTTCCCCTCCTACTACTTCCTTGTTGGGTGAGATAGATTTCCCTATGCAACTGAGAGAGACAGGGACAGAGAGAGACACACACATAGAGAAAAAGAGAGCGAGACAGAGACAGGGACAGAGAGAAAGAAACAGAGAGAGGAAGACAGAAACAGACAGAGGAAGAGAGGGAGAGAGAGAGAAAGAAAGAAAGAGAATGAGATGGAGACAGAGAGACAGGGACAGAGAGACACACACACAGAGAAAAAGAGAGCAAGACAGAGACAGGGACAGAGAGACAGAAAGAGAGAAAGACAGAAACAGACAGAGGAAGATAGAGAGACAGAGAGAGAGAGACAGAGAAAGACAGAAACAGAGGGGAGCAGAGAGACAGGGAGAAAGAGAGAGACACAGACAGAGAGACAAAGAGAGAGCCATCACCTTATCTTAAATCCTCTGGAATTGTTGGTCATCACAGAAAACCTTCTTAGGGTCAAAGGATCCTTATTTCCAGTTGGAAAAGATCTCTGAAGCCACCTGGTCCAACTCCCTTCATTTTTCAGATGCGGAAACTGGCGTCCGAGGAGTCTGAGTGACTTGTCCGAGATCACACAGGCTGCATCAGAAGCAGGAGCTGAATTCTTCTCCTTTGATCCAGGAGTCCCCGTCATTTCCATTGCACCGTGATAGCTCCCAAGCACCTCCTCCTCCAGGAAGCTTTCCCAAATGAACCCCAGCTGAAACAAATCTCTCTCCAAATTTCAGCAGCAGCAGCACTTTGGATCTTTGCTTGACCCTCACTATAACCAACAAGCCTGTGCAAGTGCCTGGTTCCCCTTTTAAAGCATCAGAGTCACGGGCAGGACCTCTGCTCTCTATCATTCTATCCCCAGCACCTTGGGCTTGGCATGTGTTTAATAAAAGCTTGATTTGGATTCCAAGGTCAGAGCACCTCATTTTACAAATGAAGGAACTGAGGCCCAAAGAAGGAGCCTGAGGCCATTGCAGGTGCCAGGCACTCTGCCAAGGGCTTTACAAATACTCTCTCATCAGCTCCTCACAATAACTCAGGGGAGCTGGTGCTCTCATCACCTCTATTTTACAGCTGAGGAAACTAAGGCAGACAGTATAAGTGACTTGCCCAGGATCACACAGCTGGGAGGTTTCTGGAGTTAGATTTGAACTCGAGTCTCCCCAGGCCCAGAACTCTATCCAGAGTGCAGCCTAGCTGCTTAGCTAGACTCTAGCTGGAGAACTGGCTTGGGAGTCATTAAAAACTAGATTCAGATTTAGCCTCCCGCAGTACAAGTCACTCAGCCCCTCAATACCCACAGGCTATACTCTGCACCTCCAACTTTCAAAGCACATAGGGTTCTATGCTGATATAGGAAATTCCTCACCAAGATCATTGATCTAGAACTGGAGCAAACCTTAGAGGTCGTATAGTCCAATACCCTTATTTAACAGATGAGGAAACTGAGTAAAATGACCTGCCCAAAATAATGCAAGTAGTATTGAGCAGAGTCAGGATTCCATTTCAGATCTCGTGAGCTCCTACACTGATATAATCATAGATGCCATTTAAAAAAAAAAAAGGATAATGGTACCCAGTTACAGGAACTTTAAAAAATATAGGCTTTAATTTTTTTCCCCTCAAGAATCAGGAATGGCTCATATTAAAGGAATTTGTCTAGTAACAACAAGAGTAATAACAACAGTTAACATTTATATAGCATTTACCACAAGCACTATGCTATGCCCTTTACAATTATTCCACCACAACCCTGGGAGGTAGGTGCTCTTATTATCCCCATTTCACAGATGAGGAAACTGAGGCAATGTAAAGCCACGCACAAGCAGCTTTCCAGAAGAATGCTGCTGTCAACAGCTTTCAAGGTTCTGATTATATAGTATAATAAACTCTCTATTTATTCAATAAAAAATCAGGGCAAAACATTCACAGAAAATAAAGGTACAGCATTCACAACAACTTATCACTAAAATGGGCACATAGTTTTCACCACAGTGGTCACATAATTTTGAACAAAGGACAATCACTTAGTAACTCATTCAATCATCCTTAAGGGTCACAAAATACAAAAGTCAAAGTTCTCCACTCATGGGACACACTAAGTAACAAATCAGTCACTATTTTATCATCATTCATTATTGACTCATTAGAAAATACACAGGCCATCCACCCCTCAGTCACAAGTAAATCACAGTCTTCTCAGTCAGTGCATAGTATCCAAGTAAATTCTTCTTTCAGATCGACTCAGAGTAGGTTCTCAGATTCCCTGCATCCCCTTCTATGGTCCCAGCTCCTACCTGGATTCACCAAACTGTCACCTGGGTTCAAAGGCAGACAGCTCCCAGTTCCTTGTCCACCTCTCCATGCAGTTCCTCTTCCATGCTAAAGCTCACAGTGTCCAGTCCACCTTAAATTCTTCACAGTTTCTGTTCCCAGGAAGTCAAGGCTTAACAAAACCACAAACAGACAAAATTACCAGCACCACAATCATGCTTCCTCAGTCTTGTGCAGCTCTGGCTGGTCATTGAAAATCTTCAGCAGCTATAGCTGGCTCTCTGAAGAGAAGCTCTGCCACCACAAGTTCCCAGGAAATTCTGACTCTCCCAGCTAGTGTTTTTCCTTATATACAGTATTGTTTCTCCCTATTCAGCCTCTTCCTGTTATGTCAGCAACAGGGGTTCATTCCTTCTGAATCTTTAACAGAGGCTTAATTTGAAATTAGGAGCTAAGTACCTCTTAGCTTAGCAATACAAAGTGATCTTCAAATTTCGTTACTATTATAGGCATATAGAAGTTAAGTGACCTGCCCAGGGCCACAGCTGGATCTGAACTTGGGTCTTCCTGACTCCATGTCCAGTGGCATTGAGTTGATTGCCATATTAAATATATATATATATTTATATATGTACATATACACATATACATATACATATATATGTGTATGTGTGTGTATATATATGTATATGTATATATATACATGTATATATATATATATATGTATATATCTATGTATAAAGTTAACCACTTGGGCCTCAGTTTCTATATGTGGATATTAGACCCTGTGCACTCTGAATTTATTTCAACTCCAAGATTTAATAATTAATGAGTATTATTTTGTCCATGTTTGTGGCTCACTGCAAACAAGTGAGAAATTTATGCTTTAAACATATACACATATATCCTTGTCTATACTAAAAGGGATGGAAGGTAGGACTGCTTTAACTGGAGCTCAGCTGAACAATTTTACAAAAGCTTCTCCTTACTAAGACATAGTCACACACTAAAAGGACATACATCACACCTCTGAGACCTGGGGATGCTCTATTTCTGATTTCTACTCGTGCTGCTGTTGAAAATTCCCACCCATGCTTAGGTTGTGAAGGAGTTTCTGTGCCTTCTTTCCTGGTTCCCTGGACCATGTTCGAGCCATTTCTGTTTCTCACAGAATGGTGTATCAGTCCTCTTATGGGCCTATGGTGTTGCTCATCCTTCTTATTACATTTGGAGAGAACATGTTAAGAGCAGTAACCCAGTGTATAGGTTTCATGCTGACTGCCAAGTCTGCTGGGAGAACATGACAAGTAGTAATTATAAAAGCTGATGTTCAGTTGTGTCTGATTTTCCATGATCCTATCTGGGACAAAGATACTGAAGTGGTTTGTCATTTCCTTCTCCAGCTCATTTTACAGATGAGGAAACTGAGGAAACAGGGTTAAGTCAGTTGCCCAGGGTCACACAGCTAGTAAGTGTCTGAGGCTAGATTTGAACTCAGGTCCTTCTGACTCCAGGCCTGGTGCTCTACCCACTGTACCACCTGGCCATGTCACACAGTAGGAGTTTAATAAATGTTTTTTCACTCATTATATGTAAAACAGGTACTTATATTTAGAGGTACTGTCACAGGATCTGAGTTTAATTTCTATTTCTGCCATTGATGGTGGGCAAATCACTTCATCTCCCTGGGGCCTCAGTTTCCTCATCTGTAAAATTAGGGGGTTGGAAAAGACGGCGTCTGGCTCTCTTCCTCCTCAAAATCTATGGTCTTAACAATCCTAGCCCCTGTCACCCAGTGTTGTAATGAGATTCAAATGAGATAATTAGGCCAGATGCTTTATATTTTGCATTGCTCTGTCTGCATTTCTTACTGTTTCTTATTTCCAGGGCTGCATCTCTTATTCTAGCATCTTGTGAATTCAGTTCCATTCACTGAGCTAAATGAATGAGCATTCAGCACCTCCCACTTGCTGTGTCAGACTAGGGTAGTGGTTCTCCAAGTGGGGTCTGGGCAGGAGGGTGCTCGGGAATGTTTAAGAACTGGCTGGGGGAGGAATGCACACAGGACACTTTTTAGGTCTCTTCTGCATTCTTAACATTCTCTTGATCCCTTTCTTAAGTCCAGACAAGTAAAAAAAACAGTAAATCAAGCCCTGATCTGCAGTTTGCCAATTTCCAAGGTGAAACTACTGACATTGAAAATTTAGCAATAGACTCTCAAGCTGATTTGAGCTGGCTCCAGCGCACCCTTTGATCTGGGGACCCATGGGTGATCTCCAAGACCCTCTCTGAAGGTCCAAGGACAAAACTAGTCACACAATAATACCAAGATGTTTTAATTTCCAATATGGTAAATATCAACAGATATAACTCACATAAACAAAAGTTCTTTAGGGTCCTCAATAATTTTTAAGAGTATAAAGAGTCTCTGAAGAGACTGCCCTAAGAAACTTACATTCTACTGTGATAGCTGTAATATACTTCGTGCCAATCTTCTCTTGCCTTCTCTTGTTAACTTCTGCATCTTAAATAAGGATGTCAGAGCAATTAATTTTTTTCAAGTTTTAAAAGGTTAAAACGTCACTAAGTATGGGTGCTCTATATGTCTTGTCTCCCCCAAACAAAGCACAGACTCTTTTTCTCTCATCTTAACCCTTAACACCATGTTCTTGCACATGGTAGGTACTCAATAGTTTTTGAATGAATGAATAAAATGGTGTTTTTAAATACCCGTGTTTCAAAGCCCATTGGTATGAGACTTTTCTCATTGGTGAGATGGATACTAGTGTCTTGCCCTTCCAGCAGGAGTAGGGTGGGGCACTGATCTTCACCAAGAGGAGAAAGTCAATTACCAATGGACTTTTGGGCTGGGATTATACCCACACTGTTTCCCAATCTAGGGAGCCTATCTTTCTTACATCACTTTGAAACACATAGGCAGTTTTATTAAATTTACCTTGAGCTAATATGAAGCTAAGCCATGAAAGACATCTGTGACTTTCCTCTTTTTTTTTTTTTTGCTTTTTTGGAGGGGGGAGGGCAGGGCAATTGTGGTTAAGTGACTTGCCCAAGGTCACACGGCTGGTAAGTGTTAAGTGTCTGAGGCCAGATTTGAACTCAGATCCTCCTAACTCCAGGGCCAGTGCTCTATTCACTGTGGACTTTCCTCTTAACAGTGTGTTTTAATATTATTGCAAGAGAGGGGGAAATTGGTAGAGGGTGAAGACAATGAAAAGCTTCTCCTAGATCCAAAAGGTAGTATCTGCCTTTTCAGATTTTATAATTTGTGTCTACTACCCTCTAGTGGAATCCTAAATCTTATAAGTGTGTGGCATCACTTCCAAATAAGTAATTATGCTTTCAATTAGTTTTACAATTCTAAAGAGACTAAAGAGAAATCTGCCCCCCTCCATTCCTTAGATTAGTGATTCAAGAATAATAGTAACTTCTTTGTTGACAGTGTGGCATAGTAGATAGAGTACTGGTTTCAGATCTGCTGTTTATGTGACCCTGGGCAAGTCATTTAACCCTTGTCTACCTTTTTCCCCTCATCTGTAAATTAGAGATAGGACCAGAAGAATGCAACATGTCCATAAAAAAGGAAGTAGAAACATTTATGAAAAATAGCTGCCTATGTAACCCCACCACTGCACAAACTCAAGTGGGTCCCTTTTTCACTCCAGGATCAATGATAACATCCTTAATTTGGCACTCAAAGCACTTTACAACAGGGCACCTTCTGCCTTTTCAACCCTTTTATACTTTATTCGCTTGCTATTCCTCACTTGTGACATCCTATCTCTCCCCTCTGTACTAGTAGTTCTTTCTGCCTGCAATGTTCTCCCTCCTCACTTTTACCTCTTAACATTCTTGGCTGCTACCTTCTGCAGCCTCCCCCCTCCTTCCTCCCTCCATCCCCATGGTAGTGCCTTCCCCTCTACTGGATGACCTTCCATCTATTCTATTGTGTCTAGGGCTTTATATATTCTCCACCCCCCGCCCCCCTCATTAGGATGTGAGTTTTCTAGGGCAGGGACTGTTTTCTGCCCTTCTACGTGTCCTCGGCACTTAGCATAGTGTTTAGAACTCAGAGATTAATAAGTGCCTGGTGACTGAGGACTAACTGACTGGACTCCTCCTGCCCTCCCCCTTCTTTGCGCCTTTGCTCATCCCATCTTCCAGGATGGAAAGGACTCCCTTCCTCATATCCATCTGTTAAAATGTCTTAGTTTTTTCAAGGTTCAAATCAGATGCTGTATCTTCCTAAAGCTGCTTAAGAGCTCCAGGCCTGCAGATTACAGGGGGGCCAAACAATCGTTGAGAAGCTAAGTGCTCTTGCGTTGAGTGGCCTGGATTGGGATCCTGGTCTTGGATGGTGGTCCTAAGTTGTGTGACCAGTGAGCCAAAACTGGTGGGGGCTGCAGAGACTGCACCTACTAATTGTTCCAGCAGCTGTGAAAACCCCAGAAATTTGGAACAAAGCTCTCCCTTCTGAAAGCAGAGTTCTACTGTGGCCCAAAAATCAAATTAGTTGACTGGCAACATGAACAGGCAAAGGAAGAAAAGCAAGAACAGCAATCCAACTTTAGATTCCTTTCTCAGGGACAAAAAGGATCAAAGCATCAAATGGGAGGAAGACAACACAGTCAGAACTCCTGCACCAATGGCGTCCAAGAAAAATGTAGACTTGTTACAAGCCATAGAGCAGCTTAAGAAAGATTTTGAAAATCAAATAAGAGAAGTGGAGGAAAAATTGGGAACAGAAATGAGAATGATGCAAGAAAATCATGAAAAGAGAGTCAA
>CM053582.1:561341702-561440832 GCA_028627135.1 Pseudochirops cupreus | reverse complement strand
CAATTTGGTTGATTCTAGTTTTTAGTGAATTATTCTCCTCAGTGAGTTTTTGAAGCTCCTTTTCCATATGCTCAGATTTCATTTTTAGTTCACACACTTTACTTTTTAAGGAGCTATTCTCTTTATTGTAATGTTTTTTCTAATTTCATAATTTTGTTTTGGTAGGAGGTGTTGATTTTATCTTCTACCTCTCTAAGCCGGATTTCAAAGTTCTTTTTGAGCTCATCTAGGCTTTCTGTGCCTGAGAGGAGGTCATAGTCCCTGTTAAGGCTTCAGCTGTGGGTGTGGAGTCAGTACTCTCTCCTTCTGAGTTTGATTCCTGGCTCTCACCATAATAGGATTCCAGAGTCTTCGTCTTTGTAGCCTGCTTTCTTCCCATTTTGAGGCAGGACCTTATTCATGCCTGGGGTTCCTAAGCCTTTACTGCTTAAAATTTTCCTCTGGGGCAATAATTACTGTGTTTTTGGGTTGGGGGGGGGGGATTGGAGCAGCTGAGGTTCAGTCTGTCATCTTGGTCCCTGGAGGTTCAGCTAGGGGCTTTTTAAATTTCCAGGCTGTGAATGGGTAGTCCTGGGGGCGGGGGTAGCTGCTGCCCCTGCTGTAGGCCCTCCCTTTGTTTCTTACCCAGCTCAGTTCTCCCTGCTCTGTGGTGATATGCCAGGAGTGGCTCTTGTGGTTGACAGGTCAGCAGGCCATGTCCAAGGACGGCCTCTCAGCAGGCCGCAGGTCTCCGGGCCTGCCTGGCGGGTCATGCTGCCGCTCTGGGTGTCCAGGGCCTTTCTTCAACTTTTTTTTTTTAAACATACAATTTGAGTATGGGCTCCCTGAGAGCCAGGACTGAGCTGGTTTTTCTATTTGTACCTTTCAGTACTTAGCATAATGCTTGGTATTTAGTAAGCACTTAAAAATGCTTTTTAGTCATCCAGTGACTGAGTGGGAGCAAGCCAAATTAAATTCTGAGGCTCCCAGGGGAAACTGAGTAGGGATATGAAACAGAGATTTTTTGGAAATTTTTAAAAAATGCTATCATTTCCCAGGACTACCCCTTACCCCATAGACGCTTCATTTGTTGTTCAGTAGGTTTTTAGTTGTGTCTGACTTTTCATGACTATATTTGGGATTTTCTTGGCAAAGATACTAGAGTGGTTTGCCATTTCCTTCTCCAGCTCATTTTACAGATGAGAAAACAGAGGCAAACAGGGTTAAGAGACTTGCCCAGGGTCACACAGCTAGTAAATGTCTGAGGCCACATTTGAACTCAGGAAGATGAGTCATCCTCACTCCAGGTCCAGAGCTCTATGCAATATGGCGCCTCCTAGTGGCCCCATAACCAAGAAATACATTTAAGCAAAACAAATAGACTGGTCTGATAGTTTATGCTGAATTCTGCTGTATTGTGCTATTTCCTCTATTAATAGAATGTGAGCTTCGTGAGAGCAAGGACTGTTTTACTTTTCTCTTTGTGTCTCTCCCCTTTGTACATTCTCTGAACATAGTAAGCACTTAATAAATTCATTCCTTCACTTGCACCCCCTCCACTTCTCTGTCGGTTCTTAGAGTCAAGATAAGAAATTACAACATCTTCTAGAGTTGTTTTCTCTTAAGTTGAATTCTGTAAAGCATTCTTTTTGTTCTGCTTATTCTTTGGAGCATCAGTTGAAATGTCTTCGTCAGGTTTTCTGGATTACTCAGTTTGTTGTTGATGATAAATAGTCCCTGGAAAGATAATGTGATGCCGAGAGCAGGGAGTCAGCTTCAGAGTCAAGGAGAGACCTCATTCTATTCCTTCCTAGGACACGGATGGCTGGTGTTTCCTGGAGCAAGCCACTGGACATGTCTTTCATGCCCCCACACAGCTCTCTAAGACTTGGAGCTGTAAAGTAGTTAGCAACCTGAATTACTAGTGGAGGAAGGAGAGGGAATGAGCATCTATAAAAGTGCCTACTATTTGCCAGTCCCCAAGCTAAGTACTTTTTAAAATTAAATTATTTATTTTTACTTTTCAACATTCACTTCCATAAGTTTTAAATTTCCCCCCTCCCTCTCCAAGACAGCTTGCTATCTGATATGGGCTCTACACATACATTCCTATTAAACACATTTTCACATTAGTCATGTTGCATAAAAGAATTATAATGAATGGAAAATACTATGAGAAAGAAAAAAAGAGCCACAAAATAAAACAAAACAAAAAAGAAAGCAGTCAGCTTCATTCTGCATTCCGACTCCACAGTTCTTTCTTTGGATGTGCCTGGCATTTTCCATCATGTGTCCTTTGAAATTGTTTTAGATCCTTGCATTACGGAGAAGGGCTGGGTCCATCAAAATCAACACTCTCACACTGTGGCTGTTACTGTGTACAATGTTCTCCTGGTTCTGCTCCCCTCACTCAACATCAGTTCATATAAGTCTTTCCAGGTTTCTCTGAAGTCTGCCTACTCATCATTTCTTATAGCACAATAATATTCCATTACATTCATATACCACAACTTGTTCAGCCATTCCCCAATTGATGGGCCATCCTCTTGATTTCTAGTTCTTGGCCACCACAGAAAGAGCTGCCATAAATATTTTTGTACATATGGGTCCCTTTAAAAAAACAACAACAAATGTTATCTCATTTGATCCTAGAAACAACTTTGGGAAGTAGGTGTTATTATCTAAATTTTACAACTGAGGAAATTGAGGCAGAGGTGAAGTAATGCCCAGTGTGATAGTCAGTAAGTCTCTGAGGCCAGATTTCTACTGTCAACCTTGTTTGGGATGAAAAATATCCTTCATCCTTAATTTAGTGAAAAGAAATAAACACAGAGATCTCTTAGGATAAGAACAGGACTTTATTCTCTTCCCCAGGAGAAGAGGGCGGTCTTCCCCATGACTCATCATGGAGAAGAGGCCAGTTACAAAAGATAGTGCTGGAATTTATAACCTAACTTAGTCAAGACCCCTCCCCGACTGTTTCCCCTCTCATTGGTAGAGAGGCATACTTCATCAAATACTTCCCCAACAGGGACAGCAAGGAAAGATAAGGGGAGGGTCCCACCAAGGCAGGAAAACAGACAAAGGAAGATAAAAGTGATTGAGAGGAGCAATTTGAAAAGTTAACCACCCCAAATTGAGAAGTTTTCACTCATCCCATACAACTTGAATTAAGGGGAAGGCAGCAATATAGCAAAAATTGTGATCTTTAGTCAGGGCAAGGGGTTACAACTGGGATTCCACGCAGTAACAAGTGCTGGGAAGCCCGAAAAAAGGGCTGGACATGGGGTTCTAATAAAGTATTTGGACAAAGGGAACAGGACTGCAGGAGCAAAAGGGTGGGACACCTGGATTTCACCAGGTAAGCTGTTTTGCAAAGCAGTGAAAATCCATAGAGAAAGTATGGGAATCTCAGAGGGGACATGTTGGTCAGGGCATTTACAAAAAGGTCACAGGCTGGGAGGGATACTGTCTGGTCAGCCTCAAGCGGTGTATGAGTCTGGGAAGGGAGACTAGGTCTGCTTTAGTCAAGAGCATTTGCCAGTACTCAGGTCTTCCCGATTCCAGGCCGAGAACTCTATTCACTGAACCCCCAACTTTGTCATTAACTGAAGAAGTTTCTTGTCAAGAGTTCCCTACCTAGATGAGCTCATAGGTCTGGACAATCTGTATGTGTATGTGTATGTAACTTCAGACACTCACTAGGTGTGTGACCCTGGGCAAGTCTTTGCACTGTTTGCCTCAGTTTCCTTATTTATAAAGTGGGGGTTAATAATAGCACCTATCTCCCAGGGTGGATGTCAGAAACAAATGAGAGAGGAGCCTTCCTTTCTACCCTCCGCACCACACCTAGTCCTTGGCAGGGTCCTGGGTCAAAGGTCACATCTGAATCAATCAATCAACGTTTATTGAGAAGCGGAGCTAGGGACTCAAAAGGAGATAATATAGTCCCTGCCCTCTGGGAGCTCCAAATCTCATCGGGGGAGACAACAGGAAAACACATACATACAAAGCAAGGGCTGTATGGAAGACAAACAGGAAGAGATTAAAACAGGGAAGGCCCTGGAACGATGAGGGGCTGAGGCACTGAGCCCCTTAGAGTAGGTAACTAGCCTTCCTAACCCTGGAGGCTCCAGCCTGGCTTCAGAAGCTGCCTCTGATCCTACCCAAGGCCCCTAGTTACTGAACTTCCCTGGACCTGAGCTGGCTCATCTCGAAGGGGAGGGGCTTGGCTCAGCTGGCCTCTGAGGTCTCGCCAGCTCTAATAAGAAAATAGCCAGAGTTTATAAAGTACTTTATGTGTGTTAGAGGGAGATAGAGGGCGTGATGAGTGGAGAGCTGGACTTGGAGCCAGGAAGACCTGAGGTGGAATGTTGCAGAAGCCACTTACCAGGCGCATGATCTGGGGCAACTTACATTAACTCTGCTTACCTTACTTTTCTCACCTGTAAAGTGGGGATAAGAATAGTGCCTATCTTAGAGGGCCGTTGTGAGGATCTTATCAGATAATAAGTGTAAAGCCCTTACACACACACACACACACACACACACACACACACACGCACTAAATAAATGTTCACTTGCTATTAATGTGTAAAGTGCTTTGTGGTTCTCAACCTTTCTAATGCTGAGACCCTTTAATACTCGTATGTGGAAGTAGTGTCTCTGTTCCTAAGACCATCAGAAATACGTGTTTTCCGATGGTCTTAGGCTACCCTGTTCCACCCCCCCAAAGGGGTCGCGACCCACAGGTTGAGAAAGGCTTAAACGCTACATCACGTTAACTTATTACTAATGTGTGGATGCTTTGTAACCCTGGAAGGCCATATAAATGTTACTTTGTAATTCACAGGGGCGGTGCTTCGTCACTTAAATGCTACACAACTCTTAGCTGTTCTGTCCCCTGGATTGTGGTTTGGGTCAGGGGCTCATGTCACGGACCCTGGGGCTCTGGGGAAGCCCACGGGCTCCTCAACGCACAACGAGACACAGAATCAGAAAGAAACTATATTGAAACAAATAACACGAATCTGTGGCCCCCAGGCTACAATCCCTGTTCTAAAGCCCAAGATCCCTTCCAGGCACAGGTGGCTCTGGATCCAAATCCTGCCTCAGATACTAATCAGCTGGGTGACCCCAACGTCTGCCTCAGTTTCCTCAATGGGTATAAGAGTAGTATACCTTTCAGAGTTAATGTTTGTAAAGCGTTCTACGAACCTTAAAGAGCTACCTATGATCCTATGTGTCCCTCGGCCCTAGAAGAGCTGGACCCACAGCACGCATACTCAAAATAACATAATGACGCCCTACCACGAGGTTCCTTTCCGACGAGAACCTAAGGACCTAGGCCGGTGGGCGGGGCCGAGGTGAGCCCGAGGACGCTTGCGCCGGGGCTCAGTCTGCGCCCGCCTCGCTGCTTTCTGCGCGCCGCCTTTTCGCCGCTGTTTCGCGCCGCCGCTCCCCCCCGGAAGGCGAGCGGCGGGGAGAGCGGGCTCCGATTGGCCGCTTTGAAAGTCTACGGGCGCGCTGATTGGTGGAGCGGAGACACTTTAGCGCGCTGAGTTTGAAACTGGCCTCAGTCGGCGTCCCGGGAGCTGAGGCGGACGAGACGCTTCTGCTGTCGCTGCAGCCGCCGCCGCTGCCCCTTCGGCCTCGGCATCCTCAGGTAAGCAGGCCCGGGGCGTGAGGAGGGAGGCGCGGCCGCGGCGGGGGAGGGAAACGGAACCCCCAGCCTCAGTTTCCCTTCTTGTAAACGAGTGGCGTGGCGGCTCCTCCCCTTCCTGTGCCCCCTCTGCAGGACCCCTACCCGGCCGGGCTGGAGGAAGGATCTACCACCGGTGAGCCCGGAGCCCTCTCCCCATGCAGCCGCGCGCCTCCCCCCCACCCCGAGGCGGGGGCGGGGCTACCGGGGACCCTCCCGAAGCCCGGGCCGGCGGGACTCGCACCCGAGGCTTCGTGCGCCCGGCGCGGCCCTTTGTTCGGAAGCCCCTGGGGGCGGGCCTGGTCTCGGACCCGGGGTCCGCGCGTCGTAGGAGCTTCACGGGGGAGTGGTCGGGGTCCTCCCCAGCCCCCCTTGCGGCTCCGGGCGAGCCTGCCCCCCCCCACTCCCATGCGTGACCGCGACTCCGTGTGGGGGCCGCCGTGGAGCTGGAGCTGTCACAGGGCACGTCGTGACCGGCTCGCGGGCTGCTGCGTGGGCTTGGAATGGGGGGGCCCAGGGCCGCGCTTCTAAAAAATAAGTCCGCTTTCAACCGCGTTGGTCCTTAGATTGAGCCCCTCTTCTTCCTGCTTACGGCCCCCACACTGACCGTCCGCTGTCGGGAGGCGGGCAGCCCGTGGGCACGAGAGCCGCGCCTCTCTGAGGCTTTGGTTAGATGCTGAGCCCCGGAGGGAGCGCGCAGTGGCCCCCAGTGAGGGCGTGATTCCTGCCGAGCAGCCGCTCCAGGTGTCGGGTGCCAGCCCTGCTGAGCCCCCCGCCCCCACCCGGGCTACAAAGAAGAGCTAAAAGCGTTTTCATGCGTGCGCTCTTCCGTGTTCTTGGGGTGTCGGACCGGGAGCCCGCGCAGCTTAGTGACTCTCTGAGGTCTGTTTCCAGATCACCTTCCAGAGTGGCCAGACTAATGCAAGGCATCCGCGTTTGTCATTTCCTTTTTGTCCTCTTGCCGTCATGTGGATGTGCCATGGAACCGGGGTTGCTTTGCTTTGCATTTCTCTAATTAGTAGTGATCTGGAGCGTTTTCTTAAAATGACTTTGGGTACTTTGGATTTTTTCTGTTCCTATAGCCTTGGGATTCCTTCCAACTCACACCTGTCTGCTAAGGTAGGCAGTACAAACATGTATGGTCATTCCCATTTAATAGGGTGTGGGAGCTAAGGGCTTGTGACTTGTAAAGGTGCAGTGACTTTGTGCAGGGTAATACAGTTAATGAGCTTAGCAATCTAGCCCAGACCACTGGATGCAGAATTTGGAACTGAAAGGAATCTGGTTAGATACATTTATTTTATGGATGAGGCAGCTGAGTACAGTGGCTTGGTCCAAGGGCATACATACACAGTAAGAAAATCAGTACTTAACTGCAGTATTAATGCTCTAAACCGCACTACACAGGGCACTGGAAAAGGAGCCTTGGCGTGCTCCGGAGGAGGTGGTTGTGAAACGCAGGAAGGTGGGGGCTGTACTTGAATAGAAAGTGTTCCTTACCACTCTGACCCAAGTGCTAGAGAAAGAAACCAGCCTCAGTGATTGGTCCAGGTTTATGCTACCAGGAAATGTCTGAAAGAGTATTTGAACATTATCTAGGCTTGTAGAATCTCCTGGATCCCTTTCCTATACAACCAAGGTAGTTTGCAAAAAGTAGAAAGCACAGGACATAACTGGCCCTGCTGTCCATCCCCTGAGAAATGGCTGGAGGAAGATGGCTAACTGATGCCTGTGAGAAGATAGCTCTAGGCTACACAAACCATGTGAAAGAGGTATTCACCTAAAGACTTTCCAGCTAAAAGGAAGACAGATTAACAGATTGGTTTAACATAAGATTGGTAGAAGAATTTTTAGTTATTTTTTTCAAATTGAACTAATTTATTCAATTCCTCTCTTCTTAATGTCTCTTACAGTCTAGCTTCTGACCTCATCATTCTGCCTGAACCACTCTCTCCAAAGTTACCAGTCATCTCTTAATTGACAGATCCAATGGCCTTTTCTCCATGCTCCTCCTCTTACTGAGGAAATTGTTCCCTATCACCTCCATGATCAAATACAAAATCATCCGTTTGGTCTTCAAAGCCCTTCATCATCTAGCTCCCTCCTTCCTTTCCAGTCTTTTTACTCCACTTGGAGTAAATTGGAATAAAGGTACGGTGTGTCTGACCCATCAGACCCATGTGAGCTTGGAGGCTCTGCCACAACAGTCCATAATCCTGCCATATACTCTTCACTCCAGTGACATTGGCCTCCTGGCTGTTCTTTGAACAAGACTCTCCATCTTTTGGCTTAGTATTTTCTCTGGCTATCCCCATGCCTTCTCATCTCTACTTCCTGGCTTTCCTGGTTTCCTTTTTAAATTCCCACTAAAACCCCATCTTCTACAGGAAGCCTTTCCCATCCCTTCATAATGGTAGTGCCTTCCCTCTCAATTTTCCTGATAATCCTGCACATAGCTTCTGTTTATTGACTGCCTGAATTCTATGCATTTTGGGCTTGCTGAATATTGGGTGAGTGTAGTGGAAAAGGATCTATATAGCCCTTTACAAAGTGTACAAATTAAAATTGGTATCCAGCCATTCATGATACATGTCTGTCATCATAGAACTAGTTCTAAAACTGGAAGGAACAGAAACAGCCAAGAACTTTGCTACCTGCAAGTCCACCTCCAGTCCTCTTTCACATGCATTTATCATGAAGTGATGTCTTAGATTTTGTCTTCTATCATAATAGAAAGGATTAGTAAAAGTTTTCTCCATCAAAATAACTGAGAGGCTTCATGCTTTCGGTAGGTAGTTGACTTGGAAGCTTGGCTGTGGTGATGATGGTTATTTAAATCTATTAGTGCTGTAGGCCAGAGGTGTCAAACATGCTGCCCATAGATTAAAATATAATTGGGAAATATTTATTTTTTAAATTGATTTGTTTATTTACTTTTAGTTTACAAGATTCAATTCCACAGTCCCTTGAGTTTCAAATTTTCTCCCCTCCCTCCCCACTCCCCCTTGGCAGCATGCAGTCAAGTATAGGATCTGCAAATACTTTCACATTGGACATTAGTCTGGTTGTATAGAAGGGTTGTAACCAATGGAGTGGACAATGGGAAAGAGGAAACAAAACCAAACATGGGAAAGAAAGAGCATGCAGATTGCTTCAGTCTCCATTTAAACTATGGTCTTTCTAGATCTTTCTCTGAAAGTAGACATCTTCCATCCTGAGTCTTAGAGTTGTCTTATAACCAACCTTACGTTGCTGAGAAGAGTCCAGTTTATCAAAGTTGGTCGTCACACATATGATGTGTTTGTGATTGTGTACAAATTTTTCCTGGTTCTGCTCCTTTCGCTTAGCGTCAGTTTGTATAAGCCTCTCCAGGTAAACATGAAGTCTGTCTGCTCCTCATTTCTTATAGCACAATAGTATTCCATTACATTCATATACCACAACTTGTTTAGCTGTTCCCCAGTTGATGGGCATCTCCTTAATTTCCAGTTTTTTGCCACCACAAAGAGAGCTGCAATAAATATTTTTGTACATGTGGGTCTTCCTCCCACTTCTATGATCTCTTTGGGATACAACCCCAGAAGTGGTATTACTGGGTCAAAGGGTATGCAATTATTTATAGCCCTTTGGGCATAGTTCCAGATTGCTCTCCAGAATGGTTGCATCAGGTCACAGCTCCACCAATAATGCATTAGTGTTCAGTTTTTCCACATCCTCTCCAGCATTTGTCATTTTCCTGTTTTGTTATCTTAGCCAATCAGACTGGTGAGATGTGGTACCTCCAAGTTGTTTTGATTTGCATTTCTCCAATCAGTAGTGATTTAGAGCATTTTTCATATGCTTAAAGATATCTTTAATTTCTGCCTCTGAAAATTGCCTGTTCATATCAGAGACACAATTGGGAAATTTTTAACAAAATAAACAAAATGCTATGAAACATAGGCATGCCTTGGACATATTGCGTGTTGAGTTCCAGATCACCACAGTAAAGTGAATATTGGAATGAATTGAGTCTCATGAATATTTTGGTTTCCAAGGGTATATAAAAATTATGTTTGCACTGTTGTCTATTAAGAGTGCAATAATATGTCTAAAGAAACCCTACATACCTTAATTTCAAAAATGTTGACCATCATCTGAGCCTTCAGCAAGTCATAATCTTTTTACTGGTAGAGTCTTGCCTCAGATGACTGCTGACCGATCAGTGTATTGATTTCTGAAGGCTGGGCTGGCTGTGGCAGTTTCTTAAAACAACAATGAAGTTTTCTGTGTCAGTTAACGCTTCTTAGAAGATTTAGAGGTCTTTTTGAGTTATTAATTGGCTCAATTCCAATATTATTGTGTCTCACAGAATAGGAGAGAAATGGGGAACTGTGGGTGGAGCAGTCAGAACATACTCAACATTGGTTAAGTTCAGCTGTCTTATGTGGGTGAGGTTTGCAGCGCCCCAAGATGATTATGATAGGAGCATCAAAGATCGCTGACTGCAGGTCACCGTAAGTTTGAAATGTGAGAATTACCAAATGTGACAGAGACACCACGGGAGCACATGCGGCTGGAAAAATGGTGCCAATAGATCTGCTTGAGCCCGGATTGCCATACAGCTTCAGTTTGTAAGAAATGCCCCGTGTGCAAAGTGCAACCAGACGGGTGTGCTGGGGATTGGGTCAGTGGTTCTATTTTTATTGGAGTTTGTCACCATTGCTTGAGGCAGCTTTTGCTAGGTAGTTCCTTGGAAGTGCCCTATACCAGTGAAAATACTGGGCAGTGACATCTTGATTTGTCATTACTTCAGCATCAAATCGTTGAATAAAGTGCCATCTTGCAAGGAAGATGCAGCTGTACTGGGGATGCAGACAATTGCCCCCTGCCCTGAATGAGCTCGCATTCTACTTGAGGGGGAAACTGTATACACAGATGGGCAAATAGAAAGTATTTCCAGGATCGAGGGAACACTAACAGGACTCCTGTATAAGCTGATCAGTGAAAATAGACAGGTGCTTTTAGAGCTGGAGGTGACTTGGAGAGAACGGTATTCTAGGCACAGAGATGAGAAACGGCGTGTGGGATGGGGGACACTCTTTGGAGGTCATGAAAATGGTAGTTTAAATTTTTCTTTCACGTGCCAGTTCCACACTCCATCCTGTGCCAGACCCGCTTCTCCTGCCTTGATCGTATAGACAGATGAGAGTCGCTGGCCATTACGGCAGCCTGTGATTCTGTGTTTAGTCGCGTACTGGTGGTGGTTGTGCTTGAAGCAGCTTAGACGGCCAGTTTGCCACTGAACTTTTGTTTGTTTTTTTAATAAAAATTTCAGCTACATTTTAAAACTTGACATATTGTTTTAAAGCAATTTGAGTATTTGTGGACACTGTATCATTTGTTTCTGAACGTACATCTTCTCTTTCCCTGCCCAGAAAGCCGCATCTCACTATAGCCGTGCAGCGTGTTGTTTGGTTGTTTGGGTTTACGTAATTGTCATTGGGTGCAGTATTTTTCTGGTTCTGCTGTCTTTTTGCATTAAGTGATGTTTTCTGTTGCTCCTTTGAATTCTTGTTTTTGCACCACCATAATTTAATTTTGGTTCTTAATCTATATTTGGCAGAATAGCAGAATGTCAGAGCTTTACGTTAAAGATGATAAAACTTAGGCCCAAATATTTTGTCCAAAGTCATGAAGCTTAGAGATGCACTTACCTCTTCTGACTCTTAGTGTTCTGAACAGTGTATCAGTACTTGATAGTGTTAGACAAGGGTATCCCAGGAATTTCATTATCAATTTCTCCTTTATTGATTTAACAAGCTCATGCCACTGTTCTAGGCTCTGCTCTGGCTGTAATGAAAAGATAACCATTTCAGCCCTCAAGAAACTTATATTCTAATTCTCTCTCTCTCTCTCTCACACACACACATACACAGACATTTGTGTGCATGTGCATGGAGTTACACACTATTAATTGCATGATAATGAACTTAAAGTCTTTTGAAAGCCTTAAATACTGCATTAAAATACCAGGTTTTTGATGATCATTATGATATCAGCTAATAGCAAAAGAAAAATACAAGATAGATCAGTTTAGACCAGTGGTTCTCAACCTTCTTGATGCTGAGACCCTTTAATTCTCATATGTGGGCGGACCCGTCTGGAGACAAATAGAGGAGTGGTGTCTTGGTTCCTAAGACCATTGGAAATAGGTGTTTTCTGATGGTCTTAGGTGACCCTGTTCGACCCCCAAAGGGGTTGCGACCCATAGGTTGAGAACCGATGATTTAGACTGTAATAAACTCTTGAGGTAGTTTGAAGTAGGTCTTAGAATGATGAGCTTGGGTTCAGGAGTTCATATTCTGCTTCTGAAGCTTACTGGCTTTATGACCAGATCTCTACCATCCGTGTGCTTTACTGAACTCCTCTGGGCTCCCCAAGCAGCCTTTCATGAAGGAGGAAGCAGTAGAGCCTAGAGCACTCATCCTTGTCTTCTTGTTGGAGCGTTTAGCAACTCATGTCTGAATCTTATTCTTTTAGTTCTTTGGGAAATGCTAAGCAATTCATCTTTAGTATCGATGAGTATTTATTATCTGAACAGCGAGCAAGAAGAGACAGCCTGAGCCTGGCTGTTTGACCAAAGTTGTTCATAGGGACAGAGATTGATTTAGGACTTGGTGTAAGGAATTCTCAGATGTGAAAATGCTTATCAGTGCAAGTCTGTACTTTCTCTGTCATCTGAGTTCTTTCTAGCTCACACTCAAAAGAGTTAAAAAGCATTTTCTTTTGCTGAGAGGAGCACAGGGATAACCCATGTGAAAATAGATGAGTCTTAAAGAAATAATTGAACCTCAGGGTCACATGGCTGATAAGTGTCAGAGGTAGGATTTGAATCCAGGTCTTGCTTCCCAAAAAAATGAGGAATTCTTCTGGTGAGGACTCACTTTGATTTTTTTTTTCCATTTCAGAGTCTCCAGCATATTGAATAGCCATGGAGAACTACACAAAAATTGAGAAAATTGGGGAAGGTGAGTAATTTTAAAAATCTTCAAGTGATAAGATTAAAAAAAAACTATTCAAATTCATCTTAGTCTTCACCCCACTCCCCCCCAATCTGTAGTGTGGAGAGCTACATGGTTTTCCTCTTCCTTCTCAGTACAAAGGTCCTTTTATCTCTACCCATATTCTCTTACCCCCCTCAGTCAGTAATCACCAGAGGTTGGTTAGACACTTACGTGCACTACTGAGTGTACAGAGAAGCAGCTCTGTCCTGAAAGAGCTTATTCCATCTGTTTGGAGAAGGGGAACAATATGTAAAAAAAACACATGTGCAGTCGTTTTTAGAGTGGAGGACACCAGCGGTCAGGGCTGATCATGTTGGGCTTCTTGTAGAAAGTAACCTTCGTGAGGTGGGATGGCAGGCCAGATATTGGAAAATGTCATGGGCATGAGCAGGGTAGCTTGGCCAGGACCTAGAGCTGAGGAGTCCTATAAAATAGACCTGGAAAAGGACAGTTGAGGTCCAGAGCCAAACAGGAGTGGTGGAAGGGAGCCACTGCTGGAAAGGCAGGAGAGGGAGTGACTAGATCTGATTGGTGCTTGAGGAATATCAGTTTGGCATATCTGTGAGGTTCAATCCATTACCTGGACATGGAGAACCCAGTTAAGAGGCTGTTGAAGGGTCCTGGCACTAGGGATGAGAGCCTGAACCTTGATGGGACTGCAGGAGTCAGAGGGAAAGGAATAGACATAGGATGTTGCAAGGCCCCACTTACCAGTCATTTAAGTGCCTGCCCTGTTCCAGGCATTGTATTAAGTACTTCAAAGAGACAAAAATCAAACAAGACTCATCTAGGGGCAGCCACTAGGATTAAAATAAGGGGGTTCAGAAAAGGCTTCTTCCAGGCAGTGGGATTTTAACTTGGACCTGAAGGAAGTTGGGGGGGTCCGGAAGGGGAAGTGAGGGTGAGGGTTTCAGGCATGGGGGACAGCCAATGAAAACATACCAGTGCAAGTAGCAGCAAGCAGTTGGGTTAAGGATTAATTGAATGAGGTAGGGTGGGGAGTGACACGGTTAGGTCTCCACTTTAAAGAAGATGTTTTGGAAGACTGAGTGGAGAGGGTCACTTTCCCACAGCCTCCTAGAATAATCCCGAGGTGATTTTGGGTCCCAGGTGGTAGAGAGAGGGGTCAGGAGAGAAGGGGGTGAGCATGAAAGATGCTACAAGGGTAGAGTTATTTAGATTCACAACAATGGGATAGAGGGGTTGAGTGAGAGTGAGTAGTTAACACTGAGGTAGTATGCCTGGGAGGATGTGGTAACCTGAGCAGTAATAGGGAAATTAGAAAAAGGGGAGAGTAGGGGATGATGATGAATTCAGTTTGGGACACTGAGTTTCAGGTGTCTATGAGACATTTGGTTTGGGATTCCTGTAGGCATTTGGAGATTGAAGAATAACATAGAGGGAGAAGAGAGAGGGCCAAGGAGAGAGCCTTTGGGGCGGCCCCCCTTCCCCACCCAGTTACCAGGTGTGCTGAAGATTCCACAAAGAATACTGCAGATAGTGTGGAGGTAGAATCAGTAAGACTTGGCAACTCATTTGATGTAAGAAAGGGTTATGATTGGACTCTGGGTAGGCAAGTAGTGGAGTGTGATGAAGGCTTGGGTGACAAGAAGGATAGTGGTGCTGGCGCTGGTAGGAATACAGAAGTTTGCAAGAGGAGTGACTTTGGAGGCATAAGATTGAGCTGCTGGAGACTGTTATGGTCAGAATGCCCAGTAGGGAATCAGGAATATGACTGGAGAGGAAGGAGAGTAGGGATAGGTGTAGGTAGAGGAGTCATCTGATAGAGAGAGAGAGAGAGAGAGATAATACTTAAACTCCTGGGAGTTAATGAAGTCTCTGATAGAAGATGTGGACAAAGAGAAGAGGGCACAGTTTAGGGCTGTGCAGTGGGGGGTGGGAGATAGGGATTATAAACCAGGAAAAGAGACTGAAAAAACCCTTAAGGAAGTCTAGGATCATGAGGTACAATTTTTTTATTTAATTATCCTCTTGTTGAAAGAAATCAGTCTCTGATGGGAACCAGGGTGGCAGAATGTCTTGAATCAAGATCTTCTGGGGACAGATGAAGGTTAGGAGGCCAGGCTGCCTGGGGGCTGTCCAAAGGGTCTGAAGGCCCCTCATTTGGAAGAAGGGGTTGTCTAGTTCTGCTTGTCCTAACCGGTCAAACCAGGAGCAGTGGATAAAGGTTGTAAAGAGGTACATTTAGGCCTGATGGAAATTAAAAGGTCTAAATTCATTTTAGTACATAGAGGAAAAAATGAGCACCCCCAGTTCTCAAAGCTTTTGATGAAGTTTTGGGGTACTAGGATCCCCAAGAATGCCAAGGCAGAGTTGCCTGGAATGAATTCATACACTCAAGCCTTCTCTTAGTCTAGTGGCAAAGAGTTCATTGTAAGACTTTAGTGAAAGCGGGCAAGGGTCCTTGGAACCTGCAAACTAGTGAGGATGGCACTGAGGCTTATATGGAAAAGGGACATGGGAAAGGAATGCCAGAGGTGCTCATTTAGTAATCTCAGGGTACAAGGTATCTTTGATAACTATGGATGGGAAAGTGTAGGAGTATACTAGACATTGAGGGAGTTGTCAGAGGCATGAACCTTGGAGATCTGGCAGGAGGAAGAGCCCTTGGGCCAGCCAGGGACAAAAATCCTTGGGCCAGGCACCCTCTGTGTTTTGCAGCAAGAGATCCCTTTCTCCGAGGACAAGGGCCTACTGAGAAATTGGGGAGGCTTCCAGAGACATGATCTCAGGGCTGGGGCCTGAGCCCCCATCATGTCATCTCCCAGATAGTGGGCTCCTCCTCACTAGGGGTCTCTGGTCTCTAGCTGCCGAGGTGCCTTTCAACGCTGAAGTTCTGTAATGCTAATACATTAGACTACGTTTTGGTGAGAAAACACTCTCCCAGACTTGAAATCATCTTTGACTTTTGCCTCTTTTCATCTGTCATCAAGTCTTTGCTTCTTCATGATATGTTCTGTTTGTTTCTTTTCTCTGTCTCCAGTGCCTTCACCTTGGTCCAGGTTGTGATCGACCTGATAGTAGGTTATAATAGTCCATCATTGGGATCTTCTTCTGACCTTTCCTTACCCCTATCCCTCAACCACTTGAAACCATTGTTAATTTGCTTGCCAGATCAGAGTTCATAATGACTTTGACTACATAGCTCCTACTCATGAAGGTGTAGTGGTTTCCCCAGATTTCAGCCATTCTGCCTGCTTTTCAAGGCCGGCAGGCAAGACTTGGCTTCCTTTGTAGCTTTACTATTCTATAACAGACTTTCTTTTCCAGCTGTTATCTTTAGCGTCCTTGCATACACTGGACTCACTCCTTTCTCCTGTGTTGGTGTTGTTTGTCTCACTTCAAATTCCCTCTTCCTGCTCTACATCTTATTTTTGAAGCCCAGCTTAAGTCTTAGTCATGTCTTCACTGATGACTTCTTCTGTTCTTGTGATGTCATTTGTATTCCCAGTACTTAACACGGTGCCTGGCACACACAACTCCTGTGAGCTTAAATATCAAGCTTGTTGTCCTGTTCCCTTCTATACTATTCTTTAATTGTTCCTACCTGGAAGTTTATGATTCAATTATAGGAATAAAATTTCAGTCACCCAGGATTAGCTAGATGAAACCCAACTTTCTAGGTGGCTGAAGAGCAAGCTTAAGTCACATCATAGACTGAGGTACAAGGGCCCTTGGAGAGCAATGACCTTCCTGAGGTCATACCTGTAATGACCCTGCTCTGGGGTCTGAAACCAGCTCTTCTGCCGTCACTTGACATTTTCAAGGGCTTTATTTTTGGTGGAAATCTCCTTAACTGATTTAGATGTTGTCACCTTCCTAATAAGCCCAGAATATCTATGTTAGCAAGAAAACCTTTTTTGGTTTCTCATTCTCATTATGAAAATTGTTTGTTATAGTGTGGTACAGAAGTAGGTGGTACAGATGCGTGCAGTGGAAGCCAGCCCTCCCCTTTAACGGAATAGATGTTACATTCTATATTTGCTTTCTTGTTTTCCACCTTCTAGCATTTCCTTAGTAGAGAATAAAAGCACAATTATCTAAGCAAAGCTATTGGATAGTACATCATTTACACATTCACTGTAATAAAGAATTATTTTGATGTCTTAGAATGCCTTTCTTTTTAATCAGGAGCAGTGTTTTTGCTTTGTTTTGTCTTTTTGGTGCCAGTTTTTGCTGGTTTCGGTAGAAGGTGAGTGTTGGCCTTGCCTTGTCTCTTTGTGTTTTAGGTACCTATGGTGTTGTGTATAAGGGTCGACATAAAACCACGGGTCAGGTGGTGGCCATGAAGAAGATCCGATTAGAGAGCGAGGAGGAGGGCGTTCCAAGCACTGCAATCCGAGAGATTTCTCTGCTGAAAGAACTTCGTCATCCGAACATTGTCAGGTGTGGATAAAACTGTGGTTGGATGTACTTAAATTTTTAACACCATTGTAAAGCTGACTTTTATATGTTAGACATTTCCTACTTTGTAATTTTTTGAAATGATTTTATTTCAGCAAAGCTTATTCAGAATTTTAGGAATAAGAGCTCTGTAGAAGGGCTGGTTGTAGTTTGAGAATGTCTGTGTTTGGACCAGGAACTTTTTATTAGTAGAATAAGAGAAGTGACATGCCCTGCCAGTGTTGCTCAAGTAGAGACCTAGTGAGCTCCCAGGCCTGCTTACTTCATACCACTGGAGCTAGTCAACTGGCTGCTTGTGAATCACTTGATTTAGAAATGGTAACTGCCTAGGCCCTTGTGATCAGGGCAAAATAAGTGCTGTCTAGGGGCTAGTGGCTTCCTCCAGCTCTTTGCCTCATTTCTCATCAACATTTAAAATACCCACTTCAGAAGCTGAAAGAGCCCTTCCTCCCCCGCTCTTGCAGACAGAACACCTTGGTATTTGATCTTGATGGTGTTATGGTGTTGGATTCTTTCTTTTGGAAACGTTAGCGTGCCAGAGCAGCGTGGAAACACGGCACTTTAGAACTTGAGTGGCCATAAGTTGGAATTACCTGTAGTATACTTTTAAAAACAGCCTTGAAAGTTAAAGGTTTCTTCTGTAAACTACCCTTAACCACTAGTTTCATGTTTGATCCTTTTTATAGGCTAATCTCCATCTTATTCATAGGTATATTTCACAGTAAATATCTTGCTTTCCCTTTTGACAGCCTTGATGAAAATTTTTTTTGGATGTGGGAGACTAGAAATATTTGTAAGATGTGAATTCACAAAATTGCTTTTTATTTTTAGCCTTCAAGATGTACTCATGCAGGATGCTAGACTCTACCTCATTTTTGAATTTCTCTCTATGGACCTCAAGAAATACTTGGATTCTATTCCTCCTGGCCAGTATATGGATTCTTCACTTGTTAAAGTAAGGCTTTTCCTACCAGTTAGTTGATAGATACTGGCCTTTGTTTGAAAAGATTAGGTCTCTTTTAGGTAGGATGATGACAAGCTGGAGAGTTTCCAGAAGAGGGCAATGATGGTAGACCCTCAGGATCACGCCATAGGAGGACTGGTTAAAAAGCTGGGGTACTTTAAGATGTAGGGGGACAGAACAGCTCTTTTTAAGTATTTGAAGGACTGCCTTTTGAAGGAGAGGGATCAGACCTGTTTGGCTTGGCCCCAGAGGGTAGAGCTGGGGGCTGGGGGCAGGGGGCAGGACAAACGTCCATTCTGTCCCAAGCTGTTCCAGTGTGGAAGGGGCTGCTCAGGGAGATGGCTGGAGGACCATCTTTCCATTATGATGTTAAAGGGCATTTTGAAATTGTTAATTGAAGTGAGCTGGCTTCTAAGGTCACTTCCAGTCCTAATTCTATAATTAGAAGATGGGCTTAATTCAAGTATTTACTAGTTCATATTCTTTACCTATTTTAATTCTTTTCAAGATATAGCTTAAGATGAATGTTTCCCAGTCCAAAATAATACTTAGAACTTACTTCCTTATGCCTTTGAAATTTGGGAAGTGTGAATACTCGTTCAAGCATTTTTTAGGTAACTATTATGTATCAGGCACCATGCTAGGCGCTCAGGATAAAAAATAGAAAAAATTCCTGCTCTCTAGGACCTCACAGTTCTATGGAGGGAGAGAATATGATGGTGTGGAGAGTATATAGAACAGCCATTTGTCCCTCCAAACCTTAGCCCCTTCCTAGACACATTTATTTCTGCAGAGATAGGTAGATTCTAGGTAAATTCTGTAGAAACTATCAGAAAGCAGAATGACACACTGAGGTTGTTTCTCCTGGGTGCCATGAAATAAACACCAACATGTCTTAATGAGATGTTGTAAGATGATGACTTAGATCCTCACAGGACACAGTAAATTCCTAATGAGCAGTTGTATCCTTTGTAGTTTAATATTGGAATTTTGGCCTTTATGGGTATAAGTAATCTTGTCTTCATGTTTCCCTGTGTTGGAAGAATTAGTTATAACATGAAATGCCTATTAGCCTTCTGTTAACATGTGTGAATATGTATATAAGTATACTCTTAATTTATATGTGACAACTTATTTACAATGAGAATTTATTATGTTTTTTATTTATGTCTTTTAATTTTTACATTTCTGGTGCTTTGACTGGCTGCATGTATAGCCTCCTGGTAAAATTCCCAAAACATGTTTATGATGAAGAACTTTGGATATGGATTATGGATTAGCAAGAAGGGTTTTGCCCCTATTAAACTCTACTTAAAATTGAACCTTTGTTGATAATGCTTTTTGATTAACCAGGAACTTCAGAGGATTGCCATCACTCCTTTAATAATGATTTTTATAATAAACGTCAACATAGAACTGTTTTCTCCCAAAAAATTCTATTGGAGAAAAAAATGAAGTGATGAAAATATAGAATGGGCTTGTATTTGCAGTGGTGGTGAAGACAAAGGTCACTCTGATTTAGCTCTAGAAACAGATTTTGTAATGAAGAAGAAAGGGCAAAAAATCTGGCTGAGAGAGCCCAAGTGGGCTGATCATTTATGGTTATTATCACGTGATTTCTTTGCTATGTATTAGGAGCAAAAGGACTAAAATGTATCTGAGTTCCTAACTGATTTTCCGTTTCTCTTCAGAGTTATTTGTACCAGATCTTACAAGGCATTGTCTTTTGTCATTCACGAAGAGTTCTTCACAGAGATCTGAAACCTCAGAATCTCCTAATAGACGATAAAGGTGTAATCAAGCTTGCTGACTTTGGGCTTGCACGGGCCTTTGGGATTCCTATCAGAGTCTACACACATGAGGTAAGGAGAGCTTCCTAATTATCCTATGAAATAGCTTCATATTTCCTTTTTTGAAAAATTTTTCACTCACAGTGGAGAAGGACTCCATCCTAAAACTCCTTTTTCCATGTTAAGTGGAGTGTTTGTTGAACAGGAGTCAGGAGACAAGGTTCTATGCAGAGCCCTGCTTATTAGCTATTAAGAACATTTATTAAGCACCTATGGAGTGCCAGGCCCTATGATAAGGGATGGGGATCCAAATAAGAAAAAAAAAGATAGTCCCTGCTCTCAAAGAAGGAAGACAAGACCCAAAAGGAGGCTGACGGGGTGTAATAGTAATGAAATTTGAAGATCCTTTTGTATTGCTAAGCTAAGAGGTACTTAGCACCTAGTTTCAAATTAAGCCTCTGTTAAAGAAACAGAAGGTGTGAACCCCTGTTGCTGACCTAACAGGAAGGGTCTGAATGGGGAGGATCAATACTGTATATAAGGAAATAGCCTAGCTGGGAAGCTGGAGCCAGGTTCCGGAGGCTGAGGAAGAGAGGCCCAGGCTGGAGAGAATGATTTTTATTTTGAGAACCTGGATGAAGTGATTTTGATTCTGGGAACCAGCTCAATCTTCTGCTGAGTCTGAGGGCCAGCCAAGCTGCTGAGGATTTCCAAGGGCCAACCAGAGCTGCAGAAGACTGAGGAAGCACAACTGTGGTGCTGGTATTTTGTCTGCCTGTGGCTTTGTTAAGCCTCACCATCCCGGGAACAGAGACTGAAGGATTTAAGGTGGACTGGACACTGCTTCAGCGTGGAACAGGAGCAGCGCAGAGAACTGGACAAGGACCTGGGAGCTGTTAACCTTTGAACCCGGGTGACAGTTTGGTGAATCCAGGTAGGAGCTGGGACCATGGAAGGGGATCCAGAGAACCTGAGAGCCTACCCTGAGTCAAGCTAAAGAAGACTTTACTTGGATACTGTGCACTGACTGAGAAGACTGTGATTTACTTGTGACCGAGGGGTGGACGGCCTGTGTATTTTCTGATGACTGAATAGTGACTGATTTGTAACTTAGTGTGCCCCATGAGTGGAGAACTTTGACTTTTGTATTTTGTTTGTTTTGTTTTTAAATTAATTCGTTTATTTTTAGTTTTCAACATTCATTTCCACAGAATTTTGAGTTAGTTTTTTCTCCCCGTCTTTCCCCTACCCCCAGCTCCAAAACAGCGAGCCTACTGAATACCCCTTCCCCCAATCTGTTCTCTCTTATATCCTCCCCCATCACTTTTCTAGTAGGGCAAGATGGATTTCTATACCCCAATGCCTATTTATCTTATTTATCTTATTTATTTATCTTATTTCTCAGTTGCATGTAAGAAACAATTTTTTTAAACATTTGTTTTTAAAACCTTGAGTTCCAGATTTTTTTCCCTTCTTCCCTCTTCAACCACGCCCACTGGGAAGATAAGCAATTCAATATAGGTTGTACATGTGTAGTTACCCAAATCATCTCCATAATTATTACATTGTGAAAGACTAACTGTATTTCCTCCATCCCCTCTTATCTATTCTATCTCTTCCTGTCTCCTCCCAAGAGATTCTTCTCTCACCTCTTAATTTTATTTTTTAGATATTATCCCTCCATATTCAACTCATCCTGTGCCCTTTATGTATACGTGTACACACATATACACTCACATATTTATATACACATGCACCCTCCTATACATACATATATATACATATATACATACATACATATATTCCCTTCAGCTATCCTCTTACTGAGAAAAGTCTTATGAGTTACAATTAGTGTTTTCCCTTGTAGGACTGTGAATAGTTCAACTTTAATAAGTTCCTTATGATTTCTTTTTCCTATTTACCTTCTCATGCTTCTCTTGCTTCTTGTATTTGAAAGTCAAATTTTCTGTTCAGCTCTGTTTTTTTCATCAAGAATGCTTGAAAGTCCTCTATTTCTCTGAATGACCATATTTTCCCCTGTAGCTTTATCCTCAGTTTTACTGGGTGGGTGATTCTCTATGGAATATCATATTCCAAGCTCATTGATCCCTTAGATCTCGTGTTATCCTGATTGTGTTTCCACAATACTCAAATTGTTTCTTCCTGAGTGCTTGCAGATTTTTTCCTTGACCTGAGAACTCTGGAATCTAGCTATAATATTCCTAGGACTTTTCTTTTTCAGATCTTTTTCCAGAGAAGGGGTGAATTCTTTCCATTTCTATTTTGCCCTCTGGTTCTAGAATATCAGGGCAATTTTGCTTGATAATTTCTTGAAAGATGATGTCTAGGTTCTTTTTTTAAATTATCTCTCCTGCATCTATTTTCTAGGTTAGTGGTTTTTCCAGTGAGATATTTCACACTGCCTTCTGTTTTTTCATTTGTTTGGATCTATTTTATAGTATCTTGATTTCTAATAAAGTCATTAGCTTCCAATTACTCCAGTCTAATTTTGAAGGAGTTATTCCCTTCAGTGAATTTTTGAAATTCCTTTTCCTTCTGGCAAGTTTGGCTTTTTAAGGCATTCTTCTCCTCATTGGCTTTTTGGGCCTCTTTTGCCATTTGAGTTAGTCTATTTTTTAAGGTGTTATTTTCTTCAGTATTTTTTTTGGATCTCCTTTAGCAGGCTGTTGACTTGCTTTTCGTGATTTTCCTGCATCATTCTCATTTTTCTTCCCAATTTTTTCTCCACTTCTCTTACTTGATTTTCAAAATCCTTCTTGAGCTCCAAGATGGCCTCTAATCAGTTCATATTTTTCTTGGAAGCTTTCTGGTGCATTGTCTTCCTTCCTTTCCGTGCCTTGATCCTTTTTGTCTCCAAAAAAGGATTCAGTCGTCTGTTTGTGCTTCCTCTGTTTGCTCATGTTGCCAGCCAATTACTTGACCCTTGAGTTCTTTGCCATGGTAGAACTCTGCTTCCAGAATGGAGAGAGCTTTGTCCCAAATTGTTGGGGTTTTCACAGCTGCTGGAGATAATAGGAGGGCGCTGTTTCTACAGCCCCCACAAGCTCTAGCTTACTGGTCATGCACCCTAGTACCACCATCCAAGACCTTGATCCAGATCCAAGCAGGTTAGAGTGAGAGCGATTACTCTCTGAACGGTCGCTTGGTCCCCCTATGATCTGCAAGCCAGGAGCTCCTGAGGCAGCCACACAGTGCAGCCACTGAGCCTCTGTAACTTCTTGCCCTGGAGGCAGCAGCTGGACCAGGCTCTTCTGACCACCCCCCCACGTCCCCCCCCCCCCCCCCACACACAAAGTTTCATACTGACCTTTTACTTTGGCGATTATGGGTTGAAGTCTGGAAGCTGCCACAGCTGCTGGTGATTCACTCTCCTGAAGTCTGCTTTGGCTGTGCTGGTCAGGGCCTCCCTGGGGCTGGAACTGCGTGGCTCTTGCAGGACTGCACTCAGCTTCCAGCTCACTTTGATAGACCTTTCCTGTTTGCCTGCCGGGCTGTCTTCAGTGGCAGATTTGTTTCTCTCTGTCACTCTATGGGTTCTGTAGCTTTAAAATTTATTTAGAGTAAAATTTGTTTAGAGTTTGTGCTTCTACTCTTGGCTCTGCCCCCCAACTTTTGTATTTAATTGAATGACTGAGTTACTAAGTGATTGATTGACTAAATGATTTGTTCAAAACTATGTGACTACTGTGATGAAAACTATGTGGCTATTTTAGTAATAAGTTGTTGTGAATCCTGTATTTTGATTTTCTGTGATAAGTTGTAACATTGTGAATGCTGTACCTTAATTTTCTGTGAATGTTTTGCTCTGATTTGTTATTGAATAAATAGAGTGTTCACTGTACTGTGTAATCAGAACCTTTAAAGCTGTTCACGGTAGCATTCTTCTCGAAAGCTGCTGGTGCTTGTCTTTACACAGGGTGGGGGTACCACCTCCAGAAGGGAGGCCAAGCAGGGTAGCTGGATCCTGAGGTTTCACTGCAGCGTTCTGAGGCCTCTCTGAAGGATTGGTTGATGTTCTTGGAGCAGAGCAGCTGGTAGGCAATGCAGGGGTCCCACAAGTCACCCAAACATCTGAGACCCTCATTCTTGTCAGAGGAGGTTCCAGGGTATCTGCAGAAAGATGGGCGCTGGAGCATAGAACCTAATAGGGTCCTTCTCCTGTTTGTATGAAGCCTTTGGGAGCTTCTCAGGGCCTCAGTTAGGCTCTGATTAAATATCAGTTAAGAATTTATGAAGCGCCATGCTGTGATAAGGCAAGCATATTCCTTGCCCTCAAGGAACTCACTTCCTAATGAGGCTGATGGCATATATGAGATAAATGTGGAGTAGATGACAAATAATCATGGGGAGACTGCCAGCAGCTGACAGGGCAAGGGACTCTTGCACAGGATGACCTGGGAGCTGAGTCTTGAAAATCCAGGGTACTCTAGGTATGAGAGAGCGTCAGGGCAAGGCAGGGGTGGGAGTGTGGGGGTAACTGGGAGAGTGGTAGAGCCTGGAAAGGTGGACAGGAGCCAGGTTGTGAAGAGCTTCAGAGGCCAAGCTGAGGTCTTGTGGTTTGGGCCCCTCATGGAGCTTATGAGGCCTGCACTTGGGCAGCTGTGTGGAGGATGGATGAGAGGCATTGAGCAGGATCCCAGTTCCTCCACCGAGATGATGTGAGATCATGAGATACAGAGGGAAGTGAGGGGGCCGGTGTTGGACAGCAGGATGAGGGAGTGGGATTTTCAGGAAGAAGCTCCCATGGGAGCACTGTCCACAAAGCCATCCCACCCTGTGAGTCACAGAACCCCCTGAGTCTCAGTTTTTGTTCTGTGGAGTGATGGGTTTGGCCTGATGATCTCTTGAAGTCCCTTCCAGCTCCAGAGGGATGGTATGATTATATTTTAAAGTAATAGTCATCCTTTTATCCCCAATTGTCACATGCCCTTTATGTGCTATGGATGACCTGCTGCAGAACATGCATGGCTAAAGCCCCATCCTTGAGTACCTAGTCCTGGTAGGGCAGAAAAGTATGATTTAGGAGGCCTCAAAGAGTGGTCTGAACAGGACAGTATTGGGGTGCAGAGAGAGGGTGGGAGCGCTTGGCATTGCAGCTGCTCCTTGAAGAGAAGGTGGGATGGATAGGTGCACCAGAAGATCCCACACATGCGAAAGCACCCATCCGACTTGGGACATGCAGGGGGACGCAGCTTCCTTCGGTTGGGGAGCAGCTACTGTGACCATTCTGGAAAGCTCTTGTGTGGCTTCTATAGAGGTGTTAGTCCTCTAGTGATGAATGAGAGCTTTAGTGGGGAATTTCTGGTTTTGGATCGCTAATGTGCTTGTCTGCATTTCTGTTTTGGCATGTAAACAGGGACTGCCTTGTTTATGTATAGTCTGTATTACAGAGATAACTTGGGGAGCATTCTTGTGTCACAGTCCATATTCCTTTTTAATTTCTACACAAGAGATAAGTACTAGTATAATCTATATCTGTGTCTCTGACCTAAGGAAATTTTTTTTAGATGTCTCCATTTACATTGTAATAGTCAATATACATACTATCCTTTAGGAGGAATCCTTATATAAAGCAGGAATTGAGGGCCAAATCCTGCCTGCTGCCTGTTTTTGTATGGCCTTGAGCTAAAGAATGGTTTTTACATTTTTAAATATAACAAGATATTGTTTAAAAATGTGAAAGCCATGGTTTAACTCCTTGGTCCTGCAGAAGTGGGAGGTGGGCTGGATTGGGCTGAAAGTGGTGGACCTCTCTGATAAAGCATAGTTTTTTCTTAACTACTTAAAAAAGAAGAAATTATTTCTAGCTTTGCATTTTGCTTTTCCTTTTGAACGTCCTCCAAATGAAACATCAATCCACAGGTTTCAAGAGATAGATGTATTATTTCCAACAACTGTACATTTGGTTCAGTTGTTTAAACCATTTTAAATTCATGTGTTTCAGGTGGTAACACTGTGGTACCGGTCTCCAGAGGTATTGCTGGGCTCTGCCAGATATTCTACTCCTGTAGACATTTGGAGTATAGGCACAATATTTGCTGAATTAGCAACCAAGAAGCCCCTTTTCCACGGCGATTCTGAAATTGACCAGCTGTTCCGAATCTTCAGGTATTGTCACATGCATTTCCACTTTGTTCCCATAATACAAAAATCTAAGATGCACGGATAGTGTGTCTCCCTCCCAGAGTAAGGAAGCTGTGTCTCAGTAGACTTTTGTGTTGCAGGGCTTTAGGGACTCCTAATAATGAGGTATGGCCGGAAGTTGAGTCGCTGCAGGATTATAAGAATACCTTCCCCAAGTGGAAACCAGGAAGCTTGACGTCACATGTCAAGAACCTTGATGAAAACGGCATCGATCTGCTCTCAGTGAGTAGTCCGCCCTGAAAGCTCTGCTGGGGCTTTAGCAGTTGTTGAGAATGTGGAAGCTTCGGCTCTCTTTTGGTAGTTTGCTGTTTTGTTATATACGGCATGCATTTTAGAAGGGTAAAATATATGTAATATACAAAGATATATATAGGGTATAATATATGTAATATACAAATAGAGAGAGAGAGCTGATTTCTGTATTGAAATAGCTTATTTAGGGCTTTCTTTACCTGTGTTTTTAAGGGGAGAGAGGCTGGGTTTTTTGTTTGTATTTTTGGTGCAAGAAATCTCAACCATTTTTACCAGAGACCAACTGCAGTAGAAAGGATATTGGTTTTTTGCTGGTTGAATCTAGGAGGGTTTAATTTATACTTTAAGTACTTGGAAGAATTAAATAGGAAAAGTAAGGTCAGCTTTGGAGCACAGGAGTGCTGGGCAGTAAGAAAAGAAAGAGGTGGATTGCCCTGGGCTAGAAGGCAGCAAATAAGTGGAACTGACAGGTAATTAAGCTGGCCAGGAGGCCTGAAGAGCTGGGAGGGGTTCAGCAAAATAATTGTTGTATAACTTGCAGTAAAGGAATTTTGTTCCTTCTGACCTCACATTTTCCTTTTCCTTTTTGGCATTTGTGCTATATTATCTTCCTTTAACTCATCATCAAGTTTTTATTTAAAAAATTTAAATTTATTCACTGTTCAAAATGTAAATGATAAATTTTAGAGTTCAGTTTCTCTGCCTCCATAATTGGTTACATTCTGGGCTATTTATTTCAAGACACTTTGCATTGCTCCTACTTATCTTTTTATTTTAAAATACTGAAATTTTTGGTTCCTCTTAAGATTTGAAAAGGAAGGGGAAAAAGATGAACTATTAGTGGGCCATACTTTTAAAAACTGATATTTCTGTTTTGGGATTATACTCTTCCTTTCTCCCTTTCGGGGTCATACTTAGGTGTTTGTTCTGTACCCACTCGGTCTCTGGTCTTGCTGATGTCCTGAATTTTCACTTCAGCACTACTGCTTGTGATCTTTCCCTCAAATTCACTAGAAAAGTTTAGCATGTGTTTATTATAAACTCTTATATCTGTCCTTGTCGCTCCTTTCCCCACATATCCAATAAGAAAGAATATTCTGTAGTCACTTAGGCATTTAGAACAGCTTTCTATCCCTTACAAAATAAGTTTCTTAGTCTTATGAAGTCCTCAGAAATGTTGGTTCTCTTGTTTTTACAGCACTTTGTCCCAGTGTCTCTCCCCTTGCCCATGCAGTGAGCCATTCTTGTTTTAAAAAATGAAATGTTATGTATTTATACACTCATATGGAATGTGTTCCTTCCACTGGGCCCCCATTCCGACCTCAATAAAAAAAAGAAAAATAAAATTCACCAAAGACACTCAAATTCCCACGTCGTTCCTGCATGAAAATTGGTGTCTGCGTTTTAAGTTCATCACCCGTTACACAAGGTGAGGGTCTTGTTTTGTCTTCAGTTTTCTAGACCCAGGCCCGATCTTTGCATTGATCATTGTTATCAGTGTTATTTTCAAAATTTTTCTCCGTATCATTATTGTTTAAATTGTTTTTGAGCCATTCCTGACAGCCACCAAGACGTCAGTAAGATCGAAGGGCGAGTGTCCCCCTAGTCCTCCAGCTCCCCAGACAAGGAAGGAAGCCGCATCCTTTTTTTATTCAGCTTGATCACTATATTTCCATCGCGTTAGGCTTGGGGTTTCTGGTCTTTCTGTTGCATTGCTTGTGCAGTTTTCCTCAGTTCACATAGAATTCCTGAGCCTCAGTGTTTTTCGCATTCATCGTTTCTTATGGGGCAGCAGCAGCAGCGGCTTTTGTTACGCTGTTTGAGCGTGTGTGCGCGTGTGTGCGCTGGCTTGTTTAGCTAGTCCTGGTCAGCGGCCATCTGTTTTATTTCCAGTTCTTTGCTTTGACAGCCAGGACTATAAATGTTTTGGTGTCTTGGCTTCTTATGTAAGACCAGAGGTGGCTTCTCTCTCCAGGTCCCGGGCTGTGGATTCCTCAAGTTTTATAGTGATGTTCATCAGGAAGAAGCGGCTGCTCTTGCCTTTGGTTGGAAGGAAATTCTAAGTGAACTTAATTTCTTTGATTCTGTGATGCAGTGCCCCGCCCCGCCCCCCCCCCCCCCCACTTGTGTGTGTGTTTTATTTTTTAAACCTTAAGAGCTCTTAGGGTGTGTTTGGAACTTTGCTTATTTTCTGTCCTCAGTGCCTGGTCAGACGTGGTTTCTGTTTTGGGCATACACATAATGAGTTTGGAATATAAGGTTCATTCAAACCCATGTATTCTAACCAACATTCTTTAATAATTTTTATCATTTGTCACTCACTGCTTGTGGATTCTATTGTGTTTTTTGCTTTCAAACACAAAGTGAAAATTATTATTGTATCTGTGTACATTTGTGAGGGTTAGTTCATAGGATCATAAATCCAGAGCCAGGAGAAGCATCAGAGGCCATAGCGTCTAGCCCCCTCATCTCATAGGTGAAGAAACTGAGGCCCAGGGTCCCACGGTAGCACGCACCAGAGGTGAGCTGTGAGCCCAGGGCTCAGGGGCTGCCGTCTCTGCCCTTGGGGATCTTGTCTCGTCTGCAGACAGCATCTGAGAGCGGGTTTGAGCCCCTTCCTCTTGGCTCTTTTTCTACCTTATGTACCAAGCTGCCCCTTTGTTGGGTGAGCAGTAGACAGCTCATTGGTGCTGTCTGCTGCTCTCTAACCAGCCTCTCTACCTGAGACTCCCTCAGGTCTGGTGTTTTGTTTTGGCCCTTTGGGCCTTGGATGTGGTTGAAGTGGAGCCATTTCTGGTCTCAGGGACCAGGATTAATTATAATTAGGAAGTCCAGCTGCTTTGAAGCATTTCAAGGTTTTCTTGATTATTTTTTTTGAACACCATGGTCATTTTGTAGGTATATACACCCACCCCTGAGCCTTGTCACAAATTAAAACAGCGACTCAAAGGCAGCTAATACTGTGATCTTGGTGGCAGATGTCTATCTCCCACTGTACGCCCCCACTGCCTTCCTTCCCTTCTCCAGACGTAGACGCCCCTCTCCAGGGGAGGAAAGAAAGTGTGTCGTTAGTTGTGTTCATTTACATTATTATAGTCACTGTGGATGTTGTTCTTCTGGTCCTGCTTCTTTCAAGCAGTAGCATTTATAAAAATAAGTGTTATTTTCTCAGTCATTTCTTAATGATATAATAATGTTCCACTAACTTAATATGCATCAGTTGGTTGGTTTAGCAACTCCCCAACTGAAGGGCCCCTGCTTTGTGGAAGCATCTGCTTTAAATGCCTATGCGAGCAACGGCAGGGCCAAGAAACATAGCAAAGGAGAAACCCAGACCGACGTTCATTCCTCACGGTGGTGGTGTGATTTGCTGGGCCTTGTGTTTACCTGTTCATCTGCATGGCTCCTCTACTATGTTACGATTTCAAGAATATTTGAGATGCCCTTGTCAGCCTAATGTCATTTTCTGGTCAATCCAGCACAGCTTCAATTTGAATTAAAAAGGCTCCTTAACTTTTTCAAGTATGTGCATTAATTTTTGCCTATTATCAAGTCAGCTCCCTGGAATATACACACTCTGATTCAATCCCTACTCTGAATCCTTTTGCTTAAGACATGCCAAAAGCAGGATTGAAACAAGTATAGTTAAGTGCCTTGATTCCTGCAAAAACATCTTAAATTGCTCTTGCAAATGATTTTCTCTTAGCCAGAAAAGATAATTTTTATTTTTCCTGGCCTTCTTTTATATTCCTCCTTGTAAACTGAGCCTGAAATGCGTTTGTGTGTTGAGCATGGAATTAACAACAACAAAGACAGAGGTATTGGCACTTAGAGTGTCTTAGCACTAATGTTTTTTATTTGTGGGGGTGGTGTATTTCAGTTAGTGTTCTTGGGTAAGGCTGGCAAGGATGGCATTTAAAATTTTCTGAAGTAAGTGAGACATTTGTGCTGTGTATTTAAAAAGTTTATGCTTAAATCTTACAAAAGCTTTCTGACATTAACTTTTTCTTGGTGATTGACATTAATTTAATTAGAAAATGTAAATAGACATAATTGGCTTTAATTTATTAGAAAATGTAAATAGATAATCTGCTTTATTTCGTTGGTACAATTTCTTGAATGAAGTTTCCATTTCTTTCTTTTTCAGAAAATGTTGGTCTATGATCCTGCCAAACGAATTTCTGGCAAAATGGCCTTGAACCATCCCTATTTTAATGACCTGGACAGTCAGATTAAGAAGCTCTAGTTGTCCAGCTCAGTGATTCCTGGGGTTTTGTATCAAGAATGGAGAGTCCTTTTGTTTTGTTAAGCTCTGTCGACATTTGTCCTTATGCGTGTGTTTCCTATCTCTGTTGTAAAGTTGAAGCTGCCCTCTTTTTCCAAGGTGTTGCATAAAACTGTAAATATCATTATAGTGAATAATGCTCTGTGTAGCTCTCATCAGTGCAGCTATTTTGTTTTCTATAAATAAAACTGTAAATCCAGCATTGATGTGCAGGGCTTGGGGGAAGTTGGAGCTAATTTTAAAACCATATTCTCCTAGAGTTTTTGCATGTTTGAGATGTTATTTAGGAGCATAAATCAGACTCAAATTTTATTATGTTGTAAAATATCTTAAGACCCTTCCCTGGGTATTTGTATGTTCAAATTGAATTCTGATTGCCTACAACAATGTGAAATTTAAATTTGTCTTAGCATCAAAAGCAACCACAGTGAAAGGGAATTAAGGGTATAGGACTTAAAATAGTTTACTCAATTAAAAGCCTAAAATCACTAATTAAGTTTAGATCATTCATGTGGTAGGATATAATTTGCACGCATAGATATCTTTCCCATGGCTTTCTACTTTTGTAACTCAGAGTAAGAGAGGTGATATGAATTTGGTGGTCTACCTCAGTGCCTTCTAAAACTGGGCATGAAGGCATGGGAAAGGCTCCCCATGTTAGGAAAGCAGATAGCAATTTCACCAACTATCCTGTTGGCAATTTTAGTTATGAAATTGTTTGAATGGATTCCTAGATTTTGCGTAGAGAGAGGCATCAACCATGGGAAGGAGTTGGCTGGGCATAGATACGGTAAATATATATATTTACTAAGGTCAGATTCAGGCCTTACAGAACATAATCACCATTTCATCTATCAGTTACTTTTAATGAAACACGCTGTATCTTAACTTAACTATTTTTTGAAAATGAAATGTATATGTAAATAGAATGACGCCCAGTAATGATGATTGGTAACTTTACTATAATTGATAATGCTACTCAAAGTGGCTTCCTGATAGCTTTTGGTTATAGCTATGGATGAGCCCTTACTTTCTGAAAGAGTTGATGGGTTTTTTTGTGGGGGGAGGACACTTTGAGGGAGAGCTTTATAAGAAGTTGTATGATATCCTATTTATGTTAGACCCTAGAACTGTTTTTCCCAAACACTTGGCTTCCTTTTCACTCTGCCCTGTCCTCTTTGGCCTACCAACAATTTGCCATGATCACAAACATCAGGCTACTTTGGTCGTCTTTACCCCCATGCACGCAGCCTCCATTGCCTGGGTTCTTGGGGCTGCCTCTGGACATTGTTTTCTGCCACATGTACAGTTATCCTAAAAGGGGCTGTGAATGTTTCCTGGCTGCTTCTGGGTCTTCCCTGTAAGAAGTCGAAGTAAATTGATTCTGTTTGCTTTCTGATCCTGGGACATAGACATTTCACTTTAAGCTGCTCTGGGAACCTTCATGGATTCATTCCCTTGCTAATAATTTGACTGTGGAGCTGTTCTGAAGTTCATTTGTCTGATACCTAGGTAGCAAGACCACAAACATTTGGGAAGAGGGAAGAAGAAGACTGGTCAGTTTTTCCATTCTTTTGAAAATGACCTTTTGGAACATATTTGCTTATTTATCCTTATCTGTATGAAATAGATAATTTGTATGTAGTTCAGCATAAATCAGGAAAGCATTCTGCAGCAATCTAAGTTCTGAGTTGTGAAAGTTAATATTAAAGGATGGTGCTTTTTAGCTCCATGTCGATAAAAGGATTTCACTACATGAAGTTTAGTTTTAGTTTTCAGTCAGTATGAATGGTTCTAATGGGCACTTGGGGTTTTTTTGGATTTCATCTAGGTTGATTCTGCTGTAACTGATGCCAGAGGAATCTCTACTGGGTTCCTTATTTGGTCAAGTGGAAGGCATTTACTGAGAGCCACTGTTTTCAGGTTAATACATTGGGTGAATATAGAAGGATTAGAGGCACCCTCTACTTTTACAGCGTTTGTTTTAAAAATAAAGAAAATGGAGGCATAGCATGTGTTCTGCTGGAAAGCATTCCTAACTGGCACTTTACATGACATTTCAGTCTTAAGGGATGGATAATAAAATTGCAGTTTACAATTATACTGATGAATGTTACTTTCTTAAAATAACTGTTATGATTTATTTTCCACATAAAACCAAATTATTTAGGTCCATATAGTTTTACACGCTCATCTTGCGTGGTCTTAAATTTCAACATCCTGCCTAAGGATTCTGACCTTTAGTACTGTTGAGTTACCTAAATAATCACTCAAGGAATTAAAAGTAATTGAATTGGCTGTATCCTAAGGATCTTTTAATCCAGGAAAATATAGGTTCTGTTGGACTTTAAATGGAATTTGTTCATCAGTACAAAGTGTGATTTCTTGCAAAAATAAATTTTTTGTCTTTAATCAGGATAGGTACAACAGACTGATAGCTATGACCCTCAACCCTATGTCTAGAACTTTGGGTTTGTGAGCAGCTTGACTGATAGATGTCCATTTTTAGTAATTCATTTTGTCTGAATGAGTAAATTTGGAGGCAACTTTTGCAAAAGCCTTCTGGCCAAATGTATTGAAATAGATGTGGTTTTGAGAAAGAGGTTCTGAACTGGAAATACGACTTGGGGAGCCCACAAGGACTTTTATCCACAGAAAAAGTGAACCACACCAAAATAGTGACAATGGAGAACTGTTTAAAAGATCTTAAAACGAGTCAATTCATGTGAACAAATGGTAGCATATTTAAATTGTTATGATGGATGGTCAAAAAATGTTGCTATGAAGCTAGAAAGCTTCTTAGAAATTGTTATAGAATAACAAAAAGCCTGTTCTGGCCTTTGACACCACAGAACTATTGGTTTCCCAGCCTCTGTTTTTAATTTATCTGTCGGGAATTTAAGGTTGAAAGGGATTTCATGGACCCTCTATTTTAACCCGTGCACGGACTTGGTCATCCAAACAACTCTTGAAGAATCCAGTGAGCAGGAGCCCACTGCCTTCCAGAATTAGCCCTCCCATTGAGGATTAGTTCCATTTCTTTTTCCTTTGGGACTACATTTGCCTCTCTAACTTTGTACTGATTCTTAGAACCAAGAAGCACAAGTAATCCATCTTTCAAATGTTTCAGGATAGTTACTGCACCCCTGTAGTCAAAGCTATATCAAGGGACCTCTGGCTACTTTGGTGGGCAGAATTCTACAAACTAGATGCATGTGTTCTCACAGCATAACACTGTTTGGGCAGGGAATGCTTCCATTGCTTTGTCTGCGTAATAGTGAAACATAACTTTTTAAGTGATGCATTTTAAAAATTGATCCTAGAAAAGAAAAAAATCTTCCTCCACTTCTGCCTTTTTCAGTCACCTATTTCTTCTCTTCTGTAGGAGGCATTTTCCTTGATTTCCAGGCTTCCACACTTAACACTCAGAATCCCAGAAGAGTGAGTGACCTCAAAAGAGTTTGTGCAACAGGAATCCCCTCTGTGACATTCCAAAACAGTCATTATTTTGAACAATTGTAATTGTTGGGAAATATATAAAGTCACTGGATTTGGATTCTAAGAGGATCTGGGTTTAAATCTTAAGTGCCACTTGTTAGAAGCTGACCAAGCTCTTTGTTCTCTCTGGCTTTGGTCACACTCAGATTGACCCTGAACTATTGGGCAACTTCCTCTTTTTTTTTATTGTCTTAAATTAAAAAAAAATGTATTGAGTATTTTATTTTTCCCCAATTATGTGTAAAAACAATTTTTAATGTTCATTTTAAAAACTTGAGCTCCAAATTCACTCCTTCCCCATTCCCCCATCTTACCCCTTTGAGAAGGCAAGCAATTCAATATAGATTATACATGTATAGTCATGCAAAACATTTCCAGATTAGTCATGTTGTGGAAGAAAACTCAAAAAAAAACCCTCAAGAAAAATTTTTTTAAAAGTATGCTTTGATCTGTATTCATACACCATCAGTTCTTTGGGAATGGATAGCATTTTTCATCCTAAGTCCATAATTGTCTTGGATCATTGTGTTGCTGAGAATAGTTCAATCATTCTCAGCTGATCATCTTACAATATCGGTGTTACTTTGTACACAGTGCATTCCACTTTGCATCAGCTCGTGTAAGTCCAGGTTTTTCTGAGAGCGCCCTGCTCATCCTTTCTTATAGTGCAGTAGTATTCTATCATAATCACACACCACAACTTGTTCAACCATTCCCCAGTTGATAGGCATCCCTTCAACTTCCAATTCTTTGCCCCCAGGAAAGAGCTGCTATAAATATTTTTGTACATATAGGTCCTTTTCCTTTTTTAAATTTCTTTTGGGATACAGACCTAGTGGTGATATTGCTAGGTCAAAGGTATTCTAGCCCTTTGGGCATCAACTTCCTCTTTACAAGGCTTTTCTTTGCACCTTGAAATGCCTTGTCAGCAACTTGTTATGGTCTCTGTAATGGACACTGCTATATCCGTGTAATTTCAATAGCAGTGTTTAATGGACCTTTTATGACCATTTTTATTATAGAAGTGTAATGAACATTTCAATGGAGTGTTTGGATACGGTATCCATTCCCTATGATTAAAAAAAATCTGTAGAACATTAGAGCTGAAAGATTGTGCGCATCATTTATGGCAGTTCGTACATATGTAACAAGATCCTTGTAACAAGCCATCATTTTCTATTAAGCTAATAATATGTTAATGGAAATGTAGGATGTTTGAAGATCTTTTACTTACAAGTATCCTTAGGCATTAATAACATCTTTTTTGCAGAGTGTCAAATAGCCATTTTCATGAATCAAGTGAGGTAAAGGAAAGAGCCCAAGACAGATAGGAGAGTGGGGTTCTTTCTCCTTTTGGCTTCACTAACAGTGTGTACCATTTCTAGCTCCAGCATCTGGTTCACTCATACAGACATAGATATAGATAAATATCTGTATAAGTATGTGTGTGTGTGTGTGTGTGTGTGTGTGTGTGTGTGTGTGTGTGTATCTGGATATATTTGTGATTTTATATATATATATATATATATAATTCCCTTCTCTATGGTCTATTGTTCACATTAGAATGGCTGTCCTTTTTAATATGAACACAAAATTTAATTTTCTTCAGCACTCTCCAAACAAAAAGCCAATGAGCTGAGTCCATAAAAACAATTATATTTATTTCATGTTCCATTATCCCTGCTAATGGAAGAAAGCAGTGATATGGTTAATTCAACAGTGAACAGCCCTAAAATTACTTCTATTCGTGCATCCTACATGTTTTTTCCTCCCCGCTCTTTTTGGCTGCAGATTTCGTTTTTAAAATCAAAACCATAGGGTGTTGGAGCTTGAGGGAGCTCTAGAGATCCTCTCAAAAAATCTCTCAGACCAAATATAAGTAAGGTATGTGAGAAAGAAGGGACCACAGTTTTTATCCTGTAGAGAGGTCGAGTGAGTTGTCCAAAGTCAGAACTAGAATCACAAAAACTCAGGATTTTAGATTTTGAATGATCAAGTATTTGCTGACAACGGTGGCTTGGCTACAAAAGTCCTGGAAGGTTGTTTGTCCTGCCACTTGGAATCGGGTGGAATGGTGATGATGGGGTGGGGTGTCGGGATTATAAACTGTACTAGCTGGTCAAATGCTGTCACTGACTTAGCCTAATACTGAGTGTAGACTTGAGGCTCGCCGCCTTTTCTGGCATGCTACATACTAAGTATGGGGGTGGAGAGAAGATGGCCTGCTCTTTATGTTAGGTGCTTGGAGATAAAACGGGAAATGAGAAGTACTTAGTGTCTTCCTTCAGGGAGCTCACAGGCTAAGAGGTCAGCAAGGTAAGAGATGAACAAAACTAACATCACCTTTGACATAGCCTCAGACCTGTGCACACAGTAGTTGCTTGGAGACTTAGAAGGGATGAACAGTCATTTCTGGCTGAGGAGATAAGTTGGCCTTTGATAATATCTCCAGTTCCATAATGCTTTATAGTTCCTGAAAATTCTCATTTGATATTTATTACCTTATGAAATGGGTGGCTAGGTAGGGCAGTGGATAGAGCTGTGGGCCTGGAGTCAGGAGGACTCGTCTTCCTGAGTTCTAATCTAGCCTCAGATACTTACTAGGTGTATGACCCTGGGTAAGTTGTTTAACCCCTTTTGCCTCAGTTTCCCCATCTGCAAAACGAGCCGCAGAAAGAAATAGCAAACCCTTCCAGTATCTGCCAAGAAAGAGACATGACTGGAAAATGACAATAATAAAACCCTTATGAAATAGTATACCCACTTTACCAGTGTTGAAGTCTGGGGCTCAGTTTTAAGTGACTTCCCCAAGAGCCAGAAGAATTCTTCAGGGTCATTTTACAGATGAGGAAACAGGTCCAGAGCATAGATAGCCCAGGGGGCAAAGTGCAGAGCCAGGATTTGAACCCAAATCCTTTGATTACAAATCCCCACTGTTCTGTATACACCACCATGCCTGTGGAACTGCGAAACCTATGCTTCAGAGTTGAGTTACTGCAGTCCACTGTTGATTTCTGCCTTTCGGTCTGATTCTGATTGGCAGCTTGGAAACACTGACTGAACATAGTAATTGGATGGTTTGGGGGTGAAACAAACAATCAAAACCAGCTTGCCTCTTTCTGCGCTTGCAGTTCCATTATTTCTGATTCTTTCTTTGGTCTCCTGCCTTTCCCCTGACAGGCAGGGCTGAGGATCTTTCTCCAGTTAATACAGACACCTTGTGACTGACCTCACAGTCAATTGAACAGTTAATTTCCCACTCTGGAACTACTTGATGCTGTGGATATTATAAATCTTACTTGACTCTTGTGTTCCCTCCTCCTCCTGCCCATCTGGAACTGTGCCCTCGGGACTAAATCTCCAGAGATCACCACCCCTGAACCTCCCAGGTCCCCCCATAATGGCCCCATAACACCTGGCATTATATAGATCAGAGTCTTTATCATTCATTAGTGAAATTTGGGGAATGAAGAAACATCCCAATCTATGTTTTTCATTCCTCCAAACAGGAACTTTACTCACAGATCCCCAGGTGTATATCTGGGAGCAAAGGTGAAAAAGAACACTTAATTCCCCACCCATCATTCTGGAAGCCCTGGAAAGGAGAGTGTATCTCTGCTACACATGAGAGATGGGACTTGTTCATGTATAAAATAGGAAAATCTTGGAATCCATTGGTGGAGCTGCCATATCTCCCCAGTGTAGGAAACTGCCCGTGTAACCACCCCAGTCTGGCTGCAGATGGAATCCTACAACACCCAGCTCTCATCTCCAGTTGGCTTTGAAAATGTTCCTTAATGTGTCTTTTGGCATTTGTGTCTTGTGTCTGGGTTTCCTTTTCCCTTCTCTCCTACAGACACTTGGGTTACTACATAATCACTTATTTGGAGTCATTTGCCACCACATGAAGGAACTGAAATGGGCAAGGTAAATTAATCAGGGAGTACTCATTCCAGTTGCTGCAGAGCAGCCCAGATTTACACCCTTGGATGTTGTCTTCCTTGAGTTACTAGAGACTAAGGGTTAAAATGGAACAACAATAAAAAAAATAGAAAACCAGTGAATTTTATGAATTCTTGCATTTGGAATGTTAGCTGAAAGATGGAGAGCGTTTCTTAGCTCCCCTTTTAAATGACAACCTTGTGGTTTTCCTTGGATGTCTTAGATATTTTTAGGCAGCTGTATTCTAAAACACTAACCGACTGCAATTTAATTAAAAGTATGCTACTGTATAATAAAGAGCATATGATTACAGCTGACATCACATTCCCAGTGTCTATGGCACAGAAATGTCAAATACATGTGTAGTGAGTGGAAAAAAGGAGGAAGGCCAATCTCACCTCTTATTCTTCAAGAGAAAGCTCTCGTGTTGTGGCAACGTCTTGGAATATTTTATAGCACAGTAGAAAGGCATAGAATAAACACACCGATAATTCAACGTGCCTGATGGCCAAAAATGAAAGGCTTACTCAGAAGCAGAGGAAAGAACTGGACTTTCCTAGCAGATGTTTATTCAGATACAAATAACTCCTACTTTTCCTGTTATCTCCAATTATGTGATGCAACATTTTTTACCAGAAGAAGGGCTTTTAAAAACAGCTTTCCAGGGAGTAGATAAACAATAACTATATTTGGCCAACAGCTGCTTTTTGAAAGTGAAATGTCAGCAAAGCTGAATGTTGTTTAAGGAAACTTAATTATCCAGCTACCTTTTCCTTGGGATCAGTAGAAATAAGGCATTCTTCTATTTGCACCCAAGTGATTAGCGTGGGATTTAAGTCGTAAGCATTAGTTTGAGGTAGCACCCCTTCTGTCATTTGCCATACATGTGGATCAGATTGGTCGTAGGGAATTCTCAGTCCATTTAGAGCAGCGGTTTCTCAACCTTCCTAATACCACGACCCTTTAATACCGTCATGTTGTCGTGACCCCCAACCACAAAATTATTTTCGTTGCTACTTCATAACTAATTTTGCTACTGTTATGAATCATAATGTAAATATCTGATATGCAGGATGTATTTTCATTGTTACAAATTGAACATAACCCACAGGTTGAGAACCGTGGATTTAGAGGCACCACCTGCATTCGGAGGTAGGCTGAAGCTAGCTAGACCTTGGGCTTGTTCCCTTGCTCAGTTTCCACCCCTCACCATTCACTATTGGATCATAGATCCATGGCTGGAAAGAAACTCAGGCCATCTAATATAAGCTGCTCAGGCCCAGAGATGACCAGTTGTCCGGGGCCACATTGGTAGTGATTGAAAGAGCCAAAATTTCAAACTAGGTCCTCTGGCTTCAGATCTTACAGAGAATCCATTGTATCATGCTGGCCTGTGAAATCAAATGAAATTCACTTATTATATACACATCTCATGTGACTATGTATGACTTATAATAGCATATGATAAATTGGGAAGCTCTTCAAAATGGAGGATCAGTGGGACAGCATGGTGTTGAGGACATGATACCAGATTGGCTCCAGGAGATTAGAAAGAAAGCACTTCCTTTAAGCCTCAGTTTCTTTTTCTGGTCAATGAGATTTTTATCTAATTCCTGGAAAACAATACTGGAATGACAGAAAGGAGAACAAGGAAGACAGGAGTTAGGAGATGTGAGCACTAACCAGTTTATAGTTAAGGAATTCATGATATAGGGGTTTGTCTGAGGAGGGAGAAAGGAGAGATAAGCCCTTAGTTCTAGGTTCTGGAAATGGAAGGGTCCTCACACCTAGTCCAACTCCCTCTTTTAACTGAGACCCGGGAAGCTTAGATGACCACAAGACAAAGATCAAGGATGGGATTCAATCGAATGCACAGACTGTGTCTATAACACGAAATAGAACGTAAGTCAGGCGAGTGCTAACAAATATTTCACCACCAGCTTTCAGGAGAAAATGTTCTTGTGACACACTTTTAGGTTTAATTTTCATTCTTAACATTTTCTCCATCACTTAAATCTAGGCAAGTAACAAAATAATAAATCAAGCTTCAGTTTGTGGCATTCTTGCTTTTTTGGGTATAAATGCTCACATGGAAAATTTAATGATTGGCTTTGGTAAGAGTTGACTCTAGGACATCCCTGAAAGTACCTAAGATATTAGGGGTGGGGAGAGATGAATAGGTGGCCCCAGTGAGTGCTTTATGATGTACAAGGCACTTCCACATGTTATCTCGTTAACTGACAAATCTTCATTAAGCACCTATTAAGAGCCATAGTCCTATGCAAAAGGTAGATTGTTTGAACTGAATTTTGTGGCCTCTTTCCAAATCTCTAAAAATATATCGGTCTAGGTAATGTCTCCACGGTCCCTCCCAGCTCTAAGTTTTGTGATACCGATGATGGTGATGATGATGGCAGTGGGTCCACGTGCTTCCAGACGTGTCCTTGGGTTCAAGACCGGCAGCCTGTCAGGAGAGGGGAGCGGTGCAGGCAAAAGAGGGCCTGTTGTCATTTGTTTCAGATTTATGATTTCTACAACAGGAGAGAGTTCTGCCGCTGTGCTGATGACGTATTGTCTTAGTTTCCTGCAGTACTCAGGGTGTAAGGGACCAGACCAGGGCCACACAGCCTCTATGTTTCAGAGAGAAAATTTGAAATCAAGCCTTCCTTCCCATATGACCACTGCTCTGCCCATGGACCCACCTTGGACTCAGATATGTGAGTTGACATGAGATGTGGTGTAACAACTGGTATTCATGAACAAAGAAAAATGAGTTTTAAAATTTTATACTTACTCTGTGTTTATATTTTAGATTTATCTATCTGTCTTTCTCTCTGTCTCTCTGTCTGTCTATCTATCTCTGTCTATCATCCACCTATCCATCTATCTATCTATCTATGTATCTCTATCTATCATCCATCTATCATCCATGTATCTATCATTTATCTATCATCTATCCATCTATCCATCTATCTATCTATCTATCTCTGTCTATCTATCATCCATCTATCATCCATGTATCTATCTATCATCTATCTATCTATCCATCCATCCATCCACCCACCCACCCACCTAGCTGTCCGTCTGTCTATCTGTCTATCATTCATTCATTCATTCATTCATTCATTCATTCACAAGAAGAATATAAGCTCCTTGGTCACAGGACTCGGTGCTCGGCGCGGTGCCTTGAGCCATAGGAGCTGCACCACTATTCCTGCTAATTAACTAATTTGTAAAAAATACACACTATTGATATTTTTATTTTTAATCACCTCCATTCCTCCTTGTTTGCTTGACACATAGTAGTGCTTTTCAGATAATTGCTGGATCCAGAAAAGCAGAAAAGAAAGAAGAAGGAAATGGGGCACAATTCAACCAGCCTGAAAGGTTTTTCTTATCTTTTTTGGGTCATTGTTGTTAAAGATGAGTCAGATTTCCTTTGATTTAATGAGAAGAGATTCCTCCAAAGGAAGGGTCACTAATTCCCCCTAACTTAGCCATGGCAGGAATCAGCCTTTCCCATCATCAGTGTCCCCTCATAGAATCTACTACAGAACTTTGCACAGAAAAAAAAAGAGCTTAATCCATGTTGTTGTTTAGTCTGATGTTTTCATTACCTGCCTTCTGTTCAGAAAGCTATCTTTTATTGGGAACATGCATCCTTGAATGGAAGGTGTTCTGAGAACATGAATATTAATTTAACACATTTGTGTCTCATCTGGTGCCAAATGTAAGCAATCTGGAGTCATCTGGGACACTAAGTGCAATTCAACAGGTACTTAATGAAGTTGTCCTATGGGGCTGATGTTGTGGTAGGTCCCACAAGGGCTACAGGAGTCTGATCCAGTCCTTGCCTTCACAGAGATTTCAATCTTCTTGGGGAGAAAATAACCAATGCCTCAATAGTTCAAGAATTCATTATTTCCATGGTGGGGATGGTCTCTTCAAGTCCTCCACACTTAAGCAGACAGACTTTGTGATGAGTGGCCACAAAATTCAAATCCTATGATGAGATTCCCACATTTAGAAAGGCACCATCTTACTAATATTCATCCCATAATGACTGACCTAGGACTCCTTGAGTCTGATTAAATTATATACTTAAAATCTCATCTGCTTTATAGTTGACTGTAAATAAATACATTATTATGGAAAAAAAAGAAAGGCACCATCTATGGATGATGGAGATGCAATCAGTTTACGAATGGGACTAGACTCAAGACCTTTCTAGGAGTTGCTAGAATTTGAGAGCCCAGGGTCACTTCCACCTCTTGGGTTAGGGGATCAGAAGGCATCTTTAGAGTAGAAAACAATAGTAATTTACTGAGAACCACTGATGGGCCATGTTACAAAGATAAAAAGAAGGACATGTATTTTTGTATACATGTATACTCTTGTTAAAATGAATGGGGTTAGGGTGAGTCACAAACAAAGAGAATTAAAATATGAGGGAGAGGACTCTATGATATGAGAAAGGCATCATTGAATAGGAGATAAAGAGCCAGCTTTGGAGTCAGTAAAATCTGGGTTCAAGTACTACCTTTGACAACCTTTCAGGCTGTGTGACCTTGGGCCAGTCACTCACCTCTCAGTGTTCTAGAAACTTACTACAATGAAGAAGTTGCTTAGCAGTTGCTAACCCAAACTAGGAAAGGGATTTTATCATGTAGTTCCTCCTTGGAACCTTGTTGGACAGAGAGATGGCTTTTCTGAAACATGTCCTCACGCTATGCTCTCATGATTTCAAATCCATTTGCAAATTGGGGCCAGGTGACTATTCCTGTAGAATGTGCTTATCCAGATGTTTCACAGGCAGGGGCCATCATCAAGTCTTGGCTTGGTGGGAGGAGAGGCATCTGTAGCATAGTGGAAAGAGCATTGAAAAGGCTCAGGAAATCTGGAAGTTAATACCATGCCCACAACTAATTCTCTGTGTAACCTAGGAAAAGTCCATTGGTTTTTGTGGTCCTGATATTCCTTATCTGCAAAATGATCCATCAAATGATCCCCGAAGTTCTTCATAAAAAAGAGCATCTGTGAATTTAGAAATGATTCTACAAGTCCAGTTTTTTGGGTAATAATAAAAGTTGATCTTTATATAACACTTGGAAGTTTACAAAGCCCTTCCTACATTTCAATGATCAATAGTGCTTAAAGGTTTACAAAACCCTGCAGATTTGTAACTGAGTATTTGGATGGGTGTTGAATTGACCCCATGTCACTGGTAAAGGGTCTGCTGAGCCCTCACAAGGAAATCTGGGCTGGGTAGGACCAGAGAGAAGGTATTCTCTTTCCCTGAGAGAGGCTGAGCTTTTGTTGGTTTTGAGCCTGAGGGGTGGAATCCAGACTGGGAGTTTTGGAATTATCTGTCCTGGACTGAGCAAGAGTTGGGGCAAAATTCCAGCCTCCCGTGGGAAGGTGCGGTGGGAACGACTATTTTAACTTACTTGTTGTAAGCTTCTATTTTGTGTGTAAGTCATTGTTATGTCATTTTTCTTTAGCAAGATAAGTCCTTGAATGGCATAGTTTGGCAAATTATTCCTCTGCACTTGGATGACTTTGGATCTATCTCAACTGTGTGCTACTCTGTCTTGCTTCAATCCGATTCATGCACAAGTCAAGACTTCACCCTGTGATGTTAATGGTCCTCTTTGAGAATGAAGGACAGACAATTCCTCACATGTGATAAAGACTGCTAATGACATGTCCCATTACATCTGGTAAATAACTGGTAATTTGCCGATGACATTAGGAAACCACAGTTTTGATTGGATGTTAGTTTCCTTTCATCCTAAACTTAGGTAATTGTTCACTGATCAGAACCTGAATATAACTCATAAACATCCTTATCCAGAATCATAAAAACCCGTCTGAGGCCCCAGCCATCAATCTACCCATTGGTCTTGACTAGAATAGACTCTTTTGTTTGACATACTTAGAAATAGAAGCATCCTTTGCTAAATGACGAAGACTTAACAGAATGCCACCTTGCAGAGGAGACACAAGACTCTACTTGGGTGGGGAGGAAACTATGTCATAAACACTAGTAAAAGACCTACTTACTGGTACCTTTAGGAATCAGGTTAGTGGTTGGTTCTAGAGGGTTTAATGTCTGTGTTCTTGAATAATCAATAAAGTTTGGTTGACAGGTGGCACAGTGCATAGAGAGCTGGCACTGATGTCAGGAAGACTCCTGAGTTCAGATCTGGCCACCGTGCCCTGTATCACTCTGGGCAAGTCACTTAACCCTATTTGCCTCAGTTTCCTCATCCGTCAAATGAGTTGGAGAAGGAAATGGCAAACCCCTCTAGTATCTTTGTCAAGAAAACCCCAAATGGGGTCAACTGACAGAAAAACGTACAACAAAATGACTGAATCGTAACCACAACAAAGTTTGATCGCATGCAATGATGACTAAGTTATATTAGCATATATACCGTCATCTTTGATAAGCGTATTAATAATAGTTTTTTTTAAGACTTCATTTTTAACATTTAAAAAATTTGATCCCAAATTCTCTCCCTTCCTTCTGTCCCTTTCCCATTGAGAAGACAAACAATGTAATGTCAGTTATACATGTGAAGTCCTGCAAAACGTATTTCCATATTAACCATATTGAAAAAAAACCAAGAAAAATAAAGGGAAAAAAGGATAGGTACACTAGTGGTAGCTTGGTTTTACTCATGCACCTGGCATCACGGAAGAGGGAAAGCTGAGTGAGGGACCAGAAGGAAGATCTCACCTGATGGGGCTCCCTAGTGAGAGGAGAGAAGAATCAGCTCCTCCCCGTTTGTCCAGTTTGAAGGTGAGAGTCAACAATGTGTGTCCAGTCCGTTGTGCTCCACAGTGACACCTTCTGGTCACAGTTATGACATCTCATTTCCATATTTGATACTCAATAGCCTAGTAGGGTTTGGCACTTGCAGGCATTTTTATCTCTCATTTAAAAGATGTGGAAATTGATGCTGATGGATGAGGGGATTTGCCCCTGGTCAGAAAGCTTGTGAGTGTCTGAGGTGAGATTTGAACCTTGGATTTTGCTAACTGGAGTTTGGTGCTCATTCCCCTGAGGCACAGTGATGCTCCATCATCTTTGTCCGAGCACAAAGTGCATTTCTGTATTGAATTAAAGATTTTCAGAAGATCAGGCAATGTGCACACTTGGAAAGCTAGCAAAGGCATCTTATCGGGCACTGTAAACATTAGCAGAACTCATTTCTCCTCTGCTTCATGATCCATTTATTTTCAGTGAATACCTTAAGAACGCCAGTCTACAGTGGATACCCTCCCTTTTAACCTGAAGTCAGGGAAATTTGGATCTTATCTTTGTAAATAAAATGGTTCTTCCTGGCATCACATTCCCTGCTATCTCAGAGGACACAGAGAACTCCTTTAACCAAGAGAAAATCAGCAACTTGTCTCTTATATAGGCCGGGGAACAGCCTGAGCCATCAGGGAGAGACTTCAGTGTAATGTGTTGGGGAAGGCCCAGAGTGTGTCAGCACAGCATTCGCTGCAGTGTGACTGAAGTCCCTGAGATAAAAGCATTTCGTAATCCTATTGCCTAAGGACCACATGATCTAAAGTCTCCCATTTGCAGGGTCTGTTCCTTTGTGAGGAACATGCCATGATTGAATTCCAAGAATTGGCTACCAGTCTGCTCCAAGCAAGCCAAAAGCAGATACAAATGGTGTGAGAGAAGTGTACTGAGTCTCCATTGAGAGTAATGAGGATGGGGTTGGGGAGAGAGGGAGCTGGGCAGGGTTTTGAACACAGCTTTTGCTCCGTCCCCCAACTCTGAGTTTGACTCCTCTTCCAATTCAGTGTTTTCTTAAGTTGAGGTCATTTGGACACTGGCCAAAGATACAGCAACCTAAGAGTGGGTTTGGTTCAGAAGGCAGGCTTTGCTTTCAATGTCTTGTTGACATAAAGACTCAGTAATAGTAACCAACATTTATATGGCGTTCACTGTGCCCTGGCTAAGTGCTTTAGAATTACTGGCTCAGTGAATCTTCTCAATAAACCTCAGTCAGCTGCAAGTCATGTCATCATTCCCCTAATGCCATGGTCCTCTTTGAGAACTAAGCCACGGCTTGTGATAGGTGCTGTTATGATCTGCATTTTACAGATTAGGAAACTGAGGCAAACGTAGGTCAGCTGTCTTTCCAGGGTGACACAGGTAGTGAGTGTCTGAGGCTGGGAGTGAACTCAGGGCTTTCTGACTCCAGGACCAGCTCTGCTCTAACCACTGTTCCTCCTGGCTCCTTACACTATACTCTGCCATTCTATTTGCTTATAGCATCCTGGGGGTTAGCCCTGGAAGGGACCTTGGATAGCATCTTGTCCAAACTCATTTTGAAGATCACAAGATCATAGGTTTAGGGCTGAAAAGGATCCCGGAACTAAACCACTGAGCACTTTTGAAGCCTTAACTGCAGGATGGATCCAATGACAAACTTGGTCCCTGCCCACAAGGAGTTTGCATTCTTTTCGGAAGAAGAGAAATATGTGTTTGAAAAAATATATGTAGGGCAGCTAGGTGGCACCATAGTACATGGAGTCCTGGGGCTGGGGTCAGGAAGATGCTTCTTCATGAGATCAAATCCAGCTTTAGACACTTACTAGCTGTGTGACCCTGGGCAAGTCACTTACCCCTGTTTGCCTCAGTTTCCTTATCTGTCAAATGAGCTGGAGAAGGAAATGGCAAACTGCTTCAGTATCTTTGACAAGAAAACCCCAAATGGGGTCACAGAGTCAAATGTTCCTGAAAAACAGCAACAGTAACAAAAAATATACATGATGAATTCAAAATAAGCAAAAGGTAGTTTGGGGAAGAAAGTCATTGAATGCAATCCCCTCATTTTACAAATGAAGCGATGGCGGCTGACAGAGGTTAAGTGACTCACCCAGATTCATGCAGCGAAGGAGCCAGCCCACATCCTTGGGCTTCAAGTCCAGGATTCATATTTTTCCTTCAAAAAAAGTTTCTGTCTTTTGTTTTTATATTACCTTAATGTTCCAAGGTAGCCCTCTCTTGGCCCCACCAAGAAAGTCATCCCTTATAAAAAGAAAAAAGGAAAAGGGGGAAAAAAAAAACCAAGGTGTTCAACAAAACAAAATCACATCTTAGGCAAGTATATACATACATACGTACATACATACATACATACATACATACATACATATATATGTATACACACACACACACACACACACACACACATATATATATATATAATATATGTATGTAATTATACTCACATATAATATTCCACACCCGTAATTCTTCACTTTGGCAAAAAAGACAGGCTTGTTTTTTTTAGCTCTTCTTCAGGATCATGCTTGGTCATGAGGTAAAGCGCTCATTCAGTGGAATGGAAACTCCCTGAAGGCTGGAACTCTTCATATTGGCCATTTTTCCTTTTGTCCTGATAGCCACAGTGCCTGCACAGAGGAGTTTAATAAATTGAACTGTCCCCAGAAGGCTGTGTTCTAGCAGTGTGGCTTTGAATATTTGAGCAGATTAAAACATCAGACACTCCCCCAAGACCCTGCCTCCAGTCGGAATGACGATGTTCTGATGCCATCTCAAGGCAGAATTTCAACTTGGCTTCTCCTTGTTTTGTGGGTTTGGTATTTTTCCCTATTAGGATTTCATCGTGATTTGAGGAATCATAGTGAAAGATGAGGATAAGACTTCTCACTTTCCCACTCTCAGTCATGCAGGACACAGATCTGTGATCAACTAAACTCATGGCCACAAAGAACTCTGCGAACGCCGAAGTGCTATGGAAATGTCCTGTTATTATTGTTATAATTATTGCTGTTATTGTTATTAAAAGGTGATTTCATTAGGAAGTCCCAGTGAGCTACCTACTCTGCACAACGCAGATCATGAATGTTCTGCTGTTTATAGTCTCCCAGAGCTACTTATGGACACCGAGAGGGTATATGACTTGCCCAAGGTCACACAGCCAATATGTATCACAGGCAGATGTTTGCAGGTGAGGCCTCTTGGACTAAAGTCTGGCTTTTTACCCACATCTGCCTTTCATTACCATCAATGAGTCAACCAACAAACATTTCTTCAATTTACCACCATGTGCCAGAGGCTGGGGGGCATAAAGACAAAAAGAAACTGCTGACCTCAAGGAGCTTACGTTCTATCTGGAGAGACACACGGGTATTAACACAAATGTGTGATTCAGGGGCAAGGACTTGTGATTTCATTGCTATGGAAACTCTTGACTGAGGAAACTATCAATGCAGGGCAGCACCTTCTCCTCATCTAGAGAGCTTCATTTGGTGACATCGTCAGCTCCCATGGATTCAACGATGATCTCTGGGCAGGCGATTCTCAGATCCAGTAGTCCAGTCCTAACTTTACTCTTCTCAAGTTATCTATTGGGCATCTCAAACTCAACCTGTCCAAAACTGAACTCATCATCTTTCTTCCCAAGGTGTCCCCTCTTCTTAAGTCCCCTGTTACTGTTGAAGGTACCACCCTTCTTCCAGTCACCCAACCTAGTCGTCATCCTCAGCCTGTGAACTCTCTTGCGCTGCCCTTCCCCATTTCCAATCAATTTCCAAGACTTGTCGATTGTCTATCTTCTTAACATCTCTCAGATTACACCCTTGCCCACCCACACATACTTCCCACCAGTCATAGCCACCATCTTGGCACAGGACCTCATCACCTCATGCAATTGTTGGTTAGTCTGCCTGCCTCCATCAAATTTCTCCCCATTCCAGTCCCATCAGTGGGGGGCCAGGGTAGCCATTGTTATATTTATACAATGATTTAAGATTGCAAAGCACTTTATAAACATTATATAGTTATGTAAGCATTATCTAGATAACTGTATAAATATTATCTAACATCTAATTATAAGCATGATCTAAGTTTATCCTCTCAACACAGAAAGGTACGATTATTATCTCTATACTACAGATGAAAAAACTGAGCCAAACAGAGGCTAAGTGACTTGCTCGGGGTCATATAGTTAAAAAGTATCTGAGGCCAGGTTTGAACTCGGGTCTTTCTGAATCTGGGTCTAGCACTCTTATCTGCTGTGCCTTAGAGGAGCTACTGATTTCTGTAGAGTTTCATTCTGGAAAAGGGCCTCCATTACCTAGTGGTGCACCTAGACCCCCACCCCTGTATTGATGTCTAAGTCTGAAGTCTTCTGGAGGCAGAGGTTTTAAATTCTTTTTTGAAAGAAAGATTTGCAACTAGGAATTCTGATTTCTTGAACAAGGATGGTAGGAGGTGGGAGAAGGAGACCCCAGGGAGACACTAAGAATCTGCTCTTAGAGTATCCACCACCAGAGAAGTGATCAGGGAAGCATGAGAAGGCTTCAGGATCCCACCTTTGGCGTAGACTATGTTGGTAGCACCTTTGTTGCAAAGCAGGTGGGGTGTTCAGCAAACCATTTGGGAGTCACATGCTCAGGGAGGGGTAGTCCATCCATCTGACCTTCGTAATCTGCAAGAGAAAGCCGAGATCCAGAAGACAGCCTGGAGAGAGGGTTGGTGGAGGCATAATTTGTGTTAGTAAACCTTGACCCTGGATGATGAGAGAATGATGATGGGGGTGGAGGGTAGGAGGTAGGGGGAGGACTAGCAGACATTAGAACTGCCTGGGAGGAAGCAGGACTAAATTTTGTTTCAGTAGGACAAAGCTCTAGGTGCTACACCCTAGTAATGGCTCTGATGAGCGCTGGTTCACATATAAGTACAAAGAGCTTCATTGTTTTTTGAAATCATGAATATGAAAGATTGTCCCCATATTTGGGTGGTTAAGAAGAACAGGGTTATGTGATTTAGCCCCTTTCTACTTGAGAGCCTGGAAGAAAAATCAATCAAGTAAAGCTCCCCATTGTTTTCTGAATTTTTTGGGACTAGAGAGATGCCCAGAGGAGTGGGAGATGTCCAATTTTCTAAATGTTCCCCTCTAGACATGAGGTTTCCATATTTCTCCAAGAGCTGAGGGATTTACTGTTCCAAGTTGTGCAACAATGATGTTTTTAATAGTGGTCAAACAAACCACCAAAAGTCACGTCCTCCGCTTTCTTCCCAGAACACAGCTTCTTTATCATCCAGTGGGTCAGAGTCGAATTTTCTCCCCTAAAACTAAAACAACCTGGAAACCTGGAGTTATTTCCAACTAGTAAACAAATTGCAAAACGAAGTAAATCTCAAGAAATTTGTGGTCCAGTGACTCATCCTCGCCCCGTCTCCCCATCCCCTCTTAGTATTGCCTTGTGTGGGGTGACTGACCACAAGATGGTGCTGTAGCATCTCTAACTGTCCCGGTCACCCTGAGGTGGGGGCTGGGGGAGGAGAACAATCCTGCTGTTCTATGCAAAAACCAAGTGGTATTTTTTTCTGGCCAGCAGCCAGGCTAATATACATTTAATTTTTTAAAAAAACCCTATTTGAATTGAAAAGACTTTCAAGAAACATCTGCACAGTGAAACCGTTAAGCCCAAAGAAGTCCAGCATCATATTTATGCTGTCTAAATTGGAGGCAAAAAGGCTTTTAGGTCAATGTGTGCAATCTCCAAAGCTGGAGACAGAAACGCTTTGGAGCTCCAGAGCCCTTGGCAGAATGGGCCCGTCAGATGCTGCGGCTGGAACAACTGGAAACATGTCATTCAATCACGAAGACTCGATTAAACCAACCCACCTGCAATGGGCAGTCTACTGCCTTTTCTCCCCCCACCCCAGCCCCTTCTCCGCTCCTTGCTGGACTCGAGATCAGGAAAACCCAGGTGCGAATCCTGCCTTTGGCCCTTACTGGCTCTGTGGCCCTCAGCAAGCCACTTAATCTCCCTAAAACCCAGTTTCCTTGTGTGTCAAAGGGGTAATCGTGGCACCCACCACCTGGGCTGTTGTTAGTCTCAAAAGAGGGGAGTGCAAAGGACTTTGTGGCTCTATTTAAATAGGAGTTATAACGATGATGAGGATGATTACTTTCCCTCCCTCCCTCCCTCTCTTTCACCCTTCCTTCCTTCTTTCCTTCCTTCCTTCCTTGCACACCAAACTTTTAGGTGCAAGAAACAAAGCACAAGAAAATTAATTCATATTAGGGGGTCAAAAAAGTAGGTTGCACTTTGGGTCTGGGCCCTTTCAGCCCCAGTTTCCTGTTCCTTTCGCATCTACATCTGCAGCCTGTGTGAGAAGAATCAGTGTTCCAGATAAGGCCCTCAAAGGCCCCCGAACTGTTTGGTCATCAAAGATTCTGTAGTGTCAACTCTGCTTATTATGGAAAGAAAACAGACTGATGGGGGTAGGGTGGGAGGGCTCATGGTCCTTCTCTGTGCCTCAGTTTACCTGATTATAAAAGGAGGGAAGTGGACTGCCCTGTTGTTAGGGTCTCTTTCAGCTTCCCACAGTTCTGATTCTAAGGTGTCCTTAGAAGGCCTTTCTCCTGGACTGATCAGAGAGAAGAACCCTGGAGGGATCCCAGAGATACCAACTTTTCCAGAAATGCATAAATAAACCACTAGAGGGAGGCCAGGCAGCTAAAAAAAATAGGAAAATGTGGAAGCTATCTCTTTTAAATAATCAGAAAACTGGAATTATCAGGAATATGAACTGCCTTTAGTACTTTGCAGCATCAGGTGGTTATAATGTGGCTTCATCAGTGAAAAAGAGTCAGAAGAGACACAGAGACAGACAGACAGACAGAGATAGAGAGAGACTGAGAGACTGGGAGAGAGAGACACAGAGACAGACAAACACACAGAGAGAGAGAGAGAGAGAGAGAGAGAGAGAGAGAGAGAGAGAGAGAGAGAGAGAGGAGGCAGAGAAATAGACGGAGAGACAGAAAAACAGACAATCAGTCAGAGACAGTGAGACAGAGAACCTCTGGGCTAGAAGAGACCTCAGTGAAAGTCTATCCAGTAAAACTCATACCAGAACTTCTAGAGTGCTCTCCCCAGGCAGTCTCTAGCCTATGAAAGCCAGAAGGGCGCAAGAGAAAGAACACTGACTCTGCAATGCAGGAACCTGGGTTCAAATCTCACTTCTGACACTTCTTACCTGGGTGACCTGAGACAAGTCACTTTGCCTCAGTTTTCCCATCTATAAAATGAGATACTTGAGTGAGAAGCCTTTGAAATTGTTTTCCCATTTTAGAGCTTGGCTCCTTCTCAGAGGCTGCCTGCTTCATTTTGGGATTCTTCAAAGAGCCTGGAAGTTTTACCTAAATCTGCCTCTTGGAAACTTCCAATGTCACTCCCAGCTCTCAGAATCATAGAATTGGAAGGGAACATAGAGGCTTCCTCATCTAGAGTGTCCTAGAGTTAGGAGCTACCTTAGAGATCTGTTCATTTTACAGATGGAGAAATCAAAGCTCAGAACATTTATCATCGATTCAGAATGAAACAGATCTAGGGGGCGGAGATAATTTCCCCAAGGGCATCCCATCATATGTGGAATTTAAACTCAGGTTCTTGGATTCCAGAGCCCATTTTATAATGAGGCCATCCTACTCCTGAGCAACACCCCTTCCATTCCTGTGTCTCCCCAACAATCTCACTCTCTTAGATTTCAACCCAAGAAGTGAGAAATTGTAAGACTAGTGAGGCTAAATATAGTCATTGATACAACCATTATTTGGGGTATCAAAGTGTTTGATTTTGGAATGTTTATGCTAACTCTTTCTCCTCTTTCTCTTCTCTCCTCTCCTGTTTTTCTCTTCTTTCCCCTCCCCTTCCCCTCTCCCCTCCCCTCCCCCTCCCCTTTCCACTTTCCCCTCCCCTCCCCTCCCCCTCCTCTCCTCTCTTCTCCTCTCTCCTCTCCTTTTCTGTTGTCTCTCTCCCTCTCTGTCTCTCTCCCCCTTCCTCCTTCTTTCTCTGTGTCTTTCTGTCTCTGTGTCTCTGTCTGTCAGTTCTCTCAAGAAAGAAGTTTCCTTCATCCTCTGTCTTAACTTTTTATCTTATCAAGCAACATTATAAAGAGAATCATTGAAAGAATTTGTTATTTGGTGAAAGCTGAATGGTAGGACTGGGTCTCTGAAACTGAGAAGCCAAAAGTTGTGGTTATGGTTAAATTGACTATAATCTTTCTCCTCATTGATATATTATAAATGATTGATGTGTTAATTGATATATTATTGATATATCATAATTGATCTATTATAAATCTTTGTTTTTACTGATTTTACTGTTTCTACTGATTACATTTTTAACAGGTAGTATAATAGATATATATTTTTAAAATATTATAAATTACATAAAATATATCCAGGAATCTTAATGTTCATTTAAACAAGTGGCTAGGGGACTTGCAATAAATGGTAATACAATCAAACACTGAAGGGAAAAAAAGAAGTTTCTTTAGTTAAATTTAATAAACTAGTGTGGGGGCTCAGAGCCAATTGGTTAATTAATGAGAGAAACGTTCCAAATTTTGATATTAATGTGGGAATATCAGAACTTATCCCCTTATTACCTTAGAATACCAAATGAGAGTAAATAAGAAAAATATGCCCATGGCAGTAGGGAGAAGTGACTACTCTGTCTGGGATGCACATGGAGTGATTTAACTCCAAACCTGCTAGACTGGTAAATATAATAATTCTCTGTTGAAGTTCTCTTCCAATATGTTATCATGACATAGTGGTGACACTGAGTTCCTGAGGGCTCCCCCAATGGAGTGTCAGATCTGATTATACTGGTTATACAAGGCTCGGAAGGTTTCAAGTACTGCCTCATGACCCCCGTGTGTCTTTCTGCCAAGGACTAGCCTAGTATAGGGTTAAATTTACATCCTCAGCACCACAAGGTGAGCTTGAACATTTCATGTTGAGTGGCTCTGTGTTGTTTTTTTTTTTAACAACAACAAAGAAAACTTTAAGGTTTGCAAAGCACTTTGTTTATGATAAGGCTGTTAGGGAGGTATTATGATTTATTTTATTTTTAATTTTTATTTTTTTGGTACATATAAGTTCCAAGCACTCTCCAGCCCTCCCAACCTCACACTAGATGAAGCCAGAACTTGACACAGATATAGATAGATAGATAGATAGATAGATAGATATGTATGTATGTATATTCATATGTATGTATATATATTCATATATATATGAAACCATACTATATGTCGGTTCTTTCTCTGGAAGTAGATGACACCTTCTTTCATAGATCCTTTGTAGTTGATTTGAATATTTTTATTACTCAGAATAGTTTGGCCACTCACAGTTTTGAACAATATTGCTGTTACTGTATTCATTGTTCTCTTGGTTCTGTTCATTTCACTCTTCATTATTTCATGCAAGTCTTTCCATGTTTTTCTAAAATTAACCAGCTCATAATTTCTTATAGCACAGTAGTATTCCTCCACAATCATACACCACAATTTATTCAGCCATTCCACAATTGATGGGCATCCCTTCAATTTTTCACGACAAAGAGAGCTGCTTGAAATTTAGAACATATAGATTTTTTTTTTCCTTTTTCCCTGATCACTTTGTTTTAATAGACCTAATAGTGGTATTGCTGGGTCAAAGGGTATGCATAATTTTATAACTTCTTGGACATAATTCCAGATTACTCTCCAAAATGGTTGGATCAGTTCACAGGTCTACCACCAATGTATTAGTATCCCAAATTTTTTACATCCCCTCCAACATTTGTCATTTTTGCCTTTTATCATTTTAGTTAGGACAGAGTGCCAGACCTGAAATCACAAAGGCTGATCTTCATGAGTGCAAATCTGGCCTCAGTCAGTTACCAGATATGTGACACTGGGCATATTGCTTAACATTGCTTCCCTCAATTCCTCATCTGTAAAATGAACTAGAAAAGGAAATGACAGACCACTCCAGCATCTTTGCCAAGAAAAATCCCAAATGGGGTCACAAATAATCAGATACAACTGAAAAATGACTGAACAAAAGTCATTTTAGCCAATATAGTAGGTGTGAGATGGTATCTCAGAGTTGTTTTAAATTGCATTTCGCTAATCAATAATGATTTACAGCATTTAAAAAAATATATAGCTATAGATAGCTTTGATTTCTTCTTCTAAAAACTGCATATTCATATCCTTTGACCATATATCAGCTGGAGACTGATTCATAGTCTTATAAATTTGGCAAAGTTCTTTATATATTTGAGATATGAGGCCCTTATCCAAGAAACTGTCTATAAAATTTCCCCCCAATGTTCTGCTTTTTTTCTAATCTTGGGTACATTGGCTTTATGTGCACAAAACCGTCTTAATTTAATGTAATCAAAATGACCCATTTTATATCTTAAAATGTGATCTCTTATTTATTTATAAATTCTCCTATCCATAAATCTGATTGGTAATATGTTCCGTATTCTTCTAATCTGCTTATTTTATTTCTCTTTGCATGTATCCATTTTGACTTTATCTTAGTAAATGGTGTAAGATATTGGTCTATACCTAATTTTTTGCCGGTCTGCTTTCCAGTTTTCCCAACATTTTTATTTTTTTTTTTTACCAAATAGTGAATTCTTATTCCAAAAGCTTAAACCTTTACATTTATCAAACACAATGTTGTTATGATCATTTGCTACTGTGTGTTGTATATCTGTCCCATTCTACTGATCCACTATTCTGTTTCTTAGCCAGTACTGGATAGTTTCAACAATTACTATCTTATAATATACCTTAAGGTCTGGAACTGCTAGAGCTCCTTCTATTACAATTTTCCCCCATTAATTCCTTTGATATTCTCACCCTTTTGTTCTTCCAAATTAATTTTGTTACTGATTTTTTCTAGCTCAATAAAATTATTGGTAATTTAATTGGAATGGCACTGAGTAAATAGATTAGCCTAGGCAAAATTGTCAATTTTATTATATTAACTTGCCCCTGCCCCCATGAACAATGAATATTTTTCCAATTATTTAAATCTGACTTTATTTGTATAAAAAGTGTTTTATTAATTATGTTTATATAGTCCCTAGATTTGTCTTGATAGGTATACTACCAGGCATTTTATATTGTCTGTGATTATTTTAAATGAAATATCTCTTACTGTCTTTTCTTGCAGGATTTGTTGGTGACATATAGAAATGCTGATGATTTATTTGAGTTTATTTTATATCCTGCTACTTTGCTAAAATTATTAATTACTTCAATTGATTTTTTAGTGGAATCTCTAGGAATTTCCCAATATACCATCGTATCATCTGCAAAAAAAAGATAGTTTTATTACCTCATTGCTCATTCTGATTCCTTCAATTTCTTTTTCTTTTCTTACTGCTATTGCTAGCATTTCTAGTACAATATTGAATAATATTGGTGATAACAGGCATACTTGTTTCACTCTTGATCTTATTGGAAAGGCTCCTAGTTTGTCTCCATTACAAATAGTGTTTGCTGATGGTGTTAGGTAAATACTTCTTATCCTTTTAAGGAAAAATCCATTTATACCTATGCTTTCAAGTGTTTTTTTAACAGGAATGAGTATTTTGTCAATTTTTTTCTGCATTGATTGATAAAGTAATATAATTTTTGTTATTGATATGATCACTTATGTTAATAGTTTTCCTTATATTAAACCATCTTTGCATTCTTAGTATGAGTCACATTTTGTCACAATGAGTAATCTTTGTGATATATTGTTGTAGTCTCCTAGCAGTATTTTATTTCAGATATTTGCAACAATATTCATTAGTGAAATTGGTCTATAATTTTCTTTCTCTGCTTTTACTCTTCCTGGTTTAGGTATTTGCACCATATTTGTTTCGTAAAAGGAGTTTGCTAGGACTCCTTTTCTCCCTATTATTCCAAATTAATTTAACATTGAAATTAGTCAATCTTTCAGTGGTTGGTAGAATTCATTTGTAAATCCATCTGGTCCTGATGTCTTTTTCTTAGGAAGCTCATTTATGGCATGTCCAGTTTCTTTGTCTAAAACAGGCTTATTTAGATACTCTATTTCCTTTTCTGTTGATCTGGGCAGCTTATGTTTTTGTAAATATTCATCTATTTCACTTAGATTGTCAGATTTATTGGCATGTAAATGGACAAAATAACTCCTAATGATTACTTTAATTTTCTCTTCATTGGTAGTCAATTTCTTCCTTTCATTTTTGATAATGGTAATTTGTTTTTCTTCTTTCCTTTTTTAAATACCAAATTAACCAATGGTTTATCTATTTTTTTGTCCTCCTTCCCCAAAAAAAACCCCAGCTTCTTGTTTTATTTATTAGTTCAATGGTTTTCTTACTTTTGATTTTTATTAATCTTTCCTTTGATTTTTCAGAATTTCCAATTTGGTGTTTAATTGGGAATTTTTAATTTGTTATTTTTCTGTTTTTCTTAGTTGCATGGACAATGCATCCACCTACTCTTTCTCTATTTTGTTGATATAAGAGTGTAGAGATATAAATTTTCCTTTAAGTTTTGCGTTGGCAGCATCCCATAAATTTTGATATGCTGTCTCGTTGTTATTCTCTTTAATGAAATTATTGATTGTTTCTGTGATTCATTCTTTGAATCACTCATTCTTTAGTATTGGATTATTTAGTTTCTTTTTTTTAAATTTTTTTTTTTTTTTTTTGCTTTTTGGAGGGGGGAGGGCAGGGCAATTGGGATTAAGTGACTTGCCCAAGGTCACATGGCTAGTGTTAAGTGTCTGAGACCAGATTTGAGCTCAGGTCCTCCTGACTCCAGGGCCATTGCTCTATTCACTGCACCACCTCGCTGCCCCGATTATTTAGTTTCTAATTAATTTTTAATCTATCTTTCTACTGTCCTTTATTGAATATGTTTATTGAATTATGGTTTGAAAAGAATGCATTTAATGTTTCTGCTTTTCTGCATTTGATTGTGAGGTTTTTAGGCCCTAATACATGATTACTTTTTGTGTTAATGCCATGTACCACTGAGAAAAAGTTATATTCCTTTCTATACCATTCAATTTTCTCCAGAGGTTTATCATATCTAACTTTTCCAAAATTCTTTTCACCTCTTTCTTGTTTATTTTTTTGTTAGTTTTATCTAGCTCTGAGCGGGGTAGGTTGAGGTCCCCCTCTAGTATAGTTTTATTGTCTATTTCCTCCTGTAGCTCATTTAACTTCTCCCTTAAGAATTTGGATACTGTATCATCTGCTGCATATATGTGTGGTATTGATATTTCTTCATTGTCTATGGTACCTTTTAGTAAGATGGAGTTTCCTTCCTTATCTCTTTTAACTAGATCTATTTTTGCTTTTGCTTTGAGATCATGATTACTACCCCTACTTTGTTGTTGTTGTTTTGGTTTTTGTAGGGCAATTGGGGTTAAGCGACTTGCCCAAGGTCACACGGCTAATACCCTACTTTTTTTTAAACTTCAGCTGAAGCATAATACATTCTGCTTTAGCTCCTTACCTTTACTCTGTGTGTGTTTCTCTGCTTCGAGCATTTTTCTTGTGAAAAACATAGTGTAGGATTCTGATTTTTAATCCACTTTGCTATCCATTTCTGTTTTATGGGTGAGTTTATTCTATTTGCAATCACGGTTATGATTATAAACTGTGCATTTCTTTCCATCCTATTTCTCCCCTATTTCTCCCTTTTACTTATCCCCTTCCCCTACTATTTCCCTATAGAGTGAGAGAGATTTTTTTTACCTGAGTGTGTATGTTATTCCTTCTTTGGATCAATTTCAATGAGAATAAAGTTCAAGAGATGCTCTCCTCCTCCATCTTTTTCTTCACTGTAATAGGTCTTTTGGGCCTCTTCATGTGAAATAATTTACCCCATTCTACCTCTCCCTTCCCTCTTCTCCCTGTGCAGTCGTCTTTCTCACCCCTTAATTTTTTAAATTTCTTGGATATCATCCTATAAAATGACCACACCCTCTGTTTATGTATACTTCATCTGCTCTAATAGTGATACAGTTCTTAAGAGTTAGAAATATCATCTTCTCGTGTAGGGGTGGAAACAGTTTAACATTAATGAAAAATCTTGAACCAAGGTCTTTGGGCCCTGGCAGCTCAATTGCTGCTGTGAAGGTGGGGTCTATGGAAGTGGGGGCAGGCTCAGTCACTGTCCTGTGTGGGGCTCAGGGCCTCCTTCTGACTTGCTGGGACATGGCCTGCTGCTGACTTGCCCAGACACCACCAGTACTGGACTGTGCTCTCCCTTTATGCAAGTGAGACAGACCTTTTAAGTTGTCTTGGCCTAGAAAATTATTTTACCCCTATCTTTTTGTTGTTTCTGCTGCTCCAGAATTCATTTTGAGGTGTTATTTTACAATTGTTTGGAGATAGATTTGGGAAAGTTCAGGCATTCTTGCCTTATTCTGCCATCTTGACTTCTGGAAGTCCCTTTGTCCATTTTAAAGAAGGAAAGGACTCCCTAATGTCCTGGCTTTCAAGTTCTTAAATGAAAATGAGAAGGATGGCCATCAGAGAATGGATTTTTTAGGCCATGACAATGCTTGAACCCATTTACTAGGGTATTGGGTGTCTGTGGCAGGGTGTGATCAGACCTCCACAGATGAAATCGTGGCTTTTTCAAAGTCTTGAATTACAAATCTAATGGAACAAAGGTTTGGCAAGGCTACTTTTTGTCCTCACTCTATGATCCCAGTGCTTTGGCCTAAATCCATGTGGAGTTAGGACTTAAGTTAGAAAGGGGAAAGAAAGGGATCCTTTTGGGTAAGGGGCCCAAGGAATTCAATAGGGACCTTGTTACACCACCCCCTGTAGTCATTTATGCACCAAACCCTGCTTTGGCTGAGGAGCTTCTAGGAAGAGAAGATTAACTTTCCCTTTTTGAATTTCTTAGCAGAAGAGGGAATTTAAAACTACACATTTTAGAATCTGGGAACAATACCAGCCCCATAATAGGAGATATTTTGCAATTACAATTTGGGTTTTGTAGACATCAGGGGTTCTACTTGTTGAGATCTTGCCAAAAAAAAAATGGTTCCAACTCTCTCCTAGTAACATGTATTTGACTTTATTACAAATAAGCTTGGGCTCTGTCTTCCCTGATTTCTTCATTTGGTAAGGATTTTTAAGTTTAGAACTGGAAGAGAGCTTAGAGATCAGTTAATATGACCCCTTCATTTTGTAGTGGAAGAAATTGAAGCCCAGATTGATGAAAAGATTTGCCCAAGATCCCACAGGGAAGAAATGATGGAATGAGGCTCTCAGTCAAGTCCTTTGAGGGAGCAGCCAGTGTTCTTTCCACTCTATTGTATTTCCTGCTTTTTAAAAGGTCAAGTAGAAAGGAGGTAAACTCTCATTGGATCACTATTAGACCAACATCAAGTCCCATAACAGAATGTTAAATGTAAAAAGTACTTTCAAGTTATCTACCTCATCACATATTTTTTCTGTTAAAAGATTGTTTTTCCTTATGAAAGATATTTGTTTTCATAGTCACCTTTATTTTCTAGTATATCTTTTCCTCTTCTCTCAAAGTGAAAAAAGCAGTCTAGCAAAACCAACCAACACGTTAACCAAATCTGACAGCATAGGCATTCTTTCACATCTGTTGGGGTGTTCTGGAGTCAGTTTGAACCAGTTTGTGAGAGCAAATTGTTAAATTTTCAGTATATTTACCTCTCAGAAATTGACAAACATTACAAATCAGGACTTGATTCATTTTTTTAAAATAAGTTTTTGTTGATGATTTCCATATCTTACATCACCAAAGTATCCCATGTATCCCTCCATTTTCCCTCCCAAAGAGCCATCTCATATGACAAACAGTATTTTTTACAGGGGAAAAAAACACTGATCAATACATTAAATACAATTAAAATTACATTGAAATACATTTTTTTAAAGTCCGAAAACATGTTCAATATCTAATACTTGTGGAGCTCTCATCTCCATGAAGAGTGGGTTGAAGGTATCTTCTTATATGTCTTCATTTGAGACTCATTTGATCTTCATAATTTTGTTACATTTATTTTTTATTTTTTGGTATATCATTGTTTTTTTCCCTTTAAAGTTTTGAAGTTACTGTATAGATTGTTTTCTTGTTTCTGCTTACTTAACTGTGCATCAGTTCATACAGATCTTTTCATGCTTCTCTGTGTTCATCACGTACATAATTTTTTATAACACAGTAGAATTCCATTATATTCACATACCATAATTTCTTTAGACATTCCACAATTAATGAGCATCTGCTTTGTTTCTAATTCTTCACAAAAAGTCTTGCTATAAATATTTAGGAGTATATGGGAACTTTTTTCTTATCAATGACTTCCTTGGGGCGTTAGTTGAGGAGTCTCTGGTTCAAAGGATACTGACATTTTAGTCATTTTATTTGCATTATTCCAAATTACTTTCCAGAATGGTTGTACCAGTTCATTGTTCCACCAACAACATATTAATGTGCCTATTGTTTTGCAATCTCTCCAATATTGATTGTCATTTTTGTCAATTTGCAGAGTGTGAGGTAAAATCTGAAGGTTAACTTGATTTGTATCTTATTTATTACTTATGATTTGGAGCATTTTTTAAAATGTGATTGTGATTTGCAGTTCTTTTGAGAACTGTTTGTTCACATCCTTTGGTCATTTATCTATTGGGGAATTGCTGTTAAACTTACATATTTATTCATTTTCTATATATCTTAGATACCAAACCTTTATCAGAGAAATTTCAAATAAAGATTTTACCCCCTATTTGACCACATTCCTTGTTATCCTAGATGCATTCATGTCTGTGAGAAGCTTTTCAGTTTCAGGTAATCAAAGTTATCTATTTCATTTTTGTTATTGCCCCATCTCTTGTTTGGTTAAGAAAACATCTTTTACCTATAGCTATGAGAAATATCTGATATGTTTCTCTTCCAATTTTTTTTATACTGTGATATTTAACATTAAGGGCATATGTCGATTTAGAATGTATTATGGAGTGTGGCGTAAAGTGTTGGTCTAAGCCTAATTTCTGCCATACTGCTTTCTAGTTATTTTTTCCAGCAGTTTTTATCAATTAGTGAGTTTTCCCCTAAGTAACTTGTATTTTCTACTTTATAAAATACTGAGTTACTGAGTTCTATTCATTCTGAATCTCCCCTGTCTATTCTGTTCCATTGATTTGTCTTTCTATTCTTTAAGCAATACCAGATAATTTTGATGAGTGCTACTTCATAATGTAGTTTGAAGCATTATACTTTCTTTGTCTTCACTTATTTTCATTATTTCCCTTGATATTCTAAATCTTTTGTTGCTCTAAATGAATTTTGTTATTGTTTTAATCAAGCTCTGTAAAGTGTCTCTCTTGTCAATTTGATTGGAATAGCATTAAAAATGCAAATTAATTTTGGTATTACTGTCATTTTTATGATGTTGGTGTGACCTAGTCATGAACACTGAGTATTCCTCCACCTAGTTCTTTATTTCTTTATGGAGCACTTTTCTATAGTCTTTGCTTCACCAACAACATATTAATGTGCCTGTCTTCCTGCAATCCTTCCAATCCAGTTGAACCCCAGATATGTTATGCACTTTGTACCTCTTTGTATTGTTTGATTTATTGTTTTGTTGGTTGTCTAAACTAAAGGAAGTGATAGAGAAATGTTAAAAAAGCAAATTAAATTTAAAAGTATGTCATGTATACTTATCAGCATTCCTCTGCAAAGCTCCAGACTTGTATACATAGAAGAAAGAAAGGTGCATCTTTGCAGGACCTTATTTGGTCATTATAAACTATTCCCCATTCATGGCTCATTGATACTGTTGGTTTTTTTCCATTTGCACGACTGTGGTCATTTTTCTAGTTCTACTTACTTCACTGGAAGTCATTTCATATGAATCTTCCTTATATTGATCAAAACCATCATTTCTGTTAGTGTAGTAATATTTCATTCCATTCAGATAACACATCTTGTGGAGTGATTCCAAAATGATGGACATCAACTTCATCTTTTTTTTTCTTCTAATTCGTTGTTAACACAGAAGAGTGCTGCTTTGAAAGAATTGGTATATATGGACCCTTTCTTTTTGATTTTGCCTTTCTTGGACTGTATGTTTAGCAGTGAGACCTTTAGGCTAAAGAGTATAGCTGTTTTAGTCTTTTGAAAAAGTCGTAATTGCAAATTATTTTACAAATTGATTAAATAATTTATAGTTCCAGCAACAATGTATGTGCATGCCTATCTTTCTGCAGTTCCTCCAACATTAGCTACTTTCATCTTTTGGCATCTTTGATAGTTTGCTGGATATGAGGCACCATCAACATTTTTGCAGATGAAAAAATAGAGGCCTAGATAACTTATATACCACATGCAGAAGTTTACATAGGCAGTTGGTAGAAGATCTGGGAAGCAGAGCCCAGGTCTCCTGAATCATGACCCAGGGTTCTCTCTACCTCCTTCAATTGCCCCTCAGATGAAGGATAAGCATTACAAATTTATTTTCCACCAAATAATATAATTAAGTGATACTGCTACTAGGCCTAAATCCTGAAGAGATCAAAAAAGAGAAAAGGGACTTATATTATAAAAATATTTAAAGCAGGTCTTTTATGCAGTAGCAAAGAACTGTAAACTAAGGGGGGCTCATCAATTAGTGAATGGTTGAATTAAATGGGAAATGGTATATGAATAATGGAGTACTGTTGTGCTACAAGAAATGATAGGGGGATGGTTTTAGAAAAACCTGGAAAGACTTGTATGAACTGATACAAAGCCAGGGACATAATTTATATTATAACAACATTGCAAAGATTAACATCTTTGAAAGACTTAAGAACACTGATTGATGCAGTGACCAACCACGATTCCAGGTCCTGGGGATCAGGCAGGCTGTCCGCCCCCAGACAAAGAAGTAATGGATGCAGGATGCTGATGAGGCATGTATTTTTAAAGGCATGGCAGATGTGGGAATTTGTTTGCTTGACTATACAGATTTATTCCAAGGGTTTTGTTTTTCTTTATTTTCTTTTCTCTTTTTCTTTTCTTCTTTTCAGTGAGGGAAGAAACTGGAAGGGGAAAAATTAAGGTTTTTTTTTTGTTAATTGAAAAAAATAAACAGTAAAAATATGGGAAATGAAAACTCCAACAAGAAGATGGTTGGAGTATTCCAATCTAATGAATGCCTTGAGCTCTCTGCTCTCTCCCACTTGAAATCACTTTATACTGATTTAGTGCATACTTTGTGTTTACTAATCTGTAAGTAAAATCATTGTGTATTGACTTTGCATCTATCCTGTGTTTCCTTTTCTGTAAATGTGGTGTAACCTCACTAAAATGTAAGTCCTTTGACGATGGGAAATGTTTTTTTTAATGTCCCCACCACACAACACAGTGTTTGGCACAGAGAAGGCACTTAATAAGCGTTTGTTGGATTATTCCTAAATCCAGCTGGCTTGGTAGTATCTCTGCTACCCTGATGCTCCATCTTGTCTAGAAGCCAAATGCTGGGTGGAGAACTCAGGTGCCTCTTTTTGAGAAGGAAAGAAGAAAACAAGCATTTCTTAAGGTCTTACTATGTTCCAGGCACTGTGCTAAATGCCTTTACAAATATATCTTTTTATTCTCCCAACAACCCTGGGAGGTAGGTTGTATTATTATCTCCATTTTAAAATTGGGGAAACTGAGTTAGAAAGAAGTTAAGTGGCTTGCCCAAGGTCGCATGACTAGTAAGTGTCTGAGGCAGGATTTAAACTCAAACTTTGCTGACTTAATGAACTGAAGAAACAAGCTTCTTTTGGTACTCAAAAGTTTTTTTTTCCCCTGGCAGTTTTAAAGAAGGAAAGGATGTCAGTGCTGATTGACTGGTCTTTACCTGATCAGGTGAAGCGGAAATATCTATGGACATTGGTATAATTTCCCTCACCATTTATGCCTTCCCTTTCCCCCACCCTGTACTTATTGTTTCTCTCTCTTCAAAGACTAAGGATGGGGTTGGGTGGGGTGGGGTGGCTATTAACAGGTAAGGGGATCAGGAAATGTTTCATGTTGAAGCTTTTGAGTTAAGTATTGAAGGAAACTAGAGATATTAAGAGGCAGAAGTGAGGAGGGAGTGAATTCCAGGCACAGGGGATAGCCAATGCAGAGGCATGCAGATGGGAGATAAAGTGTCATGTGGGAGGATAATTGGAAAGACCAGTTTGGCTGAACTTTGTTATTCACGAAGAGGGAGATATGCTTAATAAAGCTGGAAAGATAGATTGGGGTCAAGATGTGAAAAGACTTAAACATCAAACAGAGTATTTTATATTTGATCTTGGAGGTACAAGGGATCCACTGAAGTTTATTGAGTGGAGAATGACATGGTCAAACCCATACTTTAAGAAAATCACTTTGGCAAGCTCTGTAAAGGATGGATTAGAGAGGGGCAAGAAGAAAGCAGAGAAACCAATGAGAAGTTGTTCAATAATAGTTTAATCAATTAATTAAATAATATTCCAGCTGAGAGGTGATGAGGACTTGAAGAAAACTCATAGCCATGCGAGTATAGAGAAGGTGATGAAAGTGAGAGACATTGGAAAGACAGAAATGACAAGATTTAGTCATTGTTTAGATTCACAGAGTGAGTGAGAATGAGGAGTTGAACATGATGACAAAGCTGTTAACCTTGGAGATGGGAAAGATAGCCATGTCCTTGACAGAAATAAGAAAGTTTAGAAGAGGCATGACTTTTGGGGACAAAAGAATGAATTCTATTTTGAACATGTTGAGTTGAGATGACTATAGTATATCCAATTGGAAATGTCTTCTGGGCAGTTGTTAGTGTGGAAGTAAAGCTCAGGAGAAAGATGGCTCTGGATGTATAGATTTGTAAGTCATCAGCATAGATGATAATTAGATCTCTGGGAGATGATGAGGTCATTCAGAGAACCTATAGAGGAAAGAAGGCTTAACAAAGAACCCTGGGAAATATTCATGGCTGTGGGATATGATCTGGTTTATGATCTGGCAAAGGAGACTGAGAAAAAGCAGTCAGACAGGTAGGAGGAGATCCAAGAGAGACATCAGTGTCATGAAAACCTAAAGGCAGAGAATATCCAGGAGAAGGAAGTCAGCAGTGTCAATGGCGGTAGAGAGGTCAAGAAGGGTAAGAATTGAGAAAAAGTCATCAGAGCCATCAAGTAAGAAGACACTGGTAACTTTAGAGAGAACAGTTTCAATTGAATGATGAGTTCCAAAGTTAGATTGTAAAGGGTTTAGAATGAGAGAAGAGGAAGTAGAAGAAATAAATGTCAATGGATTTTTCTGAGGGGTTGGCTTGAGAAAGAGAGGGTGATTAGGTAGCCCAAGGGGATGGTAGGACATAGTGATTATTTTGTTTAAGTTTGATGAGACTTGAGATGCTTCCAAGCAGCCAGAAAGGGCCAGTCGATAGGATTGAGAGATTGAAGGTAATACCTTATTGGGACCTAATTGATCAGATTCATTCTCCAGCTAACTGATTTTGAGAAGAGGTGGACTGAGGAGAGAGCATAAAGGTCTTAAGCTGCTGGTGACAGGTAGGGTGTCAAAGTGAGGGATCCCAAAATCCCAATTCATTGAGTGAATGAGGAAAGAGGAGAATCTGGGGGCACTGAAAACAAATAGAACCTGTTTAACAAATGTCTGAAGTGAGCATTGGGAGTCAAGAGTGACAAGAATCCAGGATGGGGTGATTGAGATTCAAAAACCAAAACCAAAGGAATAAGTGTCTAATTCACAGGGGATTTTAGTCACACCTCTCTAATTGGAGGAGAAGCCAGGCTCAATTACAAAATTAGGTAGTTTTAAAGGGATAAAGGTCCTCTTCAATGCTAGTGCTTTACCTCCTCTGGTTATCACCGATTTCCTGTACATGGCTTTTTTATTCATAGTTGTTTTTATGTCTCTCCCATTAGAGCATGAGCAGCTCAGAGCAGACATTGGATGTGTTTGTTTGTTTTCTTTGCAGCCCCAGCACTTGGTACAAGACCTGACACATGGTTGACTGACTGATAGAGTAATTGAACTCAAGGGCTAATGATGGATGCCCAATTGAAGTCTCATTGGACCGATCCTGTTTTGGCCCATATTAGCACCATTGACAAATAAATAAAGAATATGGAAAAGCCGTTTAAATACCAAATTAACGTGTGATAGTGTCTGCCCTGTTCATTTGCTGGTGAGAGTGTTTTTCAAAGGTTTTTCACATTCACCAATATACTTCAGACCAGTTCAGCTGGGACCGTCATAGATTCTGAATGAGGCCTTCCATCATCTGGCTCCCACTTACCTTTCCAACCTCTTCCTACCACTCTATATTAAGAACAGGTACATATCCCAGCCTGATTTGGGAAAAGAAGAATGGTGAAGGGTAAACAACTAAGTCTTTATATTGCACCTACCACATACCTGTATTGTCTCATTTGGTCCCCACTATAACCCTGCAAGGCAGGTGCTGTTATTATCCCTATTTGACAACTGAGGACAAAGGTTAAGTGACTTGCCCAAGGTCATACAGCCATTAAGTGTCTGAAGGGTGGAATCTGAACTCAAATCTTCTTGACTCCAGGCCTAGTGCTTTAACCATTGTACCACCTAATTGCCTCATTGGATTTGTGGAAACAAAACTGGACTTGGAATCAAGAGAAACAAGGGTTTGAAGCCCCCCTCTGACACTTAGTAGTTAGGTGTGTGACCAGGGCAGGTCTGAGGTTCACCTCTATGAACCTTAGCTTCTCCCCCTTAGCTTCATGTGGCTTTCATGAAGATCAAACATAATGGTCTTTGTAATATATTTTGTATGTTTTTAAGCACCATATGCTCACTGGTTATTATTATCATTTGGAGGTTTGAAAAATGCTGGCTACTTATTACTTATTACTCTTTTGACATTGGACAAGTCATATCCCCCTCTCTTGGCCTGAGTTTCCTCATTTATAAAAAAAAGGACCTTGGGCTAGAGTCCTGTGCTGCTCTTAAAATGCTGTTTGTAAGATGAGCTCTCATCATTGAAACCCAAGATGGATTGTGTGATACTAAATCTGTTTGTAGTACAGCAGAGGGAAGGTCAGAGATATCACCACCAGGAGACAGTTCTTGGAAAACTAGCCTGTTGCTTTTCTTGCTGATTCTCTAGTAAGTTGGGCATACGTTTTTGGTGGTAAGAGTCAAAGCTGAAGATTTTACCTTGTTCTCAGAAGTGACCATTTTACCAAGAACTGCGTTTGAAGCCTTGGGAGGTGACATGTGGCTTGGGCTTCAGTCTCCTGGAAGTTAAAATATTTATAGTGCTGATGGTATCTTTGCAAAAGAAGGCTCTGGGCCATGATAAGCAAAGACAGTGGCGCCAAACTCCCTGTGTGCCCCTGGTGAAAGGATGAAACCCCCCTGGATGCTGCAGTTGTCCAGAATGAATATAGTTAATGATTATATAGTAGCCTGGAATGAGTAAAACTTATTAAGAAATTGCTAGTAGTTTATTTTCTTTTCCAAAGCTGTGACTATTTTGTGTGGCATTGGTTGTTGGGTTTTTTTCCTGTGTCTTCATTTCATCTTTCTTACAGTCTTTTCCAGTTGTGGAATTTCATAAATTTGATTTCTCTGGGTGTGTCTCAGATTGAATTCCAGGCATACTATTAGAATGCTTGGATTCTTTTTAAAGTTTCCTTATTCTCTAAGAGTTGAGCACCTGAACTGGCATTGCAACCGAGACTGGGAATGTATTTACAAAGCCCTTTCTTCCGTTTCCGGTTTCTAACATTCAGCAGACTAGATTTGTGTAAGAAGGTGACAGAGGTGACATTGCCTTGAAAATCTGAAAGTACCATGAGGAGCAGTTTACTCAGATACTCACTGACTTAGCCCTTCATTCCTTCCTTCCTTACTCATTTGTTTGTTCATTCATTCATTCATCACATTTACTCATTCGATATGAAATGTAAGTGAACTGGTCATTGCCTGAAACATGTACAAATATTCCCTTTCTGGCTCATTGTGGAGAAAGTTGGAGGGAACCTGGTTCTGGTTGTGTAGGACTCAGGGCTTGAAATAATTGATGAGGAAGGCTCCCCTAATCGACTACTGAATCAGAAGAATGGATAACTCAGGGCCACTTTCTTACCTCTGACTATTAATCAATCAAGGGACATTTATCAAGCCCCCATTATGTGCCAGGTACAAAACCCAGTGGCAAGAGGCACTAAGCCTTCCAGCATGCCTTGAATTGAGCTGTTACCAAAACAACAAAGCAGAGCTTCGAAGAGATCAAATTCCTTCTAACAATTGGTCCAGTTCATCCAAGCCAAGAAGTCTGCCCTGTGTTACCTGAAAGGTTAGATGGAGTGAGTGATTTCAGGGAAGTAATGTGAAGAATTTTGGAACCTGCTGGCTCTTCCTCCTCTCTATGGTAGTCCTCACTGTTTCCACGGGTTCAAAGATCCATGACAACTCTGAGAGGCTTGAGAACTGTATCAGGTTTGCAGAGGGCCTAGAAGGTGGCTTATTCCATTGATAAACACTGATTAAATGCCTGCTTACATCCAATTGGTGAAATAAGCTATGTAGAAGAGGAAGTAAATACTAAGTATACACCAAGTGATTTCAAGAGAGAGGATGAACTTGGACATGGGGCTGGGGTGCCAGTGGGGCCTCAGGGAAGGTGTGTTGATGAAGTGACTGCTAAACTGTCTCTTTAAAAAAAGTTAAGGATTCTATGATGTATAGGCAAGGAGGGGATTCATTCTAAAAATGGGGGCCACTTGTACAAAGACAGAGATGGAACATTTTATCCAAACTGAAACAAAAGGCAATTTTGAATGAGCAATCTTTGAGGGAGAAATAAGGCAAATCTTCAAAGAATCACCGTATGGAAAATTCCAAGCCCACATCAATTTATGCGCAAAGTGTTCTAATTTCCAAGCAAAAATAATCTTTCTATAACAAAATTTATTCATAAATATAATAGAGGGTAGCCTTCTAGATAGTCTCCCTGTTTCATCTTTCCCTACTCTAATCCACCCTCCACTCAGTTGCCAAAATGATTTTCCTAAAATACAAGTCTGACCATATCTTCCCTCTTCTCACTAAACTTCAATGGCTCCCTATTACCTCCAGGATCAAATAAAAGCCCCTCTATTTCATATTTAAAGCCCTTCAATACCTTACCCCTTTCTGCCTTGTTATACTCTTTTTTGGTCTTGTTATACTTTACTTCCTTCTACATACTCTAATATCTATCTACACTGGTCTTCTTGTTTTTCCTCCTACACGATATTCCAATTCCTGATTGTCCTTCGCTGGCCTGTCTCCCATATCTGGAATGTTCTTCTTCTTTACTTCTGCCTCCAGGCTTCCCTAGCTTCTTTCAAGACTCAGCTCAGATCAGTTTGGATCAGTGCTCAAAGGGCTATAAAATAATGCATATCCTTTGACCCAGAAATACGACCACTAGGGTTATATCCCAAAGAGATTTTGAGAAATGGGAAAAAGATGTATATGTAAAAATATTTAAAGCATCTCTTCCAGTGATGTCAAAGAATTGGAAATGAAGAGGAGGCCCATCACTTGGGGAATGGCTGAGCAAGTTGTGGTCGGTTGGCTGTTGTCCTTCATTCTTGAAGAAGACCAAAATGACATCACTATGTTAGAGTCAAGTCACATTGTGTCCTACTGTGACTGATCAGACCAATATGAGCTCAGATGCTCCACTATAGGTTGGATATAAGTAGTCCATGTGGACATTTGGGGTGGATCTTCTAAACTTGTTGTTGCATCTCAAGTTTTTTTTGAGCTATTTCAATTCTGCTTTGCTCATAGAGCACAGAACCTTCTTTGATGAGGGCACACCATGCTAGGTAGTCCTGTGTCAGTGTGTCCCATGTCATGCAGTCGGTTCCAAAGTTCTTAAGAGAGACTTTGAGAGTCTGTGTATTGCTTTTTTCTTACTGCCGCATGAGTGCATTTAGGGTTATGGAATACTATTGTGCTATAAGAAATGACAAGCAGTATGATTTCTGAAAAACCTGTAAAGACTTACATTAACTGATTCAAAGTGAAGTGAGCAGAATCAGGAGAACATTGTACACAGCAACAGCAATATTGTAACAATGGTCGACAGTGAACGACTTAGCTATTCTCAGCAAGACAGTGATCCAAGATAAATCTGAAGGACTTATGATGAAAAATGCCATCTACCTCCAAAGGGAAAAAAACGGACTGATAGAGTCTGAATGCAAATCAAAGCGTACCTTTTTTTTTTTAGACTTTGGTTTTCTTGTTCTTTTTCTTTCTTTTTGTTTGTTTTGTGTTTTCTTTCATAACATGACTAATAAGGAAACATATTTTGCATGACTGCACATTTATAACCCATATCAAATTGCTGACTGCTCAAGGAGGGAGGAGGAGAAGGAGAAAGAGAATTTGGAACTCAAAATTAAAAAAAAACAACTAAGTGCTTAAAATTGTTTTTACATGTTTTTACATACAAGAAAAAAAGAAAATATAAAATTAAAAAGAAAGGCAGTTAAAATTCCATCTTCTGTCACGAGGGCTTTACTGGCTCCTCTCCTCCCACTCCCCACTGACATTACTTTAAATTTACACTGTCTATATTGAGTATGTGCAAAGTTATTTGTGTGCTCTTTCTCCATTAAAATGTGGGTTCCTCGAGGGCAAAACCCACGTTTTTCCCTCTCTTTCTATCCCTAGCATAGTGCCTGACTCAAAATGAGCATTTAATAAATGCTTCTTAAATGCCTTACTGAATCCTCTTCAGTTTCTTTTATGAAGAAAAATATCATGTTGATTTTAAAATATGGGTAAGCTAATAGTAAAAAAAATAAAGCTGAGTTTTCTTAGTGAATTTTTCAACTTCAGGTCAATTGAAGCTGCAAAAATATAAAATAAAATATTAATTAACAATACAGCAATGAACTTAAAAATAATTCACCATGACCAAGCAGGGTTTGTACCAGTTATGCAAGACTACTTGAATGTTAGAAAAAAACCAAGTATAATACACTATATAAACCAAAATAAAAGGAATAAGAGCATATAAATAAATGCAAAAATCTTTTGATAAAACCCAGTGTTAATCCATGATAAAACACTAAAAATGGGAATAGAAGGATTTTTCCTAAACACTGTAGAACTTTGCAAATATGTGGACAATATGACATGCAAAGGAGACATGTTAGAAGATCCTGGTAAATATAGGGGCAAAAGGTGTCCATTCAAAGGCATCTTCCAGTCTGGGTGGACCAGTGGTCAAAGGACATGAACAGACAGCTTCCAAAGAAGGAAACAGATGATTAAAAATCACTTGAAAAAATGCTTAACCTCATTAATGATCATTTTACAGACGAGAAAAAGGCAGAGACTGTTGTTGCTATTGTTTCCACTGTGCCTCTGGGATCTTTTTCTGCCGTGCATACATCCCTGACTTGGTTCATTTGTCTCCTCTCCTTAAATATATTAGAATACATTTATTCTTTTTATTTATTTTTAGAATATATTTATGTCTCCTTAAACATAGAAAATTTCTCTCTGCCCCCTGAGCTTATGAGTGGTGAACTTTTACACTGGTGAACTTTTAATCTTCTCCTCATGAGCACAGTCACTTGTCACTGGGCTTTTTCAAGGTCTATTTCAAAGTCCCTACTTCTTGTGTCAATACATTCCCAAGTTGGAAAGCAAAAGAATGCACAGTCAATCCTGACTTAGAGGAAAGAAGAGAGCCATGTAGGAGGCAGGTATGGTTGACTTGGGAATGCCATTATATGATTACTGGTGAAAATGACCCCAACCTTGGCCCACACTCAGCGTTAACCCTCCAAGAATGTTTGGACTTCTGTAATGTTAATAGGATAGGAGATATTCCTCCACGCCCCCCATTAATAGATCCCACATGGAGCCCATTAAGGGAAGCTTGATTAGGGGGAGGCTTGTTTTTCAGGAAGGCCCACATCTTTTGTTACTTTGTAATTAGTTGTGAGTCATGAGGGTTGTGATGCCCTCTGACCCCGAAGAAGGGTATATATACTCTTGAAGTTAGCATTTTGCTTTAGGCCTCATTCATTGGAAGAGTGTTCTAATGATTTGACCAGACAAAACTGAGTAGTCATTAAGGAACCTCCTGCCTTTGAAAAACCCAGATGTTGATGCTTCTCTCTCTGGCAACTATGTATGTGTTGCCTTGGTCAGACAGTTGGAACTATCTGTGGCTTTGTGATAATTTCTCAGTCAGAAGTCCTGTCTGTTGGTCTTTATTTCTCTGCTTGTATTTTCTCTATTTTCTTTGTTTGGATTTTTTCTGAAGTTCAGAGTGCTAACTTTTCCTCTGAACTAATAAATATAATTTTAAAAGATTATTGACCCCTCAAACAGCTATTCTTCTTAGTAAAGTAGATCTAAGAACCTATTCTAGAAGCCATCCTGGGTATGCCAGTGTGGTTGCTACTACAACTTCCTGGTCCTGTTGCAGTTTTGACATGTATTTCTCCTGCCCCTCATGATCTATAGTGACTCTAGGAAATGCAGCCATCCACAAAGTTCAGGGGACAATAGCAGGTGAATGTGACCAACCCATAAATCAAAAATTTTTAAGCTAGATGGTAACATATGATTGTGATGGAATCCTACAGTGATGTAAGAAATGATGAGCTGGTTGGTTTTAGAAAGACATGGAAAGAATTGTATGAAATAATGAAAAGTGAAGTGAGAAGAACCAAGGGAATATTGTATGTAGCAACAGTAATATTGTCTGAAGAATAATTGTGAACAATCAAGTTATTCTGAGTACTATAAATACTTAAATCAATTATAAAGACCTATGAAGAAAGATGCTCATCTCCAGAGAACAAACTGTTGAATAGAAGTACACATAGTATGGTTTTATGTGTATTTATAAATCTGTGCCAAGTGGTAGCCTTCTCTAGTACAGGTGGAGAGGGAGGGAGGGAGACAGTTTGGAACTTAAAATGTAAGAAAAAAATTAAATTAAAAATTTTTAATAAAGAAAAAAGGTAGATAGGTTTAGAGGATCTTTTCTTGCTCAATTACAAAACACTTATTAAACCCCTAATATGTGCCAAGTACAGTGCTAAATGCTGGGGATACAGAAGAGACAATTTGGTCATAAGATAAAAGACCTGGAATTGGAAGGGGTATCATGCTTAGATCCACTCTGCCTTTGCTTCATGGAAAGGGGGTCAATTGGGAATCTTTTGAATTCTCCAAACTAACATGCATCTCCCTGTCCACTCTTCCAGAGATGGGTTATCTCTCCCTGTTAGGATATAAGATCCTTGAGAGGAGGAATTGTTTTTGCTTTTACATTTCTGCCCTAACTTTGGCATGGGACTTGGCACATAGCACTTAGAAAATGACTTTTCATTCTTTCTGAGAATAATAGATCACACAGTCAGAACTGGAAGGGACCTTAAGATCATCTAATTCAAATGCTTCATTTTAAAGATGAGAAAACTGAGACCTAGAGTGCAAAGTGACTTGGCCAAGGTCACCCAGGTAGCAGGTGTCAGAGCTAGAGATTGAACCCAGATCCTTTTCAGGGCACTGTGCTGCAGTGGTGGCATAATCATTAAGTATCAGTGCTGGAACCTGAACCTACACCTGACTCCAAGTCTTTACCTATAAAACAAGTGCCTTGGCTAGATCCCTCATCGCTCTCTGAGGTGAACTGGAGAAAGGCGTGAAAACCTTGGCTTAATTCCTGCTTCAGTAACTTACTAACTATGGGTCTTTTGGAAATCTTGGTTTTCTGAATCTTGGTTTCTCATCAGTGAATTAGGGATAATAGGGCCTGCCTCAGAATGGTTGTGAGGATAAAATGAGATAAAGATAAATAAAATGAGGATAAAATAAAATAATGAAATAGTTGGCTTTGCAAACTTTAAAGTGCTATATACATGTGAGTGATTGTTATTGTTCTTTTCAGGGGCTGTCAAACTGTGGCCCAAAGGCCCATAATTTAGGTGCCCATGTCTGTTGCATAGACAGTTGAGCGCATAGTGGATTTTTGTTATTGTTACTATTCCTTCAGAAATAAACCCCATGACTTGATTTCTAGAAGGGTCCTTATATGCTTAAAATAAATTTAATTTGGCTGTTTGGAGGCAGCAAGATGGAGGAAATGCCCTCTCTATGGATGTGGGGTGGCAGGGACATATGAGCAGCTTGGGAGATTGGTAACTCCTTTCCCATTGGAGACCTGAGAGCAGATTTCCAGTTGGCCATTGGGCCCTGCAGGGGGTTGGTTGCCTTCCACTCAGCCTTCTGGGGGCCCCAGACAGGGGAGCTGAAAAGGGAGTTATGTGGTAATAAGAAGAGTGAAGCTTAGAAAGATAATACTCAGTGGAGTGTGACCTACTTGGGCAGCCAGAACCTAGCCCTGCAAGGAAAGGCAACGGAAGCATCATCTCACATAGGAGGGCACAAACCACTCTACCAAATCGATTTGAATCCCTCTAGCCAAAAAGCCGAGCATTAAAGAAATTGGAAAACTTCATAAATAATGGAGATTCCACTCAAGAGCTGGGGAAGAAACAAGGCCCTGCCTGAGTATCACATTATCACCCAGACAAAATATAAGGAAAGAATGGAAACCATCGGCTAACAAACCCATGCAGATGACAGACAGAGACTAGAAGCACACGGAGGGACACTGTTCAGTGCCTCTGTGTGTACACCATTTTGGTGACTTCTGCTACCTTATGCTCTTCAGGGGAGAAAAACATTTTCTCATAGATTCTAGAACTTGGGGGTAAGGTTGGAGATCGCTTAGCACAGTCCCTTCCTTTAAAAAACTGATTTATAGATGTATTTTATTTTTACATAACATTCATAATATATCCCTTCCTTTACTCAGGGTGACATCTCTTGCTTGTGACAAGGAGTAAAAACAAAAGGGAAGAAAAAAACTGTTAAAAAAAAAAGCTAACCAAACACTGAATTGGACTGTATAAATAGTGATTCACACCCATAGTGCCCCACCTCTGCAAGGGTGCGAAAGAGGTGCATTTTCTCAATTCTTCTTCAGTGCTAAATTTGGTTATTGTAACAAGTAAGTTTTGTTTCTTTGTTGTTGTTCTTTTCAGTCACATTGTGACGATTAATTATGTATGTTACATTATACATTGTTTTCCTGCTTCTGCTGACTTCACTCTGCATCAGTTCCCAGAAGGGTTTCCATACTTCTGTTTTCTTCCTGGTTCTCATTTCTTACAGGCTAGAAATATTCTATTACATTCATGTAACATGATTTATTAGTGAATGTATTTGGTGAATCTGACTTACCCAAGTCTACATAGGTAGAAAGAAGGTGGTCAGGGCCTCAAACCTATCTTGTCCACACAGTGTTTAGTTTAGAACTAAGGCTCCCCATCCCACCCACCTGCCATATTCTTCAGATGAGGAAACTGAGTCCCAGAAAGGAAGGAAACATATATTTATTAGGTACCTACTATGTATCTGACATTGTGCCAAGTGCTTTACAAATACTATCTCATTTGATTCTTACAACAACCCTGTGCTTCTAGCATCTAGCACCTAGACTGTTTGAATTACTTAAGATTACAGAGACTGTAAGTGGCAGAGCTAGGATTCTAACTCAGAACCTCTGACCCCAGATCTAATGCTCCTCATATTGCTACACACTGCCCAAATTGACCAACTACTATCTGGGATTCTGGGTGTTGCCTGTGCTGCTTCTGACTAGTTTGGTGTGGTACTTACCCATGAGATCTCAGATGTTTTGGTCTCAGGACCTTTCCCTCTGAAAAGTGATTTGAGGATCCCCTAAAAAGCTTTTGTTTATGTGGGTTACATTTACTGATATTTGCCATACTAGAAATTAAAATATCTTAGTGTTATAATAAAAAATGATCTTGACCTAATGGACCCCCAAGAGGGCCTTGAGGCATCCCCAGACCCCATTTCAATGGGTACTTTACTAGAGCGTGGCTCTGGGCTGAAAGCCTGGGGGTGGTGTAGCGTTTCAGGGAGGCAGAATTTACCAACAGAAGAATGAACTTCACACAGATACTAGGGGTGCCTGAGTGGCCATGGAGTAGACCTCCTCCTAAGGTAACACACTCTCTCTCTCACCAGAGACATTCAAAGGCAAGCCCAAGCATTTGGGCTTGGATACATGCTATGATAACAATGACGATCACTTACATTTTAAAGAATATTTTCAAGATTGAAAAGCACTTTACAAATGTCTGCTTTGATCCTCACAACCACCACTGTTCAATAAAGATGACAGATATTATCTGAAAAGAACAACAAAGAATAAGGAAACAGGCACAGGGAAGCTAAATGACCTGCCCAGGGTCACACAGTCACTAAGTGTCTGATTTAGAGCTTGTATTCTCATCTTCCTGGCTCCAAGCCTAGCACACTATTTACCATACCACACTACTACACACATGCCACAAGAGAAGAGGAACATGAATTCATTCACCATCTATTGCCAATCTACTGAGAGCAAGGTATGAGTTATAACTAAGGTGAGGCAAATGGGGCTTTGTCCCAGCCTGCTGAGAATAAGTTAATATGGTAGATGTAACTCAATGACCAATAATATTTCAGCTTTGGATCCCTGATTCTATGATCATACGATTGCCCCCAAACAGTGCAAATTGTCTTCTCCCCCACAAATGATTTGCCCCAGGTACCAAAATTCCAAGCTCTAGCTCTGAAGAGCATGGTGCTAGGTTTGGGGAAAGATGCAAAGTTTAGCTAAAATAGAGCTCCTGCCTCACTGGAGCTCATACTTTAGTAGGTTTCTAAGATATACAAACATAAACATTTGTTAAGCATCTAATGTGTGCAGAGCATTGGGCTAAGTGCTGGGTAGGTGCAAAGCTACCTTAAGACTTAAGACTCTTATGCAGCTTAAAGTTACTTTCTCTGAAGTGACCCATCTGTCCCTGGAGGGAGATGGCATCATCTTTTGGCTGCAGTGAATCAGAATGTTTGAGCAGCAAAATGATAAACATCTGTCAGTGTAGAAATTCTATAGTAGTAAGGCAGGATGGGTGGCTAGGTGGCACCATGCTGAACCTGGAGTCAGAAAGACTCCTCTTCATGAGTTCAAATACTTAATAGCTATCAAGCATTTTTCAACCTGTGGGTTGCAACCCCTTTGGAGGTTGAATGATCCTTTCATAGGGGTCACCTAAGACCATTGGAAAACACATATTTCCGATGGTCTTAGGAACCAACACCGCTCCTCTATCCGTCTCCAGGTGGGTCCACCCACATGCAGATATGCCCACATATGAGTATTAAAGGGTCGCAGCATTAGGAAAGTTGAGAACCACTGAGCTATGTGAGCCTGGGCAAGTCACTTAACCCTATTTTCCTCAGTTTACTCATCTGTGAAATGAGCTGGAGAAAGAAATGGCAAACCACTCTAGTATCTTTACCAAGAAAACCCCAAATTGGATCATGAAGAATCAGACATGACATAAAAATGACTGAATCAGAACCAGTGTGGCATGGAGGGTAGAATGCTAGAACTGAATGCCAGGAGGACCTGAGTGTAAATTCTACCTTAGACGCTTAGAAACTGTGTGACCCTGAGCAAATCATTTAACTTCACTGGGCCTCAGTTTTTCCATCTATCAAACGAGGTTGTTGAACAGTTAGTGGCTGACCCATCCATTTGTCCTGTTAAACTCCAAATCTAGGCTGCCTGCAGATGAGATTTTAGTTGGTGCTTGAAGGAAGCTGGGGAGGTCAAGAGGCGAAAATGAGGTGGCAATGCATGCCATGGGGGACAGCCAGAGATAATGCCAGGGGCAGAGAGATGGAGCGTTTTGTTGGTAGAACAGGAGGGGGGCTGGTGTCACTGGAAAGAAGAGTAGATGGCAGGATGTAAGATATAAGAAGACTGGAAAAGTGGGAGAAGGCTAGGTTATGTGGGGCTTTGAATGCCAAACAGAGCATTTTGCATTTGATCCTGGAGGCAATAGGGAGCCACTGGCATTTTATTGAGTGGTGGAGTAACATGATCAGACCTTTGCTATTGGAAAATACCTTTGGTGACCGAATGGAGGAGGGACTGAAGTGGGGAGAGACTGGAGGCAGGCTGACCCAGCAGCAGCTACTTCAGTAATCCAGATGTGAGGTGATGGGGGCCTGCACCAGAGTAGTTAGTGACAAATGGTGGGAATGATACATGCCCGAAGCTTGGAGGAGCACAATTGGCAGTATCATGCAGAGGCTAGAAACTCTAGAGAAAAGAACAGTGTAGAGTTTATCCAGTGCACCAAGGAATAAAGATGGGGGAAACAGGAGAGAGTGGCCAGTACAAGAGTAATGACCTGGGAGAGAACCAAGGGGTCAAGGGATTGGAGGTCAATGTGGACAAAGGATTTGGTGAGAGAAAGCAGAGGGAGAGGTGGAAAGAAAGCCTATAGATTATGATCAGATAAGGGGATTTTGGAATCTCTCCCCATGCTTAGATTGTTTCCCACGAGAACTGACTTAAGGAAAGGGATACTAAAAATGGAATATTTGCATTTTAGTGTTTCAAGTATGACTTTAGAGCTAAAAGGGCCTTTCAGAGTTATTTCTCCAACTCCCTGATTTTACAGATGAAGAAACTGAGGGCCACAGAGGTTAAAAGATTTTTCCAAGGTCTCATAGGTAGCAAGTCTTAAAGCTGGGGTTTGAACCCAGGGCCTCTGACTCCCAATATTTTTCCACTGACTATGTTCTAAGCCTAAATTTAAAATTTTCTACCTGGGGCAGCTAGGTGGCATAGTAGACAGAGTGCTGGACCTAAAGTCAGGAAGACTCCTCTTCCTGAGTTCAAATCTGGCCTCAGACACTTACTAGCCACGTCACCCTGGCCAAGTCACTTCAGCCTGTTTGCCTCAGTTTCCTCATATGTAAAATGAGCTGGAGAAGGTATGGCAAACTACTCCAGTATCCTTTCCAAGAGAACCCCAAATGAGGTCACAGACAGTTGGCCATGACTGAAACAACTGACTGACAACAACACAATAGCATTTTGTTTAAAAATATAAAGACCTTTCACATTTCAAAGACTATATGAAAAGAGGTATTGGACAGGAGTTGGTCTGTGAGCAGTATTTGCCAACATAGACTCTGGCTCAAAGGACTGAACTTTGTACAATGGCTCTGCCATCTTGGGCAATTCATTTCCCTTTTCTAGGCTTTAGTTCCCTCATACGTAAAATGAAGGGGTTGGATTCCTATACCTCTGAGAACCTTTCTTGCTCTAACTCTGTGATCCTATGGACCACCTTATACCATGCTGTCTTCCACCCATTCACATTTTGTTGTCTCTTCATTAAGCTGTCAATTCCAGAACTTTAGAATCTAGTCTCTATACTTCTTCATATCCCTCAGAGTGTTTTGCACAGAGTCTTCATTTAGTAAGAATTTGCTGATAAAATCACTGATAGGATGGATACCATCGGAAAGGGAGAAAGGCAATTCAGACTTCTTTAACCATATTGAAATAATCATTAAAAGGCCTAGTCAATAATCAATCATGTGAGCATTGCAGCCCAGTGATTTCTCAGTTACCTGATCTGTAGCACTGCCATCGTACAGGCACTTTAAAGTTAACAAATAATATAAAATAATTTTTAATATGATTTTTACAGATATCTTTTGTTTATCCCCTCCATTTCCAGGTGTATCCTTCCTTCTTCCCTTTGCATTCCTTGTAACAAAGATGAAGAAGGAAGAGGGAAAAAGTCAAGGAACAACAAACAACACCGAACAAACACAAACTCAGTGTCTGGCAGTCTAGGTAATGCACTACGTAGGATTCCAAGTCTACAAAGGATGGAAGAAGTTGTGCTTCTTATCTCTTCTCAGCAATCAAACCTGGTCATTATAAATGAGTTTTCAAAGGCAATTTACATATTTTTTTTCTTAGTTAAACTTCAAGATAAGCCCATGAAGTAGCTACCATAGGTATTGTTTCCATCTTGTTGATCAGTTAATCAACAAGCATTTATAGGACACCAACTATACTCTAGATACTGTCCTAGGTGCTGGAGATACAAATGCAAAATTTTACAGATAAGGAAAGTAAACTTCAGAAAAATTAGTCTTTTCTTGTATACTGACACCAACTATTTCTTTCTAATCTACTTTCTTTGATCCCATAGCCATTCCCCTGAAGAACCCTGAGCAATATTCTCCATTGCTCATTGGACCAAGTTCAAGTTATCTACTTTCCCATTTGAGACTTTTCATAATACAGAATGAGTCTTTCTATAAGATTTGCTTCTCTTAAAAGAAAAAAATTTTTTATTGATATCTCATTTTTACATTGCTGAGATTTCCCCTTATATCCTTCTCCTTTTCAGAAGACCATCCTTTGAAACGTTTTTTAAAGGAAAAATAATGAAAGGAAAAAGAAAATTTTAGAGAAATCCATCAAATATTGGGGTAAATGATTTTATGTGCATTGTTTAGAATTGGTAGACCCCACTAGTCATGTTGACCCTGCCTTTTTCTATGGTCTGGTCTTCTCTCTGTCTCTGCTCATGCCCTGAGGTTTTGTTGCCAGCCAACATTGTAGACTGTAAACTCCTTGAGGGAAAGGATTTTTTTAGTTTTGTATTCTCAGTGCCTAGCAGAGTACCTGGAATGTATGGAAACTGAAATCCATCCTTCTTCTAAACTTTCTTGTTTCTGCTGAGAGTGCCATCATCACTAGTCTTGGAGGCATGAAAAGCCCATTTCATGCTGGACTTCTCCCTCCTCTCCCTCCCCAATTCAATCAATTGCCAAGTCTGTCAATTCTATTTCTAGAACCTTTCTTAAGTTCTTCCCCTTTTCTCCACTCACTCATTCACTCAATCAGTAAGCATTTTTAAAGTACTTGTTCTGGGCCAAGTACTTTGCTAAGCACAATAGTCCCTGCCCTGAAGGGGCTGACATTCTAGGAGAAGACACAGCTTATATGTCAATAGGTTTATACAAGATGCATAAGACAGTAAATACTAGGCCATGTTAGAGGGGAAAGAACTAACAGTTGATGGGGACCAGGAAGGGTCTTTTGTGGAAGGTGGCAGTTGAGCTGAGCCTTAGTAGAGTGTAAGCCCTTTTAGAGCTGTAATTATTTTGCTCATGTATTGATCTTTCCAGAACCTAGCATAGTGCCTGGCACACAACTGCTGAGCTGAATTTAATTAAATGCCCTCTACACATATACACATTTTTGATGGATTTACATTCTCTTTTCTTCTCCGTTAGAGCCCTTCTCCCATGGCTCATCATATGGTGATAATCCTGAGTTCTTCATGGCTAGCTCAGTAGAATACAAGTTCCCATCTGGTCTTAAACTGAGCTGAAAAGTCTTCCAGGATGGGCCTAGGTGATGGTCATCAAAACTAGGCAAACTCAGAGAAAGCCACCACCTGGTTGACCAGAGGTGATCAATTATTTGGCCACAAGATCTCTCAAAAACCATCAGTTCAATCATGCAATGACTGGGGTCTGTGTTGGTAGAGTAAACACCCACACCAAAGGAATCACAGATCCTGGAAGTATGACACGTCTTTACTGAGCTAGAAATTTCCCCGAAAGTCCATATGCTTACAAGTCCTCATTAAATATTTCACATCCTCCTTCCACACCTCCAAGAACATAGTCCCTTCAAAACCTCCTTCCTCCATCTGGCCATGCTCTCTCACTATGGCAAAGACCCAAAGCTTTGCTAATTTCTCTTTGTAGGCTGAGCACCAATCCAAACAGGCAAGCACTGCTAATTCTCTTCTCTCTTCCTAGGGCATTTCCAAAAGCATTCACTGAGTATCTACCTGGTCCTAGCTGGTCAACATTTTAGGGATACCCTCCTTGGGTCAGAACCCTCAAGGTGCTTACTATGTTAAAAAGGAGATGAGGGTTACACACATGAAGGGACCAGAGACAAGCATAAAACCTTTTGCTTTAAGATGCTAAAATGAATATTGTCAGGGATCAGATTGTACATTTAGAAAATGTAGCAGGTGGTTTGTAGAAGGAGAAATCAGTGTTCAACCCACCAAGGGTTCATTAATCACTTCCTAAGTGCCAGTTAGCATCATGGTAGGTTATGAGTACAAAGATTAAGGCAAAGCAGTCTCTGCCCTCAAGGGTCTTACATTCTATGGAAGGAAAATTATACAGACAGAAATAACAGTATGTGTGTATATTATTATGCATATAGAAGGCAATTTGAAAGTCAAGTCAACAAGCATTTATTAAACACTTACTGTGTTCCAAGCACAATGCTAAGTGCTTGTGTGTGTGTGTATGTGTGTGTGTGTGTGTGTGTGTGTGTGTGTGTGTGTGTGTGTGTAATTTGAGCTCTAAAGTACCACAAATAAGAATTAGGGTTATTTGTTTTCACCCAACAAAGAAAACAAGAACTGGGGCAACTATTTTCCATTTTATTACATCATTGGGTGCTAATATGAATTATAAAGGGAGGATACAATCAGCACCATCCTCATCTCTCCAATCAATCAATCAATCAATCCCTGGTCTCATTATGACTTCAAAGGAATGGTATGCTAGACTCGGAATCAGGTACAACTGGGCTCAGATTCTGCCTCAGACATTTATTGGCTGTATGATTCTGGCCAAGTCAGAGACTGAGACTGAGACTCTGTTTCTCCTTTTGTAAAACGGGGCTGCTAGTAGTTTCTACCTACATGGATTCTTGTGAGGGTCAGTGAAAAAGGATCATAAATTCAGAGTGACATTGAATCCAACCCTCTTATTTTTATAGAAAAGGAAACCAGGGGTCAGAGAGATTAAGTATGTGCAGCATTTCACGGCTGCTAAATGTCTCAAACCAGAATTGGAGCTTATGTTGTCAGAATGAATACCTACACTGAAGGAGGGGAAGATCCTGGAAGTATGATATAGCTTCAAATTAGAAAGAAATTGGAGAAACACTGGCAAAATAACTTATCAGATCTATGGAAAAAGGAAAAATTCATGAGAAATAAGGGGGAGTGAGGATCTCAGAAGACAAAATAGATCATTTTAATGACAAAATTAAAAAGCTTTTGCACAAATAAGTCCAATAAAGCTAAGATTAAAAGGGAAATAATTAACTTGGAAAAATAGTTGAAGCAAGTTTATCTAAAAAAGGTCCCATTTCTAGGATTTGCTATGTGTCCCTCAAGGTCTTAGTACAGATTTAAGTTTCAATATATTACTGAGCTTAAACAGCTTAGAAGAGCACTAAGATTTTTGGGACACTCCGTGTAAGGGACTTATTCAAATTTGTAAGAACAAGAGCCATTTCCCAATTGATAAACACTGTAAAGCTATGAATAGGCAGTACTCAAGGGAAGAAGTCAAGTCTATCTATAGCCATATGAAAAATACTCCAAGTCCCTACTAATTAGAGAAATGTAAATTAAAGTAATTCTGAGATTCCATTTCACACCTAACAGATGGGCAAAGTTGACAAAACTCAAAAATGACAGATGTGGGAGAGGCTGTGGGAAAGTAGGAACATTGATGCATTTACTGTTGGTGGACCTATGAATGGGTCCAACCATTCTGGGAAGGAGTTTGGAATGATTCACAAAAAGTTACTAACCAATACATGACCTTTGACCTAGTTGAACCACTGCTAGGACTATGCCCTCAATGAACTCAGGTCTTCCTTATTTGAAGCCTGGTGTTCTAACCACTGCCCCATCAAGCTGCCCCACCACTATATATGTAAAGCTAAATAAAATGTAAGTAATTATTGTTGCTTATCAGATTCCAGGATTGTAGGAAAGAAAACAGGAAAGGTTCTATTGATCTCTTTGGGCCTTAGTTTCCCTAAATGTAAAGAGTTGGACTCTGATCTTTAAGGTCTCCTCCAGCTTTATAGCTATCACACTCATCCTCTATGTTTTTCTCCCAGTAGAGTGTAATTTCCCCAAGGGGAAGGACTATTTTATTTTTATCTTCATATCTCCAGAACCTAGCACAGGATCCTGTATATAGCAGGTACTGAAGAAATTCTTGTTTTTGATTGAATTGATATGTAATAATGGTGAACTAAGGGCTCAGCAAGAAAGGAAGGAAACCTTTTCTTCATAAGAGCCCTGAAAAGTAGGTCCATGATAATCCCCATTTTACAGTTGAGGGAACTGAAATAGACAGAAATTAAATTATTTGCCCAGGGTCACATAGCTAGCAAGTGTCTGAGGCTAGATTTGAATTCAGGTCTTCTTGACTTCAGGCCCAGTTCTACCTAGCAGCCAAAGTGCTAGGAAGAACCTCCAAAGGATCCAGCCAGAAACTTGTCTCCTATCCACCATCTTCAGAGATCAGGAGGGATGCCCTGATTGGCCCTGAGTACTGTCTCTTGTTTCGGGACATTCACATGCAGAGAGCTTCATTTATAACCTTGTCACAGAGTCAAGGAGTTTAAGTGACATTTGGGGACGGCAGATTTCAGCAGAGATTACTGTCAGAGGGCTCAGCAGCCGTCCCTAGAACACCACTTAATGACAACCTGAGCTATTTGAAAATAAATACGAAACCTAAATAACTAAAAAAAGGAATTCCCAGGAGGAAGAATTCTGAATTTCTCCCAGCAAGTTGTGAGTGGCTCTATGGAACCGAAAAACCTTCCTATTCTCAATGGAGCCCCCGCAAAATGAGCCTAGGCGGAAGAACTACCCAGAGACTATAAGGGATGAGGTGTCCATGTAATTGGTCACAGAGAAGAGGTCATAGGTTCACAGACTTAGAAAACAAGGGATAATAGAGGGAGTTTAGTCCAATCGTCTCGCTTTTCAGGGGAAGAAACTGAATGAAGCCCAGGGTGGGGAAGAGATTTGGCAAAGGTCACACTGTTAGCAGGAGGCAGAGGGATTTGAACTCTCTGACTCCAGAAACACTGCTCTTTCCTCCGTGCACCATCACTAACCCTTGGCCCTCAAAGTGTTTCATTAAATCCACCTAGGGGTTCTGATGATGAAAGCCAAGCTGTTGTGGGAAATGAATTCCTGAAACTAGAACAGTCTCAAAGACTGTTAGAGATCTTAGAGAGGTTTTGCGCCTCTACACATGATCACACAGCAAGTAAGCATTAAGAGTAGGATCTGAACCTCCTTCTTCCAGACTCCAAGTCTGTTACTCCATCTCTTTCACCATGTTACCTCTGGGATGCAGGGTGTGCTCAGGGAAGACTAGCACCTCTGGTGTGGGAGCTGCTTTCCATCTTTGGTGTCCCCCTGATCCACCTAACTCTCACCTGTGACTCCAAGAAGCTAAAGCATACACATTGGCCACATCCTAGTAAACTGTTTTGGCAGACAGGCTCCAGTACCAGGTTGAAGGCAACCAAGGGGGCTCAAACCCATCAGTGAGTTAAGGGGGTGTCTACCCCAAGCATGTGAAGACTTCCCCTGGTGGAATGGGCAGATGAGAACAATTTGCTTCAACAGCCATGAAGGTGGCTTGGTTAGATGCCAAATACACCAGGGTCATTCACTGCATCTCAAGGAACAGTTGATACAGTGTTTACTGCCTGACAACTCCAGGGGAGAGGTCGGGAGCAGAAAAGAGCTCTGTATATAACTTTCATAGCTCTGACCAAGGCCTTTGATAGTCAGTCACAGGAGTTTATGGAAAATTATGTCAAAATTTGGTTGCTTGAAGTTCATCAGTATTGAACATTGTGCGATGGCATACTCACCTGGGGTTTGGATAATGGATGATGGTCCCCCATTTGCCCAGTCACCAATGGAGTGAAACAAGGCTGCATGCTTGATCCCATGCTTTTTAGCAGGATGATTTCAGTCATGTTGTCAAATGCCTTCAACAAAGATGAACATGACATCAAGGTCAGCTACCACACTCATATTAAATTCTTCAACTTGAAAAGGCTACAAGCCAAGACAAAAGTGGAGGGAGTGTTGGTGCATGATTTTTTTTTCCATTTGGAGATGATTGTGCACTCAGTGAAGCCTCTGAGACTGAGATGCAACACAGTATGCATTGATTCTCTGCTGCTTGTGCTAATTTTGTCCTAACAATTGACACCAAGAAATCACAGGTGCTTCATCAGCCACCACCACACCATCCATATGTGGCACCATTAGTTACAGCAAATGGAGAAGTTCTGAATGAAATGGATAAGTTCACTTACCTTGGCAGTATACTTTCTAGGAATGTACACTTTGATAATGAGGGTGACACACCCATTGACAGATCTAGTTCAGTGTTTGGGAGGTTCTGAAGGAAAGTGTGGGAGAGAAGAGGTATTAGACTGACTACCAAACTGAAAGTCTACATAGCCATGGTGTTGACCTCATTGTTGTATGCCTGTGAAGCTTGGACAATCTGCCAGCGTCATGTCAGGAAACGGAATCACTTCCACTTGAATTGTCTTAGGAAGATTTGAAGATCACCTGGCAGGATAAGGTACCATACATGCAGGTCTTTTCTTGAACTAAATTGCCAAGCATTCAAACTCTACTGCAGAGTGCAACTCTGATGTGCTGGGCACATTGTTCCAATGTCAAATGTGCGCTTGCCAGAAAGACTATTGTATGGAGAACTCGCACAGGGCAAGCATTCACATGGTTATCAGAAGGAGCTATACAGGGACTCTCATGGTCTCTCTTAAGAACTCTGGAATTGATTGTATGTTATGGGAGGCACTGGCAAAGGACTGCTAGCATCAGAAAAGGTGCTGTACTCTGCGCAAAGCAGATTTGAAGTAGCTCAACAGAAACTCAAGATGTGCAAATTTAGAAAATTCACCCTAAATGTGCACATGAACTTTTTGTGCCTGACCTGAGATACAGCATTGTAAGATCCTATTGGTATGATCAGTCATGGTCTATTGTAACTTGACTCTAACGTAGTAATGTTATTTTGGTCCTCTTCAAGAATGGAGGACAACCACTAACCAACCTCTACAATTACAATCCTTCTCATCCTTTGTGAATCTTGTCCATATTTTTCTTTTTATAAAAAAATCATGTTTTCAATCATGAATTTACGAGTCTCATGTTTCCATGTGCATCCCTAAAGGATGTACTTAAGACACTGGAAGCTTTTTTCAGGCTCTTTTCATATTTCATGAATAGCAGTTTATCCTGAAAGCCGTCCTTGGTCTTCTGGGTTTTCCTGGATGCTCTCCACAAGATCAGCTCTCCTCCTCCTCTGATTTCACATTCCATTGATGATACCTTTACAGTACTCATGTTGCAAGCCATTATAGGAAATATATTGCCTCCCAGGAGAGAGCATACTTAGATTCATCGCAGCTTCCTTTGTCAGAAGAATTCTTTGGAGATGGAATGCTTAGGTGTTGTATCTTTTAAGATGACGAGAGCTTTAATTTTTTTTAAAAAAGATAAAATGTAGAAGGACAACAGTATTCTCTTGTTGGGGCTAGGTATGGTCTAAGCATTTCACAGTTACATTTTTCCATCCATCCACCCTTCCATCTGTCTGTCTATTCATCCAACACTTACGAAGTGCATAGAGCACTGTACTCAGTGCTGGGATTGGAATATTAATTTAAAATAAGATGTAATCCTTGACCTCATGGAGCTTACAATCTAGTAGAAACATCAGAAGTTTATGTAGTCAGATATTACAGACATGCAGCTATAATAATAGCTCCTTGAGTATAAGGACTGTTTCATTCTTTGTTTTTATATCTCCAGCACTTCGGACAGTTCCTGGGACATAGTAAACGCTTAATAAATGCTTGTTGGTGGGTGGACAACTGGCCTTTATGTGACATGTCCCAAAAATATTAGTGCAGTCTTAAAGTTTAATAGCGTTGTAAGATTTACAAAGCGCTTAGCATTTGTTCTATCATTTGAGACTCACAAGCTCACGACCAGGCTTCAGGGGACTACAGGCATTATTATCTCTGTTCAATCAACTTCTAAGTGCCTTCTAACACTCTGCCTTTCTAGTTAAACTGGTCTACTTGGGGTATCTCATAGAGGACATCCTATCTTTCCACTGGCTGTCTTCCACGACTGGAATGCTCTCTCTCCTTCCTTCTGCCCATTGAAACTCCCTTCAAGATTCAATTGCTACCTATTATAAGAGGTCTTTCCTAACTCCCTCCTTCTCCTTGATAAAGCCCTGCTCCCCACCCCAAATAACTGGTATATATTTTATGTTTTGTTATCTGTGTCCATGTTGTTTTCTCCAGTACAATGATCCTTGAGTTCAGGAGCTGTTTCATGATTATTTTTATATGCTCAGGGCCTCACACAGTGCCTGACACATGGTAGGAGCTTGCTGAATTGAGATGAATAGCACATAAAAAGGTGGTCCTTGTCAGTGTCTCCTGGGGATTTTTCTGGGAGCCCAGATGAGTAAGACTTGTGGTCCATGGAAACAAGGTGTTTCTATGACATATCCCTGGTGTCATGAAAACTTGGACTAAAAACAAGTGCTTCTTACAAGTTCTGTGTCCATGCTCAACTAATTCTGCCTTGTGTGCCTCATCAGAAAAATAGGGACAGTACTACTTAGACTTTCATCAATTTTGTGCAAATTACTTGTACTAAAATACTTAGCACAATGCCTGGCACATAGTGGGTGCTTAATGGATGTTTGTGGAGCTGACTATGGGAGTAAAAGTTAAGTGGTCAATGACAAGGGCATGAAGATGTTTGGAAGAAATCCAGAGGATCAGAAGTTTGGAGGTGAACGGCCATTAGGGGACAATGAATCCAACCCCTCCCTTTTACAGATGATGAAACGGAGGTCCACAATGCTCTAAGGTGTCAGAGGCAGGATTCAAACCCAGCCTTTCCTGACTGCATGTCCAGCACTCTATCCACTATAGACCTCCTGCTGTTGCTTAGCTATGTGCCCTTGGCTTGCCTCCCCCTGTTAGGGTGTATGTCCATTGATAGCGGGGGCTAGCTCAAATTTTAATTTATATCCCCCCCACCTGTGCTTTGCACATAGTATGCACTTAAATCTTTTTCATTTATTCTCTGAGTCTCAGTTTCTTCATCTGTGAAATGGGGTTAATGCTACCAGTACCACTATCTCCCCTTGGGCTGTTGTGATGCTAATAAATGAATAAATGCTTGTGGACAGAAAAGGTGTGGAAAGTGAACGAAGTCTTAGCAGCCAGCTGGAGTCAGGCCCGCTCACCTGCTCCTTCACTGTGCCCTAGGCTGCCTCCTCTCTGTGTCTGGAGAGCTACAGCCTTGCTTGGCATCCTCTCGAACATCATCCATTTTGGAATCATTCCAATCATTTCCATATTTTGTAGACAGTCACCTGTAAATATGTCTCTGATGCACCACCCTCATCAGACCTGTTCTAAAAGACCAGAAGTCTTAATAGCCTGCAGCAAAGGCAGGAACAGTTTCTGGGGACATCGTGTGCTTTTAAAAATCAGCTCAAGGGAAAAGCATTTTTCCCCCTTTCCTCCAGCAATATTCTTGGGAAGGGAGGCGAATCTCATGGTTATACTTGTGAGTTTCTTTCCAAGCCCAAACATTCTGGGTAGCACAGGACACCAGAACTCCAATGGAAAATGTACAAAAACAGATTGATGTGCCCCCAAACAAATGAAATTATTGAATTACAAGACGATTCCATCAATGAACATTTTGGAGCAAAGAAAGTATGTGTGAGGTTAAGAGGGCTTCCTTTAGTCAGTTCCCCTGATGCACTGGCCATGAGCTGCTGGGGAAGGGTTTTTTAAAGCTTTGTTAGTACTTGAACATACACACATATAAACTGAAAATGAGGCCAACTCCATAGCTCTGAATCACATTTTTGGAGTGTTAAATTCCTCTGAGGGAAAAGAAAAGCCTACTCCAAACCAAACAGAAATCATTGTTGCTTGGTCCCTGGGCTTACATATAGGGTATCGAATCTATGCTGCAATATTCCCAGGGATACATCCCCAAGTATACTTAAGGGATGGTGATGCTGGCAGGATGTGGGGTGCGATTCAATTCCAAGCACCTGTATACTTTATATGTTCCAGGTGCTGATTATGGGGGTCAGAGAGATGAAAGTCAAATTGTACAGCTCTGGAAATAAGAAAAAAGTTGTTATTGTTCAGTGGTTTTAGTTGTGTCCGACTTTTCATGACCTCATTGGGGATTTTCTTGGCAAAGATACTAGAGTGATTTGCCCTTTCCTTCTCCAGCTCATTTTACAGATGAGGAAACTGAGGCAAACAGGATTAAATGACTTGTCTAGGGTGACACAGGTAGTAATTTTCTGAGGCTACATTTGAACTCAGGTCCTCCAGACCTGGTACTCTATCCACTGCACCACCTAGTTGTTCACTCCCCCTCCCCCCAATAAATGCAGAAAGAAATTTGAGCAATGTGGGGAAGCAACTAAACAGTCTGGACAAACAGGCAAAGGCCTCTTGAAGATGTCTTAGGCTGAATTTGGATTCAGGTATTTCTCTGACTTTGTTTAGGGGTCCAACGGATTAGATATGGAATTAGGGTTAGGACTCCGTATCTGGCCAACCTTCCATCAGCACTTAGTAGTGTCTAGGACATAATAAATGCTTATTGACTTACTGATCTAACCCTAAGCCTAAATCCAAAGCTCCTTTCACAATAAACTACTTTGAAACAATCTCCTTGATTTTCTAGGACTCCACCCAGACCCCCAAATTACTTTTTATGTATCTTGTATCTACTTATGTGTGTACTATAGAATATAAGCTCCCTGAAGGCAAGTGCTTGTCTTGTTTTAGGGCAGCAAACCTTTAATAATTGCTTGTTGAATGAATGGACCCCAAAAAGCATTCTCTAATTCCTCAACCTCAGGATCACAGCATCTAGAGCACCAAGGCATTGAGAGTCTCTAATCCAAGCCCCTCAGACCAAGAAACTGGGGAGGAGGAAGTGATTTGCCTTGTGATTGGAATGAAAGACCATCTTCATGGCTCCTACCCAACATCATTTCATGCCACCATTGGTGGAACTTTCTGCACATGTTGTTTCTTTGAATGGAATGCAAGTGCCTTGACACAGGCACTACATCATTTGGTCTGTCTATTCCCAGCCCCCTGCCCTTAACACATTCATGTCGATTGCCTGGATCAAAACCCATTTCAAAGGATCAGAGATTTGGAGAACTGAAGGGGACCTCAGAACCTGTAGCTTAGGGAGATTAAATGGCTTGTCCCAGGTCAGAGTGATAAGTGTCTAAGGTAAGATTTCACCTCGGCTCTTCCTGACTCTACGATGTATTTGGAGTTTTCTGGCTGCCTTTGCCGCCGGTTCCCTGTACAAACAAGACCTCTCAGACTGGGCCTCAGAGGCACCCTCCTTCTCTGCACCCATGCTGATTTCCTGAGATGACCTCTGAGGTCCAGCCCCAAAGCTCTAAGTAACTCTTCCCCAGAAAGTCAACAGCCAGCCACAAACTGGGATCCCATCCCAAGGGCTGCTCCCAGAAGACCCTCACTTGGAGGGAAGATGGGACTTCCCTCCTACCACAGTCCCCTTTATCTAGTCTTCTTTTACAACTGTTACAGCTCTGCTATCAACCTTTTAGACACAAGGTAGGGTTCCTCCTTGGCAAACCAAACAGCCAGAGTCAACATTTTGTAGCTAAACAATTTTATTGGCTTTCTGTGAAATAAAAAACATAAAATAAAACCACCAAGGGTAAAGGCCATAGCCAGCATTAACCAAATGAACCAGCCACTTGGTTTCAGCAGCTGAGAACAAAGTCAAGTGGAGATTATTGCATATACCCCAGGGCCACCGGGATCCATTCATTGTTGGTTTTTTGTTTTGTTTTGGCAAGATTACATTCAAACAAGAGCTTTGATAATACAAAACCGACTAGCAAGTTTTGTTAAAAACCCAACTGGCTAAGACTTCTCGATAGAAGAGATGTTAATTTTTCACTCATCTTGGCTTTTACCCTCTCATTTTTGCCTACCCATCTACGAAGCAATGACATACCAGTTACTATGCAGGTATCATTCTTTTTCTACAGACCTCCTTCATCAAGGGATGGTACAAACTACTGGGGGGGGGGGTGGGGTACCAAATACTCTTCTGGTTTTCTTTCAAAGAGTCTCTCCTATCAGCTTGGGTCCCTGATGTCATCCAATGCTAAGCAGTTTCCATTGCCCTGGGGTGCTGCTACAGCCAGGAATAAATATCCATCTCTAACCTGAATATATTTTTTAAAAAATGCATATGGCTGTCATCTGGAAATTCTTTCCTGATCTGCAGCACTGGGGTTCAACTGCTTCTTTTTATAACCCTAGGATGAAAAAAAAAGATTCCTTTCATGTTAGCATACCAAGCAACTAATGGGAACCAGCCCTGACTCCACCATACCCAAGGCCATTGTGGGTATGCAGTGGAGTCCTTGGAATCCTGTTTCATATGGGCTGGTCATTTCTGTTACGGAGATGTCAATGGGAAACCGCTCAGCTGAAAAGTTTCCAAGTTCTTGACCCTCTGCTTCATCAAGAAAAGCTCAGATTGGCAAAATAGCCAGGCCTAACTCATGAAGGATCTGCTTCCAAACCTGTAGAATTCTCAGTGAGTCTTCAGCTCTCCAGTCTCTGATACCAGGTGCCTTTAGTCTTTAGAAGAGATGCCAGGCTTCCTGACCCTAAGATGCAGCTGAATGAATTTTCCTTGGGAAGAATGAAAGAGAGGAACTGAGTTCCACAAGGGAGTCCATGGGGAAAGGTAATGAAGAGCAACCCAGCTCAGGGGGGTGAGATGTGAGCATGCTGAATGAACGAGCCAAGGATCAGGAACACACCCTGTCCCCCATGTCTGATTCCGGTCAACAGGTAAAACACACATGCAGACACCCTGCAAAGATCAAGGAATACCCCACCCCCACAGCCGTGACAACCACCCAGATACGACCAGCATATTTCTCTTTCTTTATATTCAGGTCCACCAGTGAGTTGGCCCTGGATAATGCTGGGATTTAATAAGCCCTTCTAACGATTATGAAGATTATCCTCTTGAATCTAGACACTTTCAACAACAGAATATTTGATATCACTATATTTTACATGGCACGCATAATCATATAATTACTAGCACTTACACAGCAAATACTGGAAATACCCGCTCCTGGAGTTGACTTGTTAATTATACCAATGTTGCTTAGAAGGACAAAGATTAAATACTCCCTAACTCACAGTTTGAGGAATTTCATTCTGACTCTTTCCTTTCAACTGTGGGAGTAACGGTCTCATTATGTAATGATGCCTCAGTGCTCATGTCCGTCTGTGGGCCAAGAGTAACAACTTAATTATGGGGCTGGCTCCTCGTGGTTAATTTGTGGCCTGTAAAATTAAGCAATACATAGTATTTTTGCCTCAACAAAATACACAAGACCATATAAAAATATTTTTTTTTCCAATTTGGAATTTGAAATGTGAATGCTGGATTTTCTGTATAAAAAGAAATTGTCATAATGGACTAAGTTTATCACGCTCCCTAACCAAAAATATACATATTAGTCGAAGGAATGCAGTTTAAGCATCAGCGTCGGTCGTCCAGGCTCATTTCTGGGGAGATTGTGCTTTGATATTTCTGGAAGGTAAATGCACAGAGAGTCCAATAGGTGCCTGAAACCTGACCTTCATCTCATCTCTAATCTTACAGTATTGTTGTGGTTGTTGCTGTTTGGGGGACGGGCGGGTCTTTCCTGGGCTTCTCTCCTTGCTTGCTCAGGCGACCGTGGCAGCCGAGTGCCAGAAGCACCATTTCCGTCTTGAGTGGTGCTTATTCAGGGCCAGTTCTTCTTTCTCTCTCTCTTTCTTAACTCGCTGGTAGTGATCTTCCTCCTTTAAGTACCAAACAGGTGGCCAGCGGTGCCTCTCAAAGTATTCCTGATTGTCTGGTGGAGAGAGAATCAGACAATGAGAAGAAGTTAGACTGTGAGCAGGAAGGGGGAGGTCTTGGAAAAAAAATGTGGGTCCAGAAAGAGAGTCTAGAGCCTAGCTTAAGGATTGGTTGGGTAAGTCTAGAAAGTGTATTATGGCATGAGCCTAGGCAAGGTGAAAGCTGGCTGATAAGGTATGAACCTTGAAAAAATATTGGTCTAGAAAGAGTGTTAGATTATGGAACTAGAAAAAGAGTACTGCTGTGTGAGCAGAAAAAAGTAGCATTCAGCTAAAAGCCTAGAAGAAGTCTGGGGCTGTGATTTTAGGAAAAATTGCTAGGTCATGAGGCTATAAAAAAGGCCAGTGTGAGTCTAGAAATAATGCCAAGTCTAGAAAGAGACCTGGGCAGTAACTCAAGGAAAATCCTCAGGCTGAAATCTTGGAAAAGAATTGGACTGAGGTTTTCAAAAAAGTATTAGGCCATGAGTCAGGAGAAAGGATTAGGGTTAGACTTAGGATCAGGGTTACAAGTCTCAAAAAAAGCATTAGGTTGAGTCTAGGAAAAGTGCTGGATCTGAAAGCTAAAAATATCAGCTGTTAATCTAGAAAGAGTGCTAAGCGGAGAACCTAGAAAAAGTGCCTACCTGCATGTCTAGGAAAAAAGAAACTCATTAAGTCACAATTTTAGAGAAATTCTTGTGTTTAGGTGTGGGTGTAGAGGTGAAAAAATGGATTAGGAGTCTAAAAAAGCATTAGGTGGTGAGATTCAATATTTGGAGCCAAGAGCCAATCAAAAGTGTGAGGCCTTGAGATGGGAAAAAACTGCCATGCCACAAATCTCGAAAAACTATTGGGTGGTGGGTCTAGAAAAAGTATTCTGTTGAGAGCCTAGAAAAGATGTCTGGCTATGGGTCTTGAAAGGAAATAGGAGAGTTTATAGAAGCATTGGGTAATATGCACAAGACAAAAGGGCCCCAAACCCTGAGTCTGGACAAAGTGCCATGTTTTGGGTCTAGAAAATGCACCAGGCCACAAATATTAAAAAAAAAAATTCTGGGCTGAGAATCTAGGGGGTTAAAACCTAAGTGTAGAGAAAGAATTGGACTGTGAGCCTAGGAAATGATTCCAGAGAAAGTCAGACTGATTCTAGAACAGTGGCCCCTTACTTGTGGATTGACGAAACTCAATGGCCACTGTGCACTTGTCATGGGAACTTTACTTAAAGTGCCACCACACTATTCAGTATGATTCCATATCTTAGATAAGCACACGTGGCTTCTGGAGACTGAACAATGAAGAGCCTGCACCTTGGTGAGTATTGATTACACTTGAAAAAGTATATTTAAAAGCTGTGATTTATGCTCCCAGGAAGCTGCTATTTCTGGCCAATATCACGTCCTCCTACCAGGAGGAAGGAAGGGAGGGAAGAGGGAAGGAAGGAAAAAGAGAGAGGGAACGAGGGAGGAGAGGAAGGAAGGAAGGAAAGAAGGAAGGAGAGAGAGAGGGAAGGACGGAGGAGAGGAAGGAAGGAAGGAAGGAAGGAAGGAAGGAAGAAGGAAGGAAGGAAGAAGGAAGGGAGGGAGGGAAGAAGGGAGGAAGGAAGGAAGAAAGGAAGGAAGAAAAGAAGGAAAAAAGGAAGGAAGGAGAGAGAGCAAGAAGGAGGGAGGAGAGGGAGGAAGGAAGGAAGGAAGGAAGGAAGAGAGAGGGGAAGAAAGAAGAAAGGAGTGGGGAGGGAAAGGCAACTTAATTCTGAGAGTTCCTAACCAGTCCCATAGCAATCTTCTATTGTATCTGCTGCCTTTCCAAGGACAATGAGGTCCACATGCACCATCAAGGAATCTGGGGCCCCTTAGACAATTGTTTCTCTCACCTGGAGATTTTGCTTTGATTTCCTTTCGAAACTTGGCGCAAACACTGTTGTAGTTGGTGCAGATGTAATGAAGGCACCACGCTGCCAACTGATTGGCATTGTGAAACTGTGGGGAGAAGAAGAAAGGTCACTCAATGCCCTGAAGTCTGGGAACAAAGAAAGGGTTAGTGGGAGAAGTGGGGAAAAGGTTTTGTTGTTATGGGAACATTGTTCGTCATCTTCCAGTGACTACAGTCTAACAGGCCATGCGCTAAGCTCTGAGGATACAAAGTAAAAAGGGCCAAAGCCTGCCCTCAAAACAAAGTCTCTCTGGGTGTGGTGAAGGGACAGTATTGTCGGGTGGGAGGAACAGGAATGGCCCCATATGCAGAGCAGCACCTGAGCTGAGCCTGGCAGAGTGGAGGGTACAGGAAACCAGAGGTGAGAAGGGATAGGAAACAGACTGGCAAAGCCACTGAGGGGGTAGCTCTCAGACCTTTGGGCACAGCAAACCCAGCCCCCTTATTTTCCAGGGTTGGGGAGGAAGATGAAATCTAGAGAGGAATGAAGGGAGGTCACCACTCAAGTTCTTTGAGCCCTGTCAATGACAAGGCCAGGAGTCTCACTCCCGTCCTCTCCTCCTAATACCCCTCACCGTGAGGATTCTTACTGAGGCTCTAGTAAAAGAGGCTTCTTCTTTTGTATTTGGCAATTAGATTCCATTGGGACAACAAGCCTATTTTAAGTACAATGCGCTAAGGGCTAGAGATACAAAGAAAGGCAAACTTGTAGCCCCTTGTTTTTAAGAAGCTCACCTTTTAATGGGAGAGAGAAAATGGAATTAATCACCATCCTCCTCATCCTCATTTACATACAAGACATATCCAGAGTAGATGAATGGTAATCTGAAAGGGGGAGGCACTAGGAGCTGGGAGGACCAAGAAAGGCCTCCTGTGAAAAGAGAAGCCAGGGAAACTGAGGCAGAGGTGGAGGGAGAGCATTCCAGGTATGGGGGAGAGGCATTGCAAAGGCACAGAGTCAGGAGATGATGAAATGTCTTCTAACAGGGGCAACAGAGAGGCTGGTGTAGTTGGATAACAGAGTGTATGGAGGGGAGTGAAATGTAAGACTGGAAAGATTGGAAGGGGACAAATTGGGAAGAGTTTTAAATGCCAAACTATGGATCTACTATTTGACCCTGGAGGCAAGTGATAGGAGACCAATGGAGGTTAATGAGCATGTGGTTGGGGGGCAGGGAGGCGACACGGGCAGATTGATGCTTCAGGAAAATCATGCTCAAAGCAGAATGGAGGATAAATTGGAGAGGGGAGAGAAGCAAGGCAGAGACACCAACAAGCAACGGGTCCAGGCAAGAGATGATAAGGGTTGCACCAGGGTGGCAGCTGAGTGGAGAGAAAGGGACACACGTGAGAGATGTTGGGAAGGAAAAATGACAAGACTCAGTAAGAGATTGGAAATGTGAGGTGAGTTTGAGTGACATCATTGAGGATGACAGTGATGTTACAAACATGGGTGACTGGAAGAACAGTGCTGCCATCTTCATGAGTTCAAATCTGGTCTCAGATACTTGCTAGCTATGCAACCCTGGAAAAGTCACTGAATGCTGTTTGCCTCAGTTTCCTCATCTGTAACTGGGCTGGAGAAGGAAATGGCAGCCAATCGAGTATCTCTGCCAAGATAACTCCAAACGGGGTCACAGAGAGTTGGACATGATTGAAAGAACTCAACGACAAAAAAGCACCATCCCTACATTACACTTGAAGACACTGAGGCCGAGAGGTGTTAAGGGGACTTGTCTAGAGTCACACAGCTTAAGACGTGTCCAAGGCAGGCTTGGAACTCAGGTCTTCCTGACTCCAAGTCAAGCACTCTATGCTTTGTATCTCCTAGCTGTTTCTAATAGAGGGGCACTGACTAATGTCATCATGTCAAAGTTCCAATTTTTCTTTTACTTTTTTTCTTTTTTCTTTTTTTTTTTTGAAGGGGGGAGGGCAGGGCAATTGGGGTTGAGTGATTTGCCCAAGGTCACACAGCTACTAAGTGTCTGAGGCCGCATTTGAACTCAAGTCCTCCTGATTCCAGGGTCTGTGCTCTCTATTCACTGTACCACCTAGCTGCCCCTCCAATTTTTCTTGAAGGAAGCCCCAGCAATAGTACATTCAGGGTTCCAAGCTGGATGGGGTGTGAGAATGTGAGCTTCCTGAGGGCAGGTTTGGTTTCTGTCTAAGTATCTAGAACATAAAACATTCTCAACAAACACCTACTGACTGAATGGACCTATGGGGGAAAAGCCCCCAAGACACTAATTTGTTTTAGAAAATGTATCCTTGGGGTGGCTAGGTGGTGCAGTGAATAGAGCACTGGCCCTGGAGTCAGGAGGACCTGAGTTCAAATCTGGCCTCAGACACTTAACATTTATTAGCTGTGTGACCTTGGGCAAGTCACTTAACCCCAATTGCCCTCCAAAAGGCAAAAAAAAAAAAA
>CM053582.1:561284167-561341202 GCA_028627135.1 Pseudochirops cupreus | reverse complement strand
GAAGTGAGTCTTAAAAGACACTGGGGGTTCCAAGAGGCAGAAATGAGGAGGCAGAGGGCTTATAATGCCAAATTCGGAAGTTTATCTTTTACCCAAAGGGCAATGGGGATCCAGTGAAGCCTCTTGGGCACAGGGGTAACAAGGTCTGACTTGTACTTAGATCCATTTGCTGACTGTGTGTAGAGGAGGGAGACTGCAGGTCAGTCAGGCAGCTATTTAAGAAGTCCCAGCAAAAGGTGATGAGGCCCCCAAAAGAGTGGTTAAAATGAATTTGAAAAGACGGCAACTTATTGGATTTGGGGGTAAAGATAAGCAAAGATAGAACTATGACTCTTAGGTGGCAGAAAGGTGAAGGGAAGAATGGAGGGGCCCTCCAAGGAAAGGAGGGTGTTTTTTAAGGGGGAGAGGTATAGGGCTGCCTAGACCTGTCCTAAAGGCTGGAAAAGTTAATTAACCAAATACAAAGCCTCTTGTTTCATAAAGATGAGTGAGACCTTTAGTCACCAGGAAGAGAGAGCTCGTGCTCCCTGGGACCATCCAGAAGCAGAATTTACATTGTGTTGCTCAGCATTTAAAAACCTAGAATTTTGTCTCAGTTCCAGTCTTTGCCCCATTTTGGCTTGGAATGTCTCCTTTCCTTCTATTTCTTTAAACCAATGATTCTTAACTTGGGTAACTTAAAAACGTTGTTTTCATTAATAGTCATATTTCATCACCTCCTTTGTTAATCCTAGTTATTTTTCTGTATGCATTTAGTGAGGAGAGGCTCCATTGGGCTCACCAGACAGCCAGAGGGATCCAAGGCACATGAGAAGGCCAAGAACCTCTGCCTGAAAAGCATGGGCTTTTCTTGGTTCTAAATTTCCCTCTTATCTGTCGAATGAATTTCCCTCTATCCAGACATTGCAGTCTCTTCTCTTCAACATCACCAGGCTTTCTTGTCTTGGGCCTCAACAAACATTTACCAGTATTACATTGTTGAGAGAGATGAAGGTATTCATGGCCCCCTATAGACAATACAGAGGCAAGGAGAGTTAATCCACAGCAGAGCGTGGGGACTGGGAGGCAGGCGGGAGGCTCCTGGCCACCTCCTCATTTTGTTTCCTTTTTGCTCTCGCTACTTAGCTTGTTTTGGCAAATATTTCATCCATTCTGCTTACAGTTGGCTCCCTGAGAAGAAGTTTTCCTTCAGGGCTGGGTTTGAATTAAGCCAGGTCAATTCCATGAATATTTAGTGAGCACTTACTATATACAAACTTGTCATCCTCATGGCATGTCCTGGTAATGGCTGGAAGGCTGAGATGGGTGGTCATTTGGGGCCAGATTTAAGCCTTTTTTCCTTCTGTAATATTTCTAGATATCGGTACCTTTGTCCCTCAACCACGGCTACTACAAAACTCCCTCTCTCTCCTCTGAAGGTTACCCCTCCAACCCACCCTTCATGGGGCAGAGGCCTCTTTCTTCTGCACAGATCTTGTTAGACTACTCCAGAGCAATTACCTCCAGTGGCCCTGACTGGAAGCAGGAAAGGACAATGATAAGAACACTAGTTCTGATCCCATCTCTGACACCATTTTGGGCAAGACTAGAGCCTGCAAAGACTCATCTTCCTGAGTTCAAATCTGGCCTCAGACACTAATTAGTTGCGTGACTGTTTGCCTCAGTTTCCTCATCTGTAAAATGAAGGAGTTGGTCTAGACAACCTTGGAGGTCCTTGCTGGGTTCATCACCACTGGGCTCCAACCCAAGCAGGCAGCCCTTTCTTCCCTGAACATCCCAGCTCCATGGCTTTGCTCATACCGTGTCTTCTTTTTCTGGAAGGCTCTTGGTCTTTGTTTTCTGAGGACTCGTGCATCCTTTGAAACCCCAGTCAGTGAAGACTGCTTGGAGACGCCTCCCCTAGCTGTAATGACCTCCCCTTTCACATGGCATTTGACAACTCTCTATATACTGACATTCTATTGGGCATTAGAGTTTCTTGGGAGAGGCAATGTAGCTTAATGTACACAGCCCTGACAAAGGGGCAAGAAGGCCTGGGCTCAGGGCCCACCTCTGACCCGGGGTGACCCTGGCCATCTCACTTTATTTCTTGGTGCTCCAAGGCAACTCTAGTCTGTAAATCACAGAGCAGGAAGTGGCGATCTCCACTGGTGGATGGAGTTTACTCATGTAGAATTCTCTACACCAATAGAATCTTAGGGGTAGTCAAAAAAAAACAAACCCTTCTTTTAAGTTCCAGGAGGGCTGGGGTCATGCCTCATCTAATTTCCCCTCAGACTCTATTTTAGAGCTATGTATACAATAGGTAATTAATATATGTTTACTCAAGCCCATGACACCACACTTTCTTATTCATCCTCAAATTGCCTCATATTTACTTAACTGGAAACATATACTTCCCAAGCCGACTTCAGGGCAGGGATCGTTTCATTTTTGTTTAAGGTCCATGAGAACAGATACCATGTTTATTTTCGAATCTGTATCTTCAGTGTCAAGCACAGCAGGCACCCAGTAGGCACTTCATAAATGCTTCTGGATTGATTATTTTATATGCCTGGTACCCAGAACAGTGTCTGGCACACAGTAGGTATTTTAATACATGCTTGTTGACTGAAGGGATGACTTGTATGCCCAGACCTGGCATTTTGCCGTTACTGTTGTTAATCGTTGTTCAGTCATGTCTGGCTCTCTGTGACCCCATCTGGGGTTTTTAAGAAAAGATACTACTTTTTAAAGCAAAGATACTACTGGAGTGGTTTGCCATTTCCTTCTCCATCTCATTTTACAGATAAGGAAACTGAGGCAAACAGGGTTAAAGTGACTTGCCCAGGGTCACCCCGTCAACAAGTATCTGAGGCTGGCTTTGCACTCAGGAAGATGAGTCTTTCCAGGACCCAGAGTCCTATCCACTGTGCTACCTGGGTGCCCCAATACCTGACAGTACCCGATAAATAGATGTTTAATCAAGATTTGTTTAATCGAATTTCTCTCAACATTTGTGGCTCCATCAGCAATCCAACCCACATTCCATGAGCCCAGGAGCAATTCAGCCCATACCCATAAGGAATCCGCTCCACATTCCACAACCACATAAAGACTCTAATTCATTCTCTAACCCCACATTCCAGCTACATTTTGTATCTGTTTGTTCTCCCATAGACCACTCAGACCCTCTTTAACTTGTTAGATTATCTGGTTTTGCGGGGCTGATGTGGCTGAACAATTCATTCCTCTGGGGCAAATTTGCTGATAAACCTACCTGACCCTTCACTAAAAACCCTGAGATCTTGATGGACCTGGGCTCAATCAGACTGAGCTTGCAGACCTCAGGGCCACCTGTAGGACAAGCTTCCAGGCCCAGAAGCATCCTGGCATATACACTGGGGATATCAGAAGGGTCTGCTTCTGGGCCTGCTGGGGAAAGGCCATTCTGGGGCCAGCAGGTTATGTGCGGTCCCTGACTGTTTCAATCCCTACTATAGCACCTTTTAGGGAAAAAGTCAAGAGGGGGTCAAATACTTATCTAGGAATTGGGTTTTTTAAAGGTGCATTCTACTGAAGAAGGAGCATTAAAAACTGAAGATAAACATTCCCTCCTTTCCCCGTGTGGTGGGGAACTGTGGGTGTGTGATGTCACATGCGCTGTGTGTTCCTTGGCTTTTTTTTGTTTGATAGAAAGGTCACATGGAAAATTATTAAAGGCACTGAAACATTAAGACCAGGAAAAGGGAGGAAAGAAGACTAGTATCACATGTCAAGAGCACTACAGTAGGGACTGAAATAGAGTCAAGCTACGCTGGGTGCCCCACCCGGCCCCGGCCTGGAGAGGTGGGACGCTCACCTGCCAGAGCGACCAAGTGTGGCAGGCAGAATCTGTTTGCCAAGGCAATTAATTCAAGTGTGTCCAGGTCCAAGCAGGAGGACAGTTGCTTGGTGTACAGGTAATCCAGCACGGCCTGCATTGACTGCTTGTTGATACTGGGCAGGGTTACCTGCAAAGACAAGGCAGAGGCTGAGGGCGTCCTTCTGCAGTGGGGCCTGCTCGGCTTGGGTCTTGAGTCACAGCAAGGCCCAAGCATCTGCTGGCAAACCCTGAAGTCTTAAATTATTGTTATTAATTATTATTGTGATTTTTAAAGATGAGACATCGTCTCATGCAAACGGACGGTGACCCTAGGGACAAGTGCTGTGGCCAAAGCAGGAACAGACCAAATTCCCTTCATTTTACAAGAGAGGAAAACAAGACCCGGAGGGAATAATAACACAGTGGAAAATGGGCTCTGGTATCAGAAGACCCACATTCAGATCTCATCTCAGATGCATGACCTTGAATTTCTTTTATAAAATGAGAAGGGTTGGATTCACTGGCCTCTGAGGTCCTCTCCAGCTCCAGATCTAGGAATCTCTGAATGCTAAATCTGGAGTCTGAGGACTCAGGTTCAAATCCTCATTCTTTTACTTACAATCTGTGTGACCTTGGACATGTTACTTGACATCGCTCAGATTCAATTTTCTCCTTTGCAAAATGGGAGAGGGAAATCAACTAGATGGCCTAGAGCAGTGGTTCTCAACCTTCCTAATGCCATGGCCCTTTAATACAGTTCCTCATGTTGTGGTGATCCCCAACCATAAAATTATTTTTGTTGCTACTTCATAACTGTAATTTTGCTGCTGTTATGAATCGTAATGTAAATATCTGACATGCAGGATGTATTTAAATTGAACATAACCCACAGGTTGAGAACCGTCCCTTCCAGCTCTACAAACCCATGAGCCTCAGTCAGTCACGAGACTTTCATTAAGTGCCCACCATGTTCCAGCACAAGGGATATGAAACAATGGAACTCCATCAAGTTTAACTGCAGAAACAATCCCCTTCACATTTCAGCTCTCATTTTGTGTCCATGAGCCGAACTTTGGGGGTGAATCAGCACTTCTGAGAGATCACTCAGTCCCATTCCTGAGAGCTAAACAGAGAGGGAAGGGATGGGCTCGAGATCACATTGGCGGAAAGAGCTGGAATTCGAACCCAGGCCCTCCACCGCCCTTTCGAGCGTCTTCCCACCAGCACGCTGCTGCAGTTGTCCTGCAGGACAGCAGAACCAGCCACCTCCCAAGACAACCCAGCTGGGGAAGCGATCTTTCAAATGTTGTGTCTTCAACCCCCCTTTGTATGTTTTTGTTAGGAGAGTATCCGGGCACATTTCTCCAAGAAAAATAAAGTAAATGTGTCCATCACAAAGAAGATGCTAAAATGACCTCAGCCTGCTCTCCCTTCTCCCCCCACCTTACAGACTAAAACCAATCATTCCAGCCAGCACGTGATGACAGACACCAGCAAGCGGTGCTGCCCTGTGCTCCCCTGGCCCCCGCTGGGCGCTGACGTCCGTCCGCCTGGGCCCGTGACCTGTCCTTTCCTCTGGGCTCCACACGAACCTATTCTCCTTAGTGACTTAGTTTCTGCCACGGTAAGCACCAGCATCTTCCTCAGAGGCGGCAGGCAGGATGTGTGGCCTGCTGCTGCAAGTGAGAAAAACTGAATTCGCCATGGAACTCATTTCCTTCCCAGGACTGAATTATCCAAGGCTCTTGCTCTGGTTCGAAACTTCAGAATTAACTTTAAAAGCCTCAAGCAGCTATTTTTTAAAAATACCTTCTAAGGAGTAAGTTGAGAAGGAGTCAAATACTTATCCAAGAATTGGATGTTTTAAATATGCATTCTACTGAATGAAGGGAGCAGTCTTTTTTTTTTTTAAAGGATAAATGTTCTCCAGGATCCCTGTGCCTCCTTTCCCCCTTTCCCTGGTGTATGGGGGGCGGAAGGCGGGGCTGTGGGTGTGCAATGTCACATAAGCTGTGTGTTCCTTGTCTTTTTTTTTAATAAGAGAAAGGTCACAGGGAAAATGATTAAAAGCATTAAAATTTTAAGACCACAAAAGGAGAGAAAAGGAGATTATGTATCACATGTTAAGATCGTATCGTATTTTGCATATTCGAGTTTTGTTGGTTTATCATTTTAATTGCAAAGATCAGCTCAGACTATTAGGCTCATAATCAGAAATGGTCTCACGTGAGTGAGCGAGCCCTCTCCTCCGGAGCATTGTTCACTACAATCTGGGCATGTATTTTTAATGAGTCCCGTGCTGGGTGCTTCTGGGGAGAGAATTATGCTTACTGCTACATTAAAAGTAATGAGAAAAATATAAGTGAAACACAGCATCTTCCAAGGTATTAAACAATTTAAAAAAGCCTTAAAAGCATACCAACAAGGACACTCTTTTTCCATTTAGTATGAGGCTAACCTAATATCATTTCTGATAATGCTACAGAAAAAGAGATTCTTAGTTGTTTGTAAAAACTGGAGCCTCACCAGGAAATTCTGGAAAAAAAAAACAATTAGGGATGAAGGATAGGCCCACAGCTTGACTCACTACCCTCAATCAATCAGTGAGTCCTTTAGTGACTGCTCTGCTCTGCCTTCCCCTTCTTCTCTGAAAATAGAATCCTCACCTTTAACACATATACCTGCTCCTTTCCAGTGAGTCAGGGCTCCAATTCTTAGTATGCAATCTGGTCCTAGCAAATATTTCCTGGGTAGTTTGTTTGGTATAGCATTAAATCTTCCAATTATTTAGTATTTAGTATTATTTAGTCATTTTTACTAAGTTGGCATGACCCAACAACGAACACTAAGTAGCTCTCCATTTATGTCTTCCTCTCTTTCAGCGAAGTGTCTTTGGTAGCTGTGTCTACGTGAGTCCTGAGTATATCTTGTCCTTGATGTTTTATTCATTTTGCAATTATTTTGAATGGAATTTCTAATATTATTACTTACTCCTGGGTTTTTTTAGTTCTGTATTGATTTTTTGTGTGTTTATTTTGTATTTTGCTACTCAGGTGAATCAATCAATCAATCAATCAATAAGCATTACTAAGGGTCTCCTATGTGTCAGGTATATGCATATAAGAATAGAAGTGACACAATCCCTTACTCTCAAAGAACATGCATTTCGTTGGAGGACACAGTTTGTACATAGATACAGAAGTATACACAAAATGGAAATGAGGTGATTATTATTTTTAGAGTGGACTGAATCTATGGATTGTCTACTGATTTACTGATTCTCTGAGGTTTTCTAAGTAAACTAACATGTCACTGGCAAAGAGCGATAATCCTTTGGAAGCAAGATGTTGCAGGAAGGATTTGACTTGAAGATTCTCCTCACTCAACCTCTCCACACTATAGCCCTCATGTCCTTAAACTCTGCTGAGGGGATGGAGTCAATGGGACCACTACAGGGGAACCAGGAAGGAAGAAGGGAGAAAGAGATCCAGAAGGTAAGAGAGGAAAATGGAATGCAGACATTCTTAATAAGCCAGAATTTTCTGAATTGTGAGGCATGAACCCTTAGAGGACGTGAGACCTTAGGAGAAGGGCAGAGGCAGAACAAAGCAATGGTCAAAGTTACTAGATATTGCCTGACCCAACTTCCACATAAACAATCCACTTTTTTCATGAGAAAACAAAGTTCTAGTCAAAAAGCAACAAAAGTGATAGTGATGACGCGGGAATAAAATCACATTGGAATGTGTGTGTGCGCCTGGGTGCGTGTTCTCTCTCCATCACCAACATAGACTGGGTTATAAAAAGTGTGTGTTGTCTATGTGTGTGAGCACACATGTGCAAGTGGGGGGAGTGGCACAATTTTTTGATATGGGGGAGAAGCACTGCTACATAAAGATTAGAAGTCACTGTGGTAAGCAAAGGAAATGCATCACAGTCACTGAACACATACGATTCAATCTGCCCTGCCCTCGAGGTGATAAGTGAATACATGACTGTGTGCTAGCTGTGGGAGTTTGGGGGTTTCGTGTTTTCATGGTGTGGTCTCTGCATGGTCAAGAGGGTTATGCCTGGAGTCAAGAAAACCCTGAGCTTGAACCTCATCTGTGATTCTTCCTAGTTGGGTGACTAGAAGTAGGCCACTTAATTACCCCATGTCTCAGTTTCTCCATCTATAGAATGGGGATAATGCTGTGCACAGGACCTACCCCACAAGATTGTTAAGGAACACAAATAAGAAAACAGATATAAAACACTTTGCAAAGGTTAAAGCACTCTATACATCTGTTGTTGTTATTATTATTCTTATCATCATCACTGGGGAGGAAAACACTAGTCAACAAACACATACAATTGGGCTCTATCTCCTTGGTTAAATCTTTGTTTTGGTCCTATTTCCCCATCATCTTAATCTGAGGACTATCTGCTTCTGTTCTGGGAAGGGATAAAACGGATTAGCATTTGTGAAGTCAGCTCTGACGGCATTCCTTCCTGACGACCTACTTGACCTTGACCATCTTGGGCCCGCCCCTGCTTAGTCTCCTTGGCAGCTTCTGGAGGCTGGCTGCTCTGACCCAACTAGCAGGCCCAGACTTTTCAGTAACGGAAGCACGGAAACACTTTCTGTTCTGTGTGCTGCCTTCTTGTTTTGGCATAAACTAATCTGTTCACAGATTCAGGGTTCAGAGATTTAGAGCTGGACAGAATCTTAGAGGCCATCTCATCTCCTTCCCCTCTGCCCTTCCCCTCCTCAGCTTAGTCAAATAGCCATGTGCACTGGTGCCTGGTTTCTCCTTACTTTGAAAAGGGTTGTATTTTTTGGGGGTGGGGGGTTGTCAGGTCAGCAAGCATTTTTGAAGTGCCAAAGTCTAATCCCTCTTCCATGTGACAGTCTTTCAAACTTGAAATAAAGGAAGCATCCTCCCCATCACCCCACACCTAAGTCTTTCTTCTCTCAGTTAAACATTCCCATTTTCTTTGACCAATCCTGGTATGGTGTGGTATCCAGTCCTCCCATCCTCCTATAACTTGTAAAGAAATTACAATAAACATTTTTCTTTTAAAATAGATATGTACCTCACTATTGGAGCTTTCCACAAATGATCCTCCAAACATGGCGGCCATCCAGTCACAGCTACAGATAAGCAGTGGTTTGTGGGCATTTATGACCCCATCATCCAACTTAAACGTCACATCTGCTTCGGGAATGAAGAAACAGAGTCCTAAGTACACTTTATCGATGGACAGCTTAAGCAAGAGGTGTTGGGTTCAACAACCCTTTCCCCAACCTGTGATGGCTTTGCTACCCCTACTGTAGGATCACAAATCCAGAGGTTTAGAGCTGGGAAAGACCTTCAAGGTCATCTAGAAAAATGCCCTCATTCTGTAGAAAAGCAAACAGAGACCCGAGAGGGTAAGATCTTGCCTCGGGTCAAAGAGGTAGTATGTGGCAAAACCAGGATTTGTAGTCTTCTCATTCTAAATACAACCCTTGGACCACCACTCCAGGCTGCCTGCCACATTTACTGATTCTATTCCAAGTTCCCTTTCGCTGGGGTCGATTATATTCTGTTACTTTTTAAAGACAAAAATGCTAGGAGGGCCAAGTGATCAATGGCTAAAAATATAATTGGGTTTTGCCTATGAATACAGATTTCCATCAGAACCAAAAGTGTGAACAGAAAATATGGGGATAAGTTCAATACATTTGGTTTCTCTCCACTGAATGTTTTATTTTTTTCTTTAAAGTTATTGGTCCATGTTAACTTGTGAGGCTATGGTCCACTCTTCTGGCCAAAAATTGGGATGCATTGCTCAATAAGCTATTATACTTATCAAAAATGAAATTCATCCAACTAACACGTCCTGATGTACATCATGAGGAGAGATAGTGAAGGAAGTAATAAAATAAGGAACTCTGACCTCTACCCTACAAGGGCAGGCACTCAAATCTATGCGTAAAACAGTATGAAAACGATAATGAAGTAAAAAAAATACCAAATACTCTATCCTCGAAGGGTCAACAAGTCACTGAGCACCACCAGAAGGTGCCACGGTACCAACAGAGGGTCTAAGGCATAAATAGAGGAGAAAAAAAGTGAGAAGAATAAAGTGAGAAAGCCAGGCCAGGAAGAGAAGGAAAGGAAAGCTGAAAAGGAATAAAGTGAGGGAGGTAACACAGGGCATGGGAGAGTGACAGCAACGGCTTTGTCGAGTGCCACCTCAAAGTTACGAGCACCACTGGGCTTCTATTCCTGGTAAATGTAAGTCGTGAGAGGGCACAGCTGTAGCTGAAGTAGAAAGAGAAAGATTTTAGGGGTGAATTTTGAGTAACAGGATTGATTAGTATACATGCCTCCCATAATGGAACTCATTTTCTCAATATCTTTCTTGTCTATGCCATTGTCTTATGAAAACATAAACAGGAATCCATGAGACAGCTACTTGGATTATCACTGGATCCACTCACCTGAAAATGTCCCCTTGCTAAGGCATTCTTTGATCCTGTTGGCCTTCCTGACATGGAATGCCTTAGTGATCTCCTGGTTCATGAAGGCCTCTTTGTTCATTATGTTTTCCACCATCATTCGCAAATCAAATACTTCTAGGATCTCCGCAATCTGAGCCAGTCTCATTAGATCCTTTTCTTTTTTGTCTAATTGCCCCGTATAAAGAAACCGAAGCAGAGTCCTAAAAGGACCTGACTGAAGGGAAGAGTCCATTCTGACCACAGTCACAAAACCTACTCTATTTGAAATAGGGTTGATTAGCATTTCTTTGTGCATGTCAATGAACCCTTTGCTCCATGTGGATAAGTCTCTGGTGGTTGGAGGGAGGTCCCCAGCTCCCAATTCTGGCTCTTTCAACACACCCTCACTTTGGGATGTCTGGCCTTCAGAAGCTAAAGGGATTGAGGCAGAGTCCACACTTTCTTCATCAGTATCAAGACTCAAAGTCCTTGTTGGAAAGTCCCGATTGGGCTTTTCTTTTTGACAAGTGCCTTCAATGAAACTGGGAGACTCTTCACATTCCATTAAAAAAAGATCATAAAATTTGGAAGAGGAGGTAGCAAGATAAATCTTGTGTGCAAAAATATGCTTCTCATCCTGAAGGACAAACATGACATCGGCACACAGCGGATTGTCCAATAAATAGGCAGCTTCGTTCATGCCCGTGGTGGGACACTCTGGGATTTTGATAACTGGTGGAGGTGCTTTAGGAGGTAGAAATGGTGCCTGAAGTAAAGGTTTCTGGACCTTCTTCAAGTGAGATTTCCAGAACTGCAGGTGTCTTCGGGAAATCAGTGCTGCTCGAATTGCATTGTCGAACACGTCCTTAATCCCAAACTGGTCAAACACACTTGTTTCATAATACGGGATTCCCAGCTCCTTGGCAACTTCTCGGCCTCTTTCTGGTGGCAAAATGTCTCCTCGCTTTATAGGCCTGAAACAGAAAATTGAAATGGCGTAAATAACTTCATTAAAAAAAAAGAAGAGTAATCAGAGCAACCCAAGTATTATATTAGGCAGTGATAGAACCATTTTTTTTTTCATATAGCCCTGGAAAGACCATTTTAAAGTCATTATATAGTCTGAATTTTGATCAAGTTAGTAAATCAAGTCAACAGGAGTTTACAACCACAAGCCTTGGCTAGCATAAACAATACTTTATGTGAAATGGTCTCATTAGTTGGATTCTCATGGCATATTTCCAACCATATGGAAGCAATTACCATATTTTACATAAGATTTTAACTTTGAATAGTGAATTTGAATAATATAACCCCTTCACGTGATTCAATATTTATACTAATCAGGACCTAGCTGTATTATGAACTTTACTATGTGTCAGGCACTGTCCTGTGCTCTGGGGATACAAATGCACACAAAAAGAGAGAGTTGGCCAACGTATCTCCTATCCACTTGGGCACTAACTGCCCCTATAACGTGGTTTTACCTAATAGCTTGTTTTCAAGTGATCAGCTGGGATACACCTACATCATCTAGTAATCTAACTGGTTTTACTATTTAATGTTACATTAAGGAATGAGTGAAAAAGTTTTATTAAGTCCTTACTACATGCCAAGCAACATGCTAAGCTCAGGGGATACAAACAGAAAAAGTCTTTGCTTTCAAGGATCTCACACTTTAATTAGAGACAATACAAAACACAACACAAAAAAAGAAGTTCACTGACAGACAGACGGACAGTCCTCGGCGTCTGGAGAGGACGGGAGGGAAAGATCCTCAGACTCTATCTTAGGTCAGAGGCCGGGCTCCCATAGCACAGAGAGCACGCAGTAAGGCCTGGCGATCTTCCATCTCATGGGTGAAACAGTGCTGTTGACTCCCATCTCTTAATGGGTCTCTGCATGTGGTCAAGCAGCCTGGATGGGTTTTGGATGGCCCCCCTCTGGGAAGGGCCAAAGAGGGAACCTGAGTATTTACACGTTGACTCCCTATTTAGAGCACAATTTGCTTGCAGGTAAGGTCTGTGTGTTATTCTTTGCATCCTGTGAATTCTCCATAAACATTTATTGGCTTATGTCTATGATACCTTCATATAACTAAAACTGTGCAGCTACACACACACACACACACACACTACACATATGTACGGGGTGTCTAAAAGTCTCACTGCACTCTGAAGCTGTGAAAGCTGTATAGCCCTTTATCATGCACTAGTGACTCCTTCCATGTAGGGGTTGACACCAGATGGTCTCTTCCTACTCCTAAATTTGGGAGCTCTGTGGCTGCTGTACTTTACAGTTTATAATCAACTTTTTCATACCATATCTTATCTTTATAAAAATTCTATGGGATAAGTAGGACAAGTATTATTATTATTATTATTATTCCTATTTTCTGGAAAAGGAGATTGAAACTCAAAAAAGTGATGGGAGTTACCCAAGGTCACATGGCAAATGGCAGAATTGTGGCTCAAATCTGGGTCCTTTAATACCATATTCATTGCTTTTTCTCCCACAATGCCACATGGCTTCCAGTACATAAATGACTTAATCTCCCAGAGCCAAAGTTTTCTCATGTGTAATTAAAAATTATTTTTGATTGATATAATCTATTTTGACATCACCTAAATTTCTCCTCTTCCCAGGAAGCCATCCCAAATAACAAAGAATATATTTTTTTAAAGAAAAAGAGGAGAAAATAATTGTCAAAATTGATCAGACGTGCAATGTTTCACATTCCCACCCGCAGCCCCACCGTATCTGTCACCCCAGATCTCCCACCCCTGTAAAGGAGTGGCTTAGGGGATGCCTCCTCATCGCTCTTCTTGGGGCCAGAGTTAGACTTTGCAATTTGGCCACACTCACTTTGGATTGCTTTGTGATAGCTGGTCTTTCCATTTAAATTGTTGTGGTCATTATGCACATGGCAACTTGAGGATAAACAAAGGATGACATAATTACAGAATTGGATGGGGACCTTCCTGACCGTCAAGCTCAACTCCTATCAGGAAGTAACACTGACTTCAACACACTCAAATATTTATCCAGCTTCTCCTTAAAGGCCTCAACGAGAAAGAACTTGTTCCTTTCCAAGGCAGCCCATTCCACTTTGGGGGGGAGAGTTCTTTTTATGAGGAAGTCGTAAATACCTCTCAGCACTTTCAACACTATTCCAACTTCTGCTCTTTGAGACCTAACAGGGCGAAGCTAAGCCCTTCTTCATATGACATCTTCACTAAAGAGCCCAATCCAAGTCTTCTCTTCTTCAGAGTTCCCCTAGTTCCTTCAACGGATGTTCATGATCTAGGGGCTGTTCACTAGCCTCAGGGCCCTCTTGTGAACGTATGAATTCTCCCCAGCTTGCCTACGTCCTTCCTAAGCACTAAACTCCAGAGGTGGTCTGACCAAGGTAGAGTATGGACAGACTCTTCTTTTATTCTCTGGGGTCTCCCTCTGTATCCTGGGCCATCTCTAGTCGTCCTGATCTATATCTTGCCATTGGACCCAGATGGCTCTGGAGAAGGGAGTGAGGCTGGTGACCTTGTTCAGTCCTCCCTCACGTAAATCTAATTCGCTTACAAGTCATGATGTCATGGTCCTCTTTGAGAACAAAAGACAAACAAGGATCTGTGTGTGATGAGAACCAAAGGAGATCGTCCATATCAATGTACTTGCGAGGGCACAAAAACCTAAGGATGCAAAGCACCAGATTTATTATTAAAAACATTATTTGTTGCCATGGCTGTGTTTCTGAGAATCATCAAAGATAGGAGCAGATGACCAAGAACCTTACCAGTCTTTCAGAGTATTCCTGTCATTAGACTGGAGCTCCTTGGGGTCCAAGACCCTGTTTTTGATTTTCCTTTTCTCTCCAGTGGTTAACCCAGTGCCTGGCACATCGCAGGCCTTTAATTAAAGCTTGCTGACTGTTGAGTATAAAGACATGTTTAATGACTGTTGATCGGCTCACAAGAGGAGCCATAAATGTGGACCAAGCTGTTCCCTTCCAGCTCAACATCACATGATCTGGTGATATTTTGCCTTTCTCAAGTCAGAAGCGAGTGCAATTGGTAATGTAATATTTAACATACATTTTGGCACATTTTGAAAATGTCAAATGAAAACTATTCATAGCTATAAGATCATAATTCATACTTGATTCAATTTATCATTGAGGCATTTCGGTGTTTTTTTATATAGTCGAGCTTAGAATAAAAGATGTGTGAAACTATATGGAGGCAAGGAACACATGTGCACACGTGTGTATATGTGGGGTGTTGTCTATGTATGTTTCCTTGGAATCAGTTTCATCCAGAGAGTTTCCAGAAAGAAAAAAAATACACAGAAGAACTTAATAAATACATTTCTACTAATTTTTGGTGAAGCTAGAGGCTTCAGCTGATGGTTGGGATTACTATACATTTGCCTACAGTTGCAAAAACACAACAACAAAAACAGACAAAGATCCCAAAGGGCAAAGAAAATATCTGAGTCTTTTTTTTAAAATTTAATTTAATTTAATACTGTCCTTTGGAAAAAAAATGACAGCCCTTCAATTGGAAAAATGTGAAGCTCCTTTTCTAGAAATTATGAAAAAAATTCTTTTTGAATTCTTGTTATTTTATTCTGAACTTCATAAATACCGAGTAAAATGAGCATTTATATATCCACTGTGGAGCGGAAAAAGAGGATTGCCTATGGCACTGTTAATCCCAATGACGCACGGCTTGCTTTCCTTTTAAAATGTAGAATAAATTCAGCGCGTAACTTTCAAAGGTATCCTATTCATCTGCGTTCCCTTGTGGCCTGCCGTCTTGTGCCGGCATTAAAAAATACGTGGATGACCCTCTTTTCATTCTGTTTTGCTTCTTTCTTTTTCCCCTTCTATAATTCTCAATTTTAATAAAACAAAGGCATATTTCCAAGACATATGGGCTGTTATCATATTGATACCCAAAGGGCAAAAAAAAATCTCATAATAAATTTTCATTTCGTAGCATTTTCGTGAATAGTTCCTATAAGATTTTTTTAGTCAGCATTCTCCTTCCTCCCCTCTACAGTTACAGAAAGAAAGAAATTGAAAGTCAAGGCCAAGTAGTACTAGCCTGACAGCTACTGCCAGTAACCACACCCAGGAAATGCAGGCACCTCTAACAAGGTATCTTTAAGTGTCATTGATACATAGATTTCTGGGCTCTCTATCTGAACTGATTGGTCAGTGACATCATTGTGCTAAGAAGGCCAAGCCCTCATCGTCCTCCAGGGGATCCATTATGTTTTTATAGGAGAAAACACAATAAACCATATGTTCCACTGCCTGAGCTCAGCTGGCAAGCCACCTTGTAAAGAGGCCACCAGGTGGAGCAGTGGGTAGAGCACCAGGTCTAGAGTCAGGAAGACCTGAATTCAAGTCTCATCTTAGACACCTACTAGCTGTGTCTCTGAGCAAGTCACTTGACCTGTTTGCCTCAGTTTCCCCATCTGTAAAATGGGTGTGACAATAATAGTGTCTGCCTCTCAGGATTGGGGGTTAAATGAGATAATGTTTGTAAAGAACTTATCAAAATACCTGACACATAGTAGGGATTGTATAAAAACGCTAGCTATAATAATGGTAGTGAAGCTGATGATGATGATGAGTGTGCCATTGTCAGAAGAGAAGCAGCAGGAGTCTGGATGATCCACTGAACACTTTCTTTTCTCCTACTGGAAACCTAATCTAAAGCCTGCATCCAGCTAATGAGGAGAGGCCAGTACCATCATCTTCTCCAAATAAGGATAGAAAGCCTAGGCATGCTGGCCCTTACCTGGCTAACGGGCGTCGGGCTCGATTGACGGCTTCGAGGTCGGCATAGCGGAGGTCAAGTTGGCAGCCGACGAGAATGACCGGGGTGCGAGGGCAGAAGTGCTTGATCTCTTGATACCACATGGTTTTCACATGATTTAGGGAGTTGGGATTAGCGATTGAAAAACAGAGAACCACCACATCAGACCTACAAAGAAACCACAGAAGAAATCCCAATGACGTCTGCTTTGCAGGAGCATTTCCATCACTCCCTGGAGGTTTCTTTCATGTATTCTTTCCACACACCTCATGCCACATGAATGCGCTTTCTTTTTCTTCAAGAAAAGAGAATGTGGAGCGGGGAAGAGAACTCTTGGAGTCATGCAAACACACAAGGTATGATAAGCCCTCCACACTGCACTGCCACAAAAGCCCAAGGCCTCATTTTCATACGCCCTGGAGAGCCTACAGGCATCAACAGGCTCAGAGTGATGCGATATACAACAAATAGCGATTTAGACTTAGTCAGAATATCAGAACATGCTAAACTATTTCTGTTCACAAGAAATAGTTTCATCATGCCCCCACCCCACAAAACACAACCTTCCACAGCAATAACACCCAAAACCCCATTAATGTCCACCAGCTGAAACATAAATGTGAGATGGAAATCAACCAATCGGATAAGGCACAGAGCCTGAAACGTTACTGAAAATATCTTCTCTCTCTGGCGTCAGGAAGCAAACAGAAAGATTCACAACACTCTCTCCACCCCACCCCAGCTTTGCCCCCAGACACACACAGAAGGAGGGTATACATCTTTTATAAATGAAAAAAAAAACCAACAAAGGGTGCAGAAGAGCTGACGCCCAACTCTATGTAGGACAAAGGAAATAACTATTTAAAGTACAGCTAACCAGGAGACAAAGGGGTAAGAGAGAAGGCAGTGTGGTGTTCTATGACCAGAGACTCTTGCATTGAGATCCTACCTGACACTGGCTATGTAAGCATGGGCAGGTGAATTAACCTTTCTGTGCCTCAGTTTCCTCACCTGTACAATAAACCTCTCTCACCAGGGTGCCATGGACTCCCATGATGCATTGCATATGACACACTTTGCAGATTGCAAAGCCTGATAGCGTTGCCAACTATTTTCATTTTTTGAGTGCGCAATGCAAGCAGGTTTCTTGGCTACCTTTATCAATAAAAAAGCCTTGCTAATCAGCATTGGGAATGAAAAAAATGTAAGAATATGAAATCCTCATATAAAACTTCCTTTTTTCCTTCCCTCCTTCCTTCCATCCTCCATTCCTTCCTTCTTCTCTCCCTTTGTCTCTCTGTCTCTGCTCTCTCTCTCTCTCTCTCTCTCTCTATCTTTATACAATAAATCACCATCTTCACAGAGGAGAGAGCATTGTTCCAAAACAGCTTCCCAATATACCATTGGAACTGCTCCTAGGTATTCTGACTGTGACTACATTCACAAGCTACCCATGAAAAAGGTTACTGATGAATGGGGGCCTTTCAAAGTCACGGAGGCAGAAGAGATAACAGGAAGGCTTTGGATCTTCTATAAAAATTAGCCCTGAGGGACACAAAGAGCAAGGGGTTAAACTCACAAGAAACAGCTCGTCTCGGTTTTGTCCACTTCTGATTTTCTGACCGATAGATTACTCTCTTCCCAAGGGGCAGCGTGCTGCAATGGACAGCGTGCTGAACATGGGAGTCAGAAAGATCCGAGTTTGAATTCTATCGGCGAGTCTGGGGATTCTGTTTCCCCAAATGAAACAGGGACAATAATAGCACCCCTACCTCCCAGTGTTTAATGAGGATTAGATGAGACAGAGTATATAAAGCACTCTGCCAACCTTAAAGCAATGCATCAATGCCAATCATCGTCATTATTATCATTACTTATGTACAAAATAGAATCACAGGTCAGAATCCAAATACTGTTCTTCAGTCACAAGTAAGGTATCCTCTCTCCAAGTCTGTGGAGACAAACACATTCAAACACTCCCTCCCTCCATGCCCTGCCATCTTCAGTGAGGTATTAAGCCCTCACTCTCTTGAGATTACTCCATGCTGTACATGGTAGACTGTAAACTCCCCGAAGGCAGACATCTTTGCATCCTCAGCTCCTAGGATGGTGTCTGGCACACAGCAGGTGCTTAATAAATGCTGACTCACTGAATCTATGTATCAGGACATAAAATTCCTCAGGGTATTCACATGGGAAGAAGTAACTAGAGGGGGTGGTCCTTGCATTAAATCTAATATATGATGTCTGCCTCTAACTTAACAGCAAGGAAAATGGCATCAATTCATAGCAAGCATACAGTAAAAAAATCCCCTTTATATTAAAATGGTTCTGATTTGAAACTATTAGCCTGCATGTGTTGGGATGGCTTTGAGAATGAGGCTGGAATGTGGGTGGTCTGTGATAGAACCCTGAGAGTAGACAGAAGCTTCAAGGTCACTAGAAATCGGCAGAGTGAGGCCAAAAAGCCCAGGGGAAGCCATGTTCTTAGGGCCCTGGGATTTATTGAATAGCACCTTATGATTCAGACATTTGGTAGTCAATTTTTCTATCCAACAGCATCAACATTTCCTGGAACACAGCCCAAAGCACTCTCCACTAATCACTCATTAGTCCCTGAGTTTTCAGTGGCCCCAGGCTCTATTTATATCAGCTAGCCAGGCCTCTGCTGGCTGGGACCAAATCACCAAATAAAAGGAGACCACATCATGGAAGGTCTGGGGCTTTCTGACAAAGTCTCAGCGTCTGCGTTGAAGGGAAATGATCAGGAATGTTCTCAGCTCTGCCGTGCCGTGTGTCTCTCTCTAATTGGCCCTCCCAGGAGCCCGGGTAAGGCACGTCAATGGCACCTGGAAAGGACAATGTTCTCGGTGGCATAATTCGCCTCCCTGTGGTGGAGCTGAGACTGCGGTGCTGTGATTGAACATGATGCTGGTACATGTGAGGACTAGAAATCAGTGATGGACCAGTTGCCAAGGCAACCCTTGGAACACTCATGTCACTGAACACACTCAGTACTCTCCAGATGACCAACAGAGGCAAGACGTTGGGGATGGAGACAAGGCAATCTACTTAGAATCCCAGCACAATGTGTGCACACTAGGCCAAGTCTTTGGACAACAACCTATTTTTGTAAAATTTATGTTGCATAAAAATTTAAGTGTAAGAAATGTTTTGGGGAAGGTGGCTCAATGTTAAAACTTTGGAGAATTTTTCTTTGTAGGAAATGATGGTTGAAGGCTTGTCCTGAATAACATAGCTTCCTTGAAACTAAAATAGCTTATTTATTCAAAGATCCACTGGTGTCTTCTGAAAGGTCTGTCCTTTTCCTCTCTTCAGTGGATGGGCCTTCTGATCAAACCCAGAAGCGATCACCAAGCCCAGTGACAAGACTTTTCTCTCCCCACAACCCCCATTTATGATTTATAGAGCACCGTGAGGGATTTTTTTAAAAAATAAAGGTAATGTACTCATTATTGTATATATCCTATTTTTCTAATATATACATAAGGATACAAGGCTATTGATGCAGAAACAGGCCAACAGAGAGCTGGTGCTCTGTCAGAATCACCTCTGTGTTCACATCTCTCTATAAATCTCCGTCCTCATTCTGTTGGCATAAACGCCGATCTATACAAGCAAGGAGCTATTTTGGGAACACCAGTCTGGATTCCAAGCCAGTTTTTCTATCTCTAGTCCAAGAAAACACAGGACCTGCAGCTAAGAATATCTCTAGGCAGAACTCCAAGGAACGAGTGATATTCAATAACTTTTCATCAAAACACACATTCCGTGCAGAGACTGCTCAGTGTCTGACACCAGGCTGTCTTCAGAAATGCTGGTCCTGGGAATGAGAAAAGGGCAGTTATTCTCATTCTGTCTTCTTTCTGCAGCATGGTAGGATGCAGTTGGGCTCAAAGGTGGAACCCTTTCTCCCCTTGTCTTGACTACCTGGGTGATTGCTCTAGCTTTCTGAGCCTTGGTTTCTTCATCTGTGAAGGGAGAATTATAATAGATTCAATCTCACAGTGTTGTTGTGAGGATTAAGTGTGAGATCATGTGTGTAAAGCATTTTCTAAAATCTGAAGTGATATCAGAATTACAACAATTATTTGAATAAATCATTATTTACTATCTTCCTAGATTGTATGAATTTTTATTTGGAGTTTTTCTAAAAACCAGTGGCAGACATGGCAGGAGGTGGGGTGAATGCGGGAGGACAAGAAAAACTGTCCAAATGTTGGGCAGAGAAGCTAATCTAGAAAGAGGACAAGGAGCACAGGGACAGTCTTGGTTGGGAAGAGGGACTTTTGTAAGGCTTTCAAGGCTTTCCCAACTGTCACATCTGTTTTTCAATGGAGAGCAAAAGACGGCAGGAAAGGGGAAGCAGAATTGTCTGAGATACTAAGATGCACTTTCTTGTTGTTGTTCAATTATATCTGCTCTCTATGACCCCATTTGGGGTTTTCTTGGCAAAAATACCAAAGTGGTTTCCCATTTCCTTTTCCAACTCAATTTACAGGTGAGGAAACTGAGGCAAACAGGGTCAAGTGACTTGCCCAGGGTCACACAGCTATTAAGTGTCTGAGACTGGTTTTGAACTCAGGTCTTCCTGACTCCAGGTCTGGTGCTCCACTTAGTTTCCAAAATGTGCTTTAGTCTATCCAATCCAAAAAACATTAAGTGCCTACTATGTGTCAGGTACTATGAGCATTAAATGCAAACTGGACTTCCTGCCCTTGAGAAGCTCATATACTACTGGAAGGATGCAAATAAGCAGAGACAAATCTTTCTAAGACATGCTCACATATCCAGATTTTTGGAGTTTGTAGGCTTGGAATTGGAAAAGGCCTCAGAGGTCTCCTGGTCCTCTCCATATCTGAACCAGGCAATACATCTCTCAACTCTGGGCATTTCTGCTTGGTGTCCCCCATACCCCAAATTCTATCCCTCCTTCCCTTGGCCTCCTCTTCTCCCAGAAGGCTTTCCCAGGCCCCTTATAAGAAGCTTCCCTCTGTTGATTATCTCTGATTTATCCTGGCTATATCTGGTTTCTCCACCGGCCCCCCCACTCCTTTACTGGGAGCTTCCTGAGGGCAGGGACTGATTTTATTTTTAGCACTTAACACAATGCTAGGCACATAGCAGGGGCTTAATAATCATGCTTGACAAAAACACACCTTAACGACATCTCCAACAAATGCTCATCCTTTTGCTTTGGGTAAAACATGATTTTTTTATGTTACATGGAGGAGTGGGGAATGTTCCCATAAAAGGCTTAACAGGAGCACTTTCCCTTCCAAGAAATCTCTGAGAATAGCTGAGATTAGTTCAGTCTGAAGCAATTCCAATATTAATGGAAGAATAAGGTGGGAAAAGAAAGAGGAAGTCTCTCTTATTGCTGAGTCAGTGGGGATGGGAACCAGACAGAATTATTCAAGAAATTTGCTTCATTTGCACCAACTTTTCTTCAGAGGTGAAACGCAAAACAGCCCCCAGACCACAAACATTCCTTTATCTTTAACTCCTCCACACAATGAACAAGCAGGGCAAAGCTCATGTGGGAAAGACCGACAAAGGAATGGGGAAGACATAAGGCCTGAACAGGTCTGCAGAGAGAGCTGGGCCCAAATGCTGATGGAGGTTGGGGGAAAAATTCAAAAGCTTCGTGTTACCCACATTTCTTGGCCTGAGCCAGACTTGGAGCAGTAAATGCCACAAACCCACAAAAAAATTTTCTTTAGAATGTCTCCAGCCAAATTTAGCAAACTGGGGAAGGAAGAGTTCGTAGAAGGATCCAAATGCAGAGATGTTTCTCCCATCTAAAACATCAAATCTGGCCTTTGAAGAAGTGTTTGGGAAAATGAATTAGCAAATCACCTGTCATGAGCCCAATTAGGTGCAAGGGATCAAGTTTCCTCTGTTTTTTTCTTTGCCTCAAGACTGCTCTTCATCCTGCCCAGCCCAGGCCTTTTTGTTTTTACTGTAGCAGACAGGAAATCTCAGTTTCCACATTTGAAAATTGAGGGTGCTGGGCTGGACGACCCATCTGGGTCCTTCTAGTTTTAAAATCATATGACTTTGTCCTGCACTTAGGTTACGTTACTATCTGAGTGACCTTGAACAAGCTGCTTAACTTCAGTGGGTCTCAATTCCCTTATCTGTAAAATGAAGGTGCTGGGTTAGCTGACACTGACAAAACATTCCAGTTCTAATTCTGACTTATGAGCAACATGGGTGAACAACCATCTGCTTGGAGAACACCAGAAGGGGTGGAGAGCTGCAAGAGGGAGGACAGGCAATGGGACAGCCCAACTGGAAGGTTGACAAGGGCTGATTTAACCCAAGCGGGCATACCACCCACCCTCTTTCAGCCCTTCCTCGGGGGCTTTGCTTCAGGGCTAGCTCATCCCATCTCAGCTTTCCAAACAGTGGTTACTCCATCCACTTTTTAATTGTGGGGCCACATGGCCATACCAAGAGCTGATAGGGTCTGTTGATAGAGCAAAATGTAGCCACTGAGGGTATGAGAGCAACCATGCTGTCTCTTGCTCAGAAAGGTGTCCTTTTGTTAATTAACTCGTCTTTGTTCCCTCATCCCTTCTGCAAAGATAGTATCCCACATCACTTTTCACCTCAGTGAGCTATAATAACCATGGCTTCCCTACCTATGAATAATGAACTGAGAGTTCTCATCATTGGTCCCATTCCAAGAAAGTCTGAATTCCAGTCACTGACACTGCCCTTTCCTTGGGCTCTGGGACCCAACTTTCCTCTGCCCCAACAGTGGCCATGGCACACTCTGTACGACAATGTTCAAAATCCTTCCTAGCAGAGTCCCCCTTCCATGCACCCTGTTTGATAGTGCGAGACCAAACAAACAAATCCACAGAGCGCAGAATAACACGGAGCAAGGCACAGGAGGGGAATGTGTTAAGTGGGAGCTTGGCTTGGGGGTGCTGTTAGCTTTTTAGTAGGGAGCAGCCAGTATTGGATGAGATGGGGAGGGTTTTGGTAAGTGAGGGCAAGCATAACAAGTGACCTGCAGATGGATGGCTGAGTCAGTCCACACTCATGATGGATGAAAAGCCCTGTTGGGGACAGCCTGCAGGGGGCACTGCAGGGGATCGGAGTAAGGCAGGCTAAGACCATGCAGCGGCCTGGATGTGGGCAGGAGAAATCATATTCATACGTTACCAAGAGCAGGGAGGCTTCTTAAGTACAGATGTTAAGTGGGGGAAACTGGCAAAACACCCTGAAATATATCCAGATTGGGGAGCGATTAGCATGCAGAACTTTCTTTTTTCCCAAGGTCCCTAACTGCATGTTTAGTAGGAAGCAACATTTAAAAATGCAGATTAAAGCATCACCTTTCCCCCCAAAAAACATAGGATGGGGGCACTCTTAAAAATGAAAGAGGCATCATTCATCAATTTCACACCAAAGGTACCCAACACTGGTCTGGAATATATCACTTATGGTTTCATTACTCTGGGATGGGATCCACAGGTCTCCTGCTGTCAGAAGAGTTCATAACACAAAGAAGGTTAAGGACCTCTGCTTTCAAGGTTTTTTCCAGTTAAAAAAAATTTTTTTCAGTGACTATACTAGTGTTAATAGCCCAACGTCATGGGAGAATTTGTCTGACCAGAGAGGGCTGATGGGAAAATCCCAAAGAAAACCAGCCATGACTCATTTTATGGGTCAAAGCTCAAGGGAGGTAATATGTGGGCTCCTTCCCGTATTTTTCTGCCTCTCTCCCTGGTTTCCTGCTCTTGAATAAGAAGAGCAAAGCACATGCCCTTTGAACACAAACATGGACAACCTATTCAAACATCCAATTGTGAGTCAAAGAATTAGAGAACCTCATCCTTTAGAACAGTGGTTCTCAACCTGTGGGTTGTGACCCCTTTGGGGGTTGAATGACCCTTACACAAGGGTCACAGGGGTCACCTAAGACCATCAAAAAACATATTTCCAATGGTCTTAGGAACCGAGACACCACTCCTCTATCCGTCTCCAGGTGAGTCTGCCCACATGCAGATACGCCCACATACAAGTATTAAAGGGTCACGGCATTAGGAAGATTGAGAACCACTGCTTTAGAAAGACCTCAGCCACCATCCAGGCCAACAAAAAGCTGCAAGAGAATATCCATGGCTGCCTACCTGCTGCATGGGCACCCAGTCTTGCTTGAAGCCTGCCTGCAGGCAACCTCCTGCCTCCCAAGCTTGCCCATTCTGCTCCTGGGAGGCTCTAATTGTCAGGAAATTCTTCCTAATGTCCAACCTAAACTGGCCTCTGCAAGTTCTATTCAACCCTCCTGGTTCCTCACTCTTTCTGGGTGGAGGTCTGCTCCCTATATGACACTATCTGGCCATAACATAAGAGCATAACCTCTACGGAAGCAGAAATCAGGAAAATAAATGAAGAATCATCTGAAGACAGAAAGGCCAATTTCTGAAAAGACATTTTCTTTCCCACCTCACTTCCTTCCCCCCAGATACCTCCTGGTTTCCCCAAAGGAGTATATGCAATGTTGTTCCATTTAAAGTCAGTAACAGTATCTTCTTGGGAGTGGGGCACGACCGTATTAGGGACTCAACCAGAAGAAAGACTGAGGGCTGAGTGACTGTGTGTGCACAAGTCCCTCAGCTGATTTCGAAAAAAAAGGCTTCATCAAATGACTTCATCAGAGAGTCTGGCCAGGCCTCCACAACCATGCCTTGACCTCTGGAAGACAGCTAAGTGATTTGTTTGATATTATTCAACACAGACAGGTACAAAAGAAACTTAATCTGTATTCTAGGCTACAGAGACAGCCTGGACCCATAAGCCTGTAGCCTTTTTAGTCAAGGACTAAAATAAACCAGCCAGGGGTGACTATGTCTTTTAGGCTTCCCCCCGCCCCCACCCCAGGGGTGGGACAAAGAGGGGAGATCTGTGATTTTGGTGGGACGGCAACTCCTTCTACTGATGAAGACTTGTGACTCAACTCTATGTCTAGTCTTAAGAGGGTTGTCCTTGGCACTGAGATGGTTAAACAACACCCATTTCCATACAGTGAATGTGTCAGAGGCAGGCCTCGACCCTGGATCTCCCTTTCTCCAGACCATAATTCACTATGTCATGTGATTTCTCACGAATGTCACAAAAGACTGAAAATGAAACCCCCAGGAATTGGATGGTATTTCTCCAGGTTCTGTCTCCTAAAGTGACACATGAGAAAGGGTGAATGGTCAACATTTCTGCAAGCTGATAATGTTTTGGAAACTGCCTTCAAAGGTGGATTAACCCACTTAATTAGATGCTTCCATGACACCAGAATGATACTGAGTTAATTATTTTTCTGGGACTGAACGGTCCCTACATGCCAAGGCAGCACACAGAAGAATGTCACAGACTCCTGGAAAGAATAACTCTAAGCCACAACAGGATTAAGACTCGAAGGGGCAGCCTGGTGGTGGCGACAGAGAGTTGAGACCAACCTCATTTGGAGTTGTCTCCCATGCCTACTAGCTGTGTGCCCACTGGCAAGTCACTTCTTATCTGGGAGTCTCAGAGTTCCTTTACCTATAAATGGGGAAATACTTACTTCATTGGGGGTATTGTGCAGTTCAAGAGAGAAAAAGAATGTCAAGCATTCTGCCACCCTAAAAACATATGCATGGCAATTGAGAAGCAGGGGGTCATAGCAGGTCAAGAAGGCTTGGATTCCAATTCTGCCACTTCCAAAGAACTCAGCACAGTCTTCTGACTGCTGCCTTAGCATCTGGGGACCACTCATTCCTAGAAAAAGCATCAACCCAGTGCTATCTTGGTATTCTTGCTGCGGCTTTGGGCAGATTACTCACGAGTTACACGAGTTAAGGCAACTCTCTGGGACTCCCAGCCCCATTAAAGCAGACACGCTGCAGTGATGGGAGTTTCCACACCAGGTGTCCCTATAAAGTGAAATCACTGATATGGCACTCCAGCTAGCCAGATACATGAGTTTTTATTGCTAAATCCTAAAACCATTCACTTTAATATTAAGAGGGAATATAATAGAAATAATTAAGATAAAATGGCATTCCAGTCCATCTCAGGGGAAGCTCCTTCATTACCTTTATTAGTGAATTCTGGGTAAAGTCTCTTCCCTTGGCTTCCCACCTCCCCACCTTCTTCTCCTTGCCCCTTGGTTTCTTGATGATGCCAAACTGTTAGTCTTAAGGATTTGGGAATATTTATAAATGGTTCCCTTTTGCCTCTGGGTTTAAAGGCAACACGGTGGGGCAGTGGGCAGAGCACTGAATAAGACCTGAATTAAAACCCAGCCTCACACACTTAGCAGCTGCATGGCCCTGGGCAAGCGAACCACTCTACCTCTATCTACCTCAATTTCCTTATCTGTAAAAGGGGTCTAAGAATAGCCTCTGCCTCCCCAGTGTGTCTTTGAGGATAACATGCAATGTCTGGAAATCGCTTTATAAACCTTCAAGCATTATAGAAACAGTAGTTGTCATTGTTACAATTAGAAATTACTCATTTGTTTACAAACACCTCAAGTCCTCAACAATCTGGCCCCAGAGAGACTTTCCTGGTCTTATTCATATCGTCCCCATTCATATGGTCTCAGTTTCAGTTAACCTGGCAGCAGGTTGGTCCCAGACCACACAAGGCCATCTCTTCCCTCTGGGTCTTTGTACCCCGGGCCCCTACAGCTGGACTATCCTATGCTTTCCTCTCCACCTTGGAGCTTCCTGCAGAGGCCAGTTAAGGGGCCCCTGCCTCCTCCAGGGGCTGTATCTTCCTCAGCTCCTGGTGCTTTCTCCCTCTTGAAATGACTTTGTCCTGATATTTTCTTCTCTTATGTCCTCTCAGTGGAATACAAGTTCCTTAAGGGGGGAAGGGGGTGTTGCCTTTTCTTGGACTTAGCCTCCCAGTCACTGCCCCACGGCCAGGAACAAAGCAGGTAATTAATAAATGCTTATTGAATTGTCTCAGCAGCTTCTAGGACAGGAAGTCAGGGTTTGTATCTGAAAGGGAACTGACTGCTGGTTTCTCCTCCCCTAAATCATGGCCCCTCCCTCCTCTAACTACTAAAGCTGTGATGTGCTGGATGAGGAATAATTGCCTAATGAAGAGCCAAGAACCCAAGTTCTTATTTTTTTTTTCCAGACAATTGGGATTAAGTGACACAGCTAGTGAGTGTCTGAGGGGGTATTTGAACTCAGGTCCTCCTGACTCCAGGGCAGGTACTATATTAACTGCCCCACCTAACTGCCCCTAGGAATTCAAGCTCTACAGGCTATTTCTTCTGTCCATTTTGCTCCCTGCCGTCACCTGTCACCTGTTTTACCTGGATGATCTTCCTTTCTAACACCCCAGAGTCCAGACTTCTCCCTTTCTTATGCAGAGTAGCAGAAAGGGCCCTGAATTTGGAACTGGAGGCGTGGGGGCTGAAGCCAGCTTCTATCACGTACCACCTCTGTGACTTTGGGCAGACAAGGTCTCCCACTGCATCTGGGGCCATCTCCAGTTGTCTTGATCTGTATCTGATCACTGGACCCAGATAGCTCCGCAGGAGAAAGTGAGGCTGGTGACCTTGCACAGCTCTGTCTCACTTTTGCAGGTTATGGCACCACCTCCCTGATGTCATGGTCCTCTTCAAGAACAAACGACAAACCACACACACAATTTCTCCCTCAGCCTCAGTTTCCTCATCCGTAAAATAAAGTTGGACAAATGGCCTCCCTGGTCTCTTTTAAATCTATGATTCCATGTGGCATCTCCAACAGATTCTGAATTAGCTTAAGCTAGCACTCTGGTTTGTGCAACCTGTCTCAAAAGGGGGAGGAGGGAGGAAGCCCCTCGATCTTTAGGCTGGACTCCATTCTATCAGAGAGAAGAGAGGTATCCCTAAACTCCTTTCCAAGCTAATCTGAGGCAGCAGAAAAAATATGAGCTGGCTACAGTAGAGAGGACCCTGGACCTGGGGTCAGTAAGGCTTCCAGCACTTCCTAGCTGTGTGACCCTGGGCAAGTCACTTCAGGGATGATTCATTTCCTCATCTGTAAAATGGGAAAGATAACACCACCAAGAACAGCAGCTACTCCCAAGGGCTGTAGTGAGGACAAGATTGCACTTTGTAGCCCTAAAAGTGTAATACAAATTCTAGCTAGTATCACGTTAATAATTAATCAAATAATATGAATTATTATAAAATAACAGAATACTTTTATAGTCTTATTTTTAGAAAAAGAGATCATATGAAAGAGAATAATAAGAAATAAGACTAGAAAAAGCTAAAGGAAAAAAGCAATCTCTGTTCTCCCTCCCTGCGTGACGTGGGCCTGCAGGTCCCTCATGCATCAAGTGGGGGCTGGACTAGACGAGAGCCTTTTAGCCTGCAGTCGGGGAAATTTGCTCTTGAAAATATGTTGATGCCTGTAGTTCAACATGATTCGTGATCTTTTTCTTTGTAACACTGCTCACTTTATCTTATGCATTTACATTCTTCTGAGAAGGGGTCCAGAGGCTTGCCAAAGCCCTGCAGAACACACAAAGGTACAAAAGCAAGAGCCCGTGAGCTCTGTGACGGTACAAAGGTTGCTGAATGTCACCCTTTCTGGGTGCCCACAACCACATCTCTGCCATCTTGGTGGCCATGGCACTGACTCCCTGGGTCTGCCCCCATGGCTGCTTTGAGCACTTTCTCAATGGCACATCTAGTGAGGGACCCCAACCAAAGCATCTGTGACTCTTAGGGACTTGGAATAGTGGAAGGAGAGGGACAGTCATTAAGGACCCTCTCACCCCATTGCTACACTATCTGGTTCCTTTGGCATTCAGCCTTAGGTTGGGAAGAAGCCCAAGGCAGGCAGGAGAAGAGGGCCTTGTCTTTATGTTTTAGTTTCAGCCTCACTTTATGGTCCTGGCTGTTACACAAGCCCCCTCCTCTCCTTTGACACAGCCCCCAACACCACATACCCGGACTATTGTAATAACTGCTGGTGGGTCTGCTCGCCTCAAGCCTCCTCCCACTCCAATCTCTCCCCTACCTGGCTGCCAATATGATCCTTCTGAAGGGCAGATCCTATGTTACACCCTCCCTGCCCCCTCTGTAGCCTAGAGACTCAGAGCAGCCCATCAGTATGCTAAGCAAAGAGAGGAGCCCCTGTCTGCAATGTTTCTGACAGTTGGGAGCCCCCTTGGTGTCCCCCACAGCCCCACCTCAATCTTGGGGTGGTTTGTTTCCTGACACATGATCGGAGGGGCTCTCTCTAGCTTGTCCCAGAAGACTGCAGGTGGACCTGATCACTCCCAGTGGGAGGCCTCATTGCCTTGAGCCTCTAAGCTAAACAAACAGAAGAGGAGTTATTCATTGTTTGACGAGAATGTGAGAGGCTTAAGAGAAGGTAGTTTTCTGTGGTCTGCTTTCACCACGAGCCCAATTACACGGTCTCATTTAGAAAACTATTAAAGACCTAGGTAGAAATTCAGAAAGGCCCCTGTGTGTATACTGCTGCCACCTGTTTTGGAGCCTTCAGAAAGTCTGAGATAGTATGGCTTGATGGAAGAGTCTTGGGACTAAAGACCCCTCTGGGGTCATTTTCTCCAATATGCTCATTTTACAGATGAGTAAATTGAAGCTTTGAGAACTTCATTTGAAGTGTGAAAGTCACTTCACATGACTTGTCCAAGATCCCACAAGTAATAAGAACCAGTGTCAGAATTTGAACTCAGACCCTCAGACACCCTATTCTGCACTCTGGCCATTCCATCTGCTGTCTCCTGGTCATTCTTTATGACATTCCTTCAGCACAGAGACATATCCTCAAACATCCTTCCTTCCTTTCACAACCTGATCACAGACCTATCTCCATGAACACATGGCCTGAGCCTTGAAGAATCCTCCATAAATCCCTTCTGAAAGAGACTTCTGTTTAAAAGTTCAATCATCCCATTAAGCGACACATTCCAAAGGGTATTAACTAGTGTGTCCACTTGTCCCCAAATGGCAGAAGCCCCAGATTTGATTTGCTTCTACCCAAGAAGAGGCTGCCCCCCCCATTTTTGGAGAGTGACCCTTCCTCATTTTGGCCTCTCAGAGGCCCCAGCTCCCTCCAAAGCTCAGGTCAAACATCACCCCTGACATTAGGCTGCCAACAGTCCCCTTGGTGCCCATGCTTCCTCTCTCCTCCTCCTCCCCCACCCAACGACCTTTATTTACTGGGTCAATATTTGGCATACACTTACTACACATATGTCCATGTTGGATCTCCCATCCCACTCCAGAAGAATGGAAACTCCCTGAGAGCAGGGGATGTTTCTTTTAGAGGCCCAGCATCTGAGCAGAGTGTCCTGGCACTGAGCAGCACCTTAACAAATGCCTGCCACTTCCACTCAACTGAGCAAAGACTGAGTATAATACTCTATGCCAGGCGCTGAGCTTAGTGTTAGGAAGACAAAGGCTGAGGAAAAGCCTCGCTCTTGAGCCACGGGGACTCTGGGCCTTCTTTGCAGATTCCTGGATGTGTTGTCTTCATTAGAACATAAGCCCCCTGAGGCCAGGGATTACACATAAGTGTATATGGGTACATGTGTTATATATACACATGCATATGTACACACGACATGTGTCTATGTACATGTGTATACATGCTCCATACACACATGTATATGTATATATATGCAAGTATATGTGTGTATACACATTATATATATATATATATACATATATATATGTGTATATATATGTATATATATATAATTGGCACACATATATTTTGGATTGTATTTTTCTTCCCAGTGCTTAGCACAGTGTCTGGCATGTAGCAAATGTTTAATAAATGCTCTCTCTCTCCCTCCCTACCTCCTTCTCTCTCTCTCCCTCCCTCCTTCTCTCTTTCTCCTTCTCTCTCTCCTCCCCTTCTCTCTGTCTCTGTCTCGCTGCCTCTCCCTCCTTCTTTCTCCTTGTCTCTCTCTCTCTCACACACACACACACGCGCATGCACGCACAGGCACACACACAGTTATTTTTCTGGCCATTCATGGTCAATGTCACCTTGTAGAAGGGATTTAGCAGAGCCTCATTCCAAACTGGCCTATCCTGGCACTAACTCCAAGTCAGGGGAAAAGCAAAGGTGCATCCCCAATCTCTAGCATTTGCGCCCTTATGGATTTATGAGCTCCAGAAAAAGGCAGGGATGGTTACTTCCCTACCAGGATGCAAACACCAGGTACCCAGAGTCCTATATTTTTCAGAGGGCTTGAATTGAGCCAACACAACAGGAGGACAGAATGACTTTTGTCTATGACTCCCTGTGCCCTCTACCTTGCCTGAAAAGAACCCACAAGGACTTGGAGGAGCATGCTTTTAGGGAAGGTAATACATGTCTGGAGAAATGATTCACGTATCTCCAAAAAGTCTTATATTTCAGAAACATGTCCTGACGTCTGGACAGTTTTTTACTGCAGGAACTTTAAATACGAACGACCTTTGTGGACAGAGGGAAGGCAGCTTGAAATAATTCACCTATCACAGGAAATCATGCCCAGGAAAAGTAAGAACTCATCCTGCTCACTGTCTTCCTCTCATCTGGGACGTTACTGGCCACTGTGCTGGCCTTTTCCTCCGCATTTGAGATGTCTTGAAAGAAAACGTGGGGATGAACAGGTGTCTTCTTGACTGGGCAAGTTCAAGGGGACAAGATTCAGCCTTTCTTCACATTTGGTGCTGAGAGCTCCCTGTTTCCCTCATTTCTGGGAAACCGTCCTACTCTTCCCCTTATCTTATTTTCTGGAGGGCTCCCCCCACCCTGCATTGTTCATTGCTACAAAGTAGCATTCTCTGGCTACAGGTCCTATGAAGTGGTAGCAATAACATTTGTCAGCATCCGACAAGTAGTATATGCTAATTAATCTCATATTCTCTCTCTCCTCCCACCCATTGACCCATCCAGCTGCTCCTATACATCTATCCATTCATCTACCTATTTATCTTTCTATCTATCCCACTCTATGTCCACTTATCCATCCATCTGCCTACAATCTGTCTATCTAGTCATCCACCTGGCCACCTACCTACCTATACCACTCTCTATCCATTTAGCCATCCATCTATCTACCTACATATCCATCCATCCATCCATCCATCCATCCATCCATCCATCCATCCATCCACCCCATTGATATGGAGCCTACTTTCAGCTCTGGATTTTTAAAGACACTGCAGAGATTCAGAACAGAATAAGAAAAACCACTGAAAAGATAGAAAGGAGGTGGTAAGAGAAAGAGTCAAAGGCACGATAGTTGGCTCACTGGGTGAAGAGAAGGCTGCAGGGGTAGGGACTGGCAGCCCTGTATCACCAGTTTTCAAGAGGAAGCAAAATCCTAGCCAGGACCCATAGCAGCCCCCTTACTAACTGTGAACCCTGGTTAAGGCTTCTTCTATAAAAAGACTAGGATGGATTAGACAGAGTAACTCTAAGGCCTCTTTCTAAGGTCAAATCTCTCGTCCAATATTATGGGCAAGACATTTAAGCTCTTTGAGTCTCAATTTTCATTTCTGTAAAATGGGAATATTTACACCACCTACTGTACAGTGTGATTATGTAGAAAACTCTCTGTATATTGTAAAATGCTACAGAAGTTTGAGTTATTTTGTAATTGTTATCCCTATGAGTGTTATGATGAAGATGCTGACAGATTCTCTCCCTTCATGTGTGCCTTGTACATAGTAGGCACTTAATGAAGGCTGACTGAATGAAACTGAAATGGGGGAATTCAAGAAGACACTGAGATAATGTTAGTCAGCTAGCTCTTTACAAATACGATCTCATTTACATATGGATCTCATTTGTGTTGGACGTAAAGCCCAAAGGACCCTTAGAGATCACAAAGTCCAACTTCCTAGTGTTATAAATGGGGATCATGAAGCTAGAGAGGGTAAGAGCGCACAACTAGCAGGTGCAGTAGCTGCCTCCTCTTCTCTTTTCTCTGCCAAAGACAATGATCTCTGGACTGGAAAGAACAGAATAACAAGAGGCAGTCGTAAGTTGGTAGCCAAGATAAATGGAGAGAGAGTAAGAGAATGCCCAGCTGCTCTTGGTGAATTCCAGGTACTAGGCCCAGGGAGGGAGCTCCACTTCCCACTGGAAGATGAGTGCCGAGCTGCAGTTGGTGATCACTGGAAGACCGCAGAGAATGGAAGCCGCACCATGTGGGGAGGAGACAAATGATACACTTTTCCAAAAGGGAAGAGAATAGAATCTGCCAACTCTAGGCCAATGAGGGAACTTCTCTTCAATTCCTGCCAACATCTAAGATGTATTACTAGAGGGATGGTTAGTGAACATTTAGAAAAGGAAGCAGCGATCACAGAGGCAACCTGGCATCATCATGAGCAGGCTGTGCCAGCCCACTCTCCTTTCTTTTCACGACAGTTACTAATGCTGTAGATATGGTGCACCTAGCTAATGGAAATGGGTGAAGCCTCTCGTGTTTTTCTTGTGGATAGCCAAGATAGAGAGGTGGTTTAGACAAGAGTCCAACTGGATGGGGTGAGGGCTAGTTGAAGGACCAGAACTAAAGTGGAGTCATTGAAAGTTCAACGTCTGCTTGGAAGGAGAAACCCAGGAGTACCACAATTCAATACATAAATGCCTGTGACTCTATGTGATAAATGAAGACTAAGCAGGCATCTCCAAAATCAGTTGTACCTTGTTTTAGGAATCAGATTTGCTGGGAGAAGAAACATGGAGGATCTTGCCAGCCAGAGAGCTGTTAAATCAATTTAATTAATTTTAATTCAATTTAAGTGACATTGTGTTAAGAACTGGGTAGACCTGATAATGAAAAAAATTCCCACCTCTCCTCAAGGAGCTTACTGTTATATGCATGCGTGTGTATGTGTGGGCATGCACAGGGAAGGGATCTGTGTTTGATTCTGTGATGTCTAACATTTGAATCAATGACCTAGATAGAGGCATAGACAGCACCTGTATTAGCTTTGTTACTACACAACGAAAGGCAGGGAGCACAGCACAAGGAAAGAAGCCTGTATTTGGAGTCAGAGGAGTTGGGTTTAAATACTGGCTCTGTGGCTTAGTCACCTTGGGCCAGTCTCTTCACCTGTATGGGTGGGTTGCAGTAGTTTCCTCATTTGTAAAATGAATGGGCCATACTCAATGATTTTTGAAATATTGTTCTAGCAAGCAGAAGCAACATTTGAACCCAGTTCAATCAAATCCAGGTTCTTTCCACTCCACTTTGGCTAGGGCCACATCATGCCAAAATGAGGTTAAAGTGCTCAATTCCCCTCTCTCTTGACTGGTTCCTGGGTTCCTCTTCACAGAGACTTGATGACACATCATGGGAAGGGGGTCTTTCTTCCTATATAATGGGAGGACAAGCAGGGGTCTCAGTTCAGCTAAAAGGTCTATTTTTTTATTTGGCCTTACTTTTAAAATCAGATTTGCTGGGAAAGAAGGTGTCAGAGCCTTGCCAGCTGGGGAGAAGGCGTTACTCATTACAGAACTCTGGGAAAAATGGCAGGGGATCATTGAGTGCTTGCCCACTCCTGACATCTTCATGAACCAGGAAGAACACACTCAGCAGAATCTCATGCTGGGATTCCAATTCTGAATATTCAAAGGGACAACTTCTTAACCCTCCTCTTGGGATCAGGGGACAGGCTGGAGGCAGAGTTCTCCTGCACTCTGCTGTGAATCTGGATTCTCTCCCTGTCATCACAGGAATACAATGAATGATTAACAAGGGTCCAGATACACTTGCTCCCCAGCCCCGAGAAGGGGCTGTGAACAACACATGGATTGTTAATTCTCATGGATGGCAAACATGTCTGTGGGTCCCAAACAGGGCTGTCAACCCAATGAAGACAGAAAGTATAATGAGGATTCTGGCTTCCTTCCCAAATGACAAGTCATTGAAAGTCAAAATGACTGGGAATTGAGGAGTTTTCCTCCAGCAAAATAATGACAATGGTGATGATGATGATGGTGATCCTGTTTTTAAGGATTCTCAGAATAAACACAACTACTGAATCAGGCTTCTTAACTAAAGTAACTAGAACATTCTTTCAAAGGACCTTGGGTTTTCAGTCACAATCGCAAAGATGGTGCAATATCTGAAAGAGCATTGGGTCTGGAGTCCCAAGCTCTGGGTTCAAATCCTTCCTCTGACACTCCATGTCTAATCTCAAGTTACACCCCTGGGCCTCAGCTCCTCTTCTGTAAAATAAGTAGGCTTCTAAAGACCCTTCTCCTGCTAGGTCTGTGATCCCATGATTCCTTCCGTTCTCTCTGAGACATCTGGCAGCAGAATGATGCCCTGGGGACAAGTTAGGAGAAACACAACCATGGACCAGCTTATTAGATTGGGCCAGAGAGAAAGCACAGAACCAGGGGCAGCTAGGTGGCTCAGTGGATAGAGCCTGCAGTCAGGAACACTCATCTTCCTGAGTTCAAATCCAGCCTCAGACACTTACTGTGTGATCCTGGTCAAGTTACTTAACCCTGTTTGCCTCAGTTTCCTCATCTGTAAAATGAGCTGCAGAAGGAAATGGCAAACCCCTCCACAAAGAAAACCCCAAATGGGGTCATGAAGAATCAGATAGGACTGAAAAATGGCTGAACAACAAAAGCACAGAATCAGGAGAATAATATACACCCTATCAGGAGATATACAACGTTTTATAATATACAATCTATCAGGAGAACAGTTACTTTGATAACGAAGAGGAAAAGGTGGCTGAACTCAGGTTAATTACAATGAAGAGCTACACTGAACGGATGATAAAAGACACAGCTGAATGTGTGTTCTCTTCTTAGTAGAGAAGTGGGGAACTCCAGGTGTGGAACGTGGTGTACATCATCAGATAGTGATGCTTAGTCAGTTCCACTTGCTGACTGTCTCTCTTTGTTATAGGGGAAGGTGAGGTAGATAATAGGCATTGGAAGAGTATAATGGGAAATCTGGGCCATCTCTCTTACAAAACCAATCAAGCTCTGTAGTTTTATTTTGGTCCCCTGGAAGAACCACAGTCTTCCTTCAACAATAAGGTAAAAATCCCCCTAAATGCAGTAATAAAGAGGGATCTGTGACTGCTTAAAATCAAACCAAAAGGTGAGTGCAGGGGAGCCTTCCTGAGGCATGTGACTGAGAGTGAAACTTGATTTGAAAACCATCATCCCTCATGGGGGAGGGAATGTCTTGCTCCTAAAGAACTGAGCCTCTCAGAGGGCAATGAAAGACAACGGACTTTGGACAGTCACCTGACGGAGCGGTTTGTTAATGCTGGGTCAGAGGGGCACAGGATGCAATGGACAACGTGATGTGGTGGAAAAAACCCACTGACCTCCAGGTCCCCCCCAACTTGGCAGTTTGTCAGTCAGCATTTATTAAATGCTTATCAGTGCCAGGTACTGTACTAAGTTGCTGGAGATACAAAGAGAGGCAAAAAAATACCTTTTTTTGTTGTTTTTCAGTTATTTCAGTTATGTCTGATTCATTGTGACCCCATTTGGGGTTTTCTTGGCAAAGGTACTGGAGCAGTTGGCCATTTCCTTTTCCAGATCATTTTACAGATGAGGAAACTGAGGCAAACAGGGTGAAGTGACTTGCCCAGGGTCACACAGTCAGTAAGTGCCCAAGACTGGATTTGAACTCAGGTCTTCCTAACTCCAGGCCCAGTGCTTTGGGCTCCATGCTACCTAGCTACACCCCTGGAATTACTCCCAACAAAACCAGAATCCTTGCTCTCAAGCAGTATACATTCTAATGGGGGAGACAGCATGCAAACATCCAGGGTTAATTTTAGTTATGTGATTTCTGGGCCTCAGTTTCCTTAGATGAAGAGTGAGGAGGCTGTCGAGATGATCTTGAAGGGGCTATTTGATTCTATCAATTAAGAGGAGGCAATAATTAAGCTATAGGGCTAGTGGAGATGATTCTGGGCATCCTTTCAGCATTTAGAGCTGGGATGCCAGGGGTTGGGGAGTTTAGTGCAATGCTTAATTCAGGTGTCTGACCAGCAAGAGGGTCACAGAGCCCAGAGACCATCTTTTCCCCAGGTCTGTAGACTCCCAATGCAGTGGATCATGAGCTCATTAATTTAGAACCAGCAGAGACCTGAGGGATCACAGAATCAACACTGAAAAGAGCCAGTGCCTGGCACAGGGGAGGCATTTAACAAATGCTTGTTCACTTGAGTTGGTGGCCAACGAGCCCAGCCCACCTGAACGAGAACTCTGTGGACAACGTCCCCAACCGGTGGTGGCCCAGCCCCACACTGAGGGTCTCCTGTTCTTGTTCTGGCTTAGAGGAGATGGCCACCAAGGTGCAGCCCATCCCACCTTTGGACAGTTCGCACTGTTGGAAAGGTTATGCCTCTCTCCACAAATCCCTCCCTATGACCTCCTAGTTCTGTTCTCTTGGGCCAAGTCAAACAAGCCTGATCCCTCCTTCACAAGACAGGACTATTCAGTGAATCCTAGCCATGAATTTTGTGTTAAACAAAAGAGTGCATGACGACGACAACAACGACGAGAAGTGATCATCTGTCTGGTGATTTAAGGTCCATACAACACTTTACAATGTGTCCCTTGATCCTCATGACAATCAAAGGTGGGAGGCACTCTTATCATTCCCATTTCACAGATGAGGAAACTGAGGCTGAGACAGATGAAATGAGTAGTTCAGAGTCACACAGCTCGTGTCTGAGTAGGATTCAAACCTAGGTATTCTTGACTTATAAGCTTGATGCTCCCATTGCCTGATGCCCCATCAGATCTTCCGAGCTGCAGTGACCAGTGCCTGGGATTCCCATGGCGCAGAAAAACCCACCGCCCAGTTTCACAGGAAAGCTGACCACAACGTAAACATCTCAGGAATCTCACTGGTAGGCCCAGAGCTGTTTGGAGAAGAGAGGTGAGCCGGAGCCCTCTTGGGGCACGTTCCTTCTCCCAGGGTCTGAGCTCATCATCTCTCCCTGCACAATATAGAGGGCTCAGAAATGTAGCCTGAGCTCTCCATGTGTGGAAAGCCCCTGCAGCCACCATTTCGGCATCCACTGAGGAGTTCAGTGAATGGTCCATGAACCAATGTGTGGAAATGAGGACTTTCCAGAAACAAAGAGGCAGAGGCAGGAAGACCAGGGAAGAAAAGAGGTGAGTTCTGAGAAAAACAGAATGGCAATTCTAGTGGTGTGGATTCACGCCTGGTGCCAGGGAGTCCAAACTGCTCCAACCGGCAGACCAGAAGTCATTGGAGGGGCAGGGGCCAATTGATGTGTCTTTGTGGCCCCAGCACCTCGCTCAATACTGGCAGGAGGGGACATTTCTTTGGAGCCTGTTGCATGGCAGGCACTATGCGAAGCATTTAAAAACCATTATCCTATTTGATCATCACAACTAACATGGTTAGGCAGGTGCTATTATTATCTCCATTTCACAGAGGAGGAAGATGAGGTAGATGGTTAAATGACTTACCCAGGGTCACTCAGCCAGGAAAGTGTCTTAGCAGGACTGAAGTTAGGTCTTTCTGACTCCAGACCTGGCGCTTTATCCATAGTGCCCCCTAAGCACAGAGTAGGGGCTTAAGGAGGCTCATTGGACTGAACTGGAATTCTGGTTTCCGTATGCCTATGCCTTGTCACCTTCCTTCTCTGCAGAGCTGGGATCCTCTGGCTACGGGGAACTCTCATACAGTACTGGCCACGCTGCACAGGCATTCATATCATTCACTGTTGACGTGCAGGGTCCTGATGTTGTCTCCTCTCTCATGTTTGCTTTTTCTATTTGTTACAAAGCAAGGCTCTTGGGGGAGGGGATGAAGAAGGGTTACACTGCCAGAGGAAGATGAGCCCTTTGAGTAACTTTAAAAATGTTTTATTTAAAATAGATTTTTCCTGCTCTCTTTTGTTTTCCCCTTCCCTCCACTTCTTAGTGTATCTTCTGAGTCACGTTTAATTAGCTTGCTTAACTTGCAGATTCTCCTCCCGAGGACAGGGACAGACTGGCTTTTGTATTTCCACACTCAGGGCCTAATCCTGGTCACACACTAGGTGCTTAATGCTTCATGCATTGGCTATCCAAGGGAACAATCCATCTGTTCTTATCTAAGTGTGAACCAGCTCGGCACACAACTCATGATTCCTGATGCTGTGGTCCTCTTTGAGAAGGAAAGACAAATACCAACCACCACCAGCTTGGAATGAAGGTGTTAAGAAGCCTTGCCTCTAGTGGAAAGAGCATTGACCCTGCAGTCAGAGGATCTGGGTTCAAATCCTACCCCTGACTCTCATTACCTGTGTGATGCTTGACTAACACATTTCAATTCCCTGGCCCTTGGGTGCTTCATCTAGAAAAAAGAGGAGGTTGGAGAAGAACAGAGGGTCTCCACCTGGGACCATGCAGTTGGTCTGGAACATTCTGATAGCTGTATTTCAAAATAACTGGTTTCCCATTTAATCCTACATGTTTTACTTTATGCATTTAAAAGCATTATTCTGAGAAGGTATCCAGAGACTTGTCCAGGCTGCCAAGGGGGTCTGTGAACCTAAACAAAGATTAAGAACTCCTGGCTCAGAGGGACTCAGAGGGTCCTCCTTAGCTCTAAATCCAGGCCTCTATTTAATGCAACTCAACAATGATTACCCTGTGGAAAATGCTTCCAAGGCCCCAACTGGGACGCAAAGCTCTAAGTAGCATCCCTTAGTTTGCAGGCTCTTTAGAACCTGGCTCATTCCTTCCTCTCTGGTCCTGCCCCTTATTCCTCTTCATGTCCTCTTCCATTTAATGCTGGTCCTCAAACAAGATGCTCCCTCTCTTGTCTCTGCGCATTGTCTCTGGCTGTCCCTTCCCCAGGTCTGAGATACTCTGACTGCTGACCTTCCTGGCTTCTTCTGAGACCCATCTACTGCCTTCAGGAAGCCTTCCCCTAGTCCTCTGCATTCCACTGTCTTCTCTCTGTTAAGGGTCTCCCATTTATCCTTTCTTTGTGTGTATTCACACATGTACATGTGTTGATATATGCACTGTATACACACATAAACATATATGTATTTGTGTGTTTGTATGTTTTCTCTCCCATTAGAGTATAAGCTCCTTGAAGAGATGCACTGACTGTTGCCTCTTTTTTGGTATCCCTAGTGCTTAGCACAGGGTAGCTTCTTCATGGATGCCTACTGATTGATTAATTGGCTCCCTTTAAGTCTTAGCTAAAATCTTCTGCAAGACATTCCTGGTTCCCCTTGGCACCAGCAGCTTCCCATTTCTCCTGCTATTTCTAGTCTCGAGAGGTTTGCCCAGGGCACTGAGAATGTACGTGACTTCCCCAGGGACTTCAGGACCACTGACTCAGCTGGAAGCATCTCGGAGATGATCTAATCCATGGTTTTGTAACCTCTTTTGTGTTGTGTCCCTTTTGGCAGGGCGGCAAAGGCTGAGGAGGCTTCCTCGGAATTCTATATTTAAATGTTTAAAATACATAGGGATTGTGAAGGAAGCTGATTAAAATCATAAAAAGGAAACTCATTATAAAATTCTATGTTGTATGTGTGCATATATATGTATGTATATATACATATACATACATACACACATACATGGATACGTAGATGAATGAAGTTCCTGGATCCCAGATTAAGAACCCCTACTCAGGTCCAATCCACTTATTTGACAGCTGAGGAAAAGGAGACCCAGAGAGGTTGCAGAGGGCTTTCCCAAGGTTGCACAGTTTGTTTATATCTGAGGCAGGTCTAGAACCAAGGTGTTCTGGACTCCAAGTCAAGCTTTCTACCCTCTAGGACACGCTGTAGAAACCTATAGCCACTTAAACCCCCCACCCCCTCTGGGGGCCCTTCCCTTAGAGCTGCCATTGAAGAGGGCACCTCCCCTCCCATAAGCTGTCTTGGCGCATCATACTCCAATGGACATGCTACTTCTCTGCTACATGGCCTATTTCCTCCCTCCTAGACTGTAAACTTCTTGAGGTCCTAGCCTGTATCTGGAATACAGACATGGAAACCCCTCTGTATGGCAGCCCAGGGAGTGCCCTGTCAGGCATTTATTAAGTCCACAGGAAGGGCTCCATTACTTTTTGCTTAGCATACGGTAAGAGCATAATGAATGAGTTTTCACTTTGTTCATTCATGTAGTTACTGAACTGAATGTGAGGACTTTACGGCTAATATCCATCTTCCTGCGGCAATGGAACCCCACATTCTTCCTTCAGGATTCACTTTCTCATCACCACCTCTTCTTACTTTTTTGAGGAAAAAAACCAGCATCTGGTACTGATGCTGATTTTGTACTTTGGAAATCCATCTAAAGAGGAATTTGGAGATGGTTTCTAGAGAAAAATGACATCCCAGTGAATTCAAGAGGGTGATTTAGATGTCGTGAAGGACCCAGGAAAGCAGAGCCGCCTAATGTAGCCATAAAAAGGCTGGGAGAGCAGATGGAGCCCAGAAATGGGGCTGCCCAGTCTCAAAATGATTGGAAATAGTCTGGCAAAAGGCAAGGGAAGTGTTATCTGGACTGAGGAGACAGGCAGCAGAAGGGGAAGGCTTGGGAACATCATGAGAGCAGCCCCACCCACGGTTTCTCTGCCTCTTCAATGAAGGAAGCTCAGCCAAGCCTTGTGAGCAGAAGAGAATGGAATGGAGACCTGGGGCTCCTGTGGCCACAGGGGTCATGGCTTGTGTGGACTCGTCTGACGTCTAACAGCTCCACAGAATTCCCTGCTGCCTTATATGGATCGGACTGACTTGGGATTTAGGATCATGCATTCTGAGCTGGACATGCCCTTGAATGGTAACTAGGCCAGGCCCTAGAGGCAATTTGGGACAGTCCAAGGTAAGCTCGATTTCAAGTCAGTTCAAATATCTCCTATAACTCACTACTCGGGTGACTGTGACTTGACCCCTCTTGGCCTCAGTTCCTCATAAGTAAAATGAGTGGGTTGGACCAGACGCCCCTAAGGTCTCTTTCAGCTACAACTTTAATGCTTTATGATCTGTTTTACAGACGAACAGCAGAAAAACTGAGCTGACTTTACCAAGGTCACACATATCCACAGAAAGTGGAGCTAGGCTGCCCCCTACATCCTCATGGCATTGTTGTGGAGCCCTGCAAAGGTGGGACCACACAATGAGAAAGTCATTATCATGGATACCCGTATTTGGGAGGGCCTTCAGAGGGCATCTGATCTAAAGCAGAAGAGACAGCCATGGACTTGAACTCAAAGGACCTGGGGTGAAATCCAACTCTGCCCCTACTTACTTACATGATCTTTGCCAAACCTCTCACCCCCTCTCTCCCCAAGCCTCATGCCCTCATTTGTAAAAGAGGTGTTTGGACTAGATGAAGATCCCAAAGGACCTTCCATCCCTAAGCTTATGATTCGCTGACAACAACCCCCCAGACTGGTCTGTCAGCATCCATCAGAATTCGTCCTGGGAGGCTTCTTCCTTTTCTCTTTCCTGCTCTCTCCAGTGCTCAGCAAAGTGCTTGGTTTACACTAAGTGCTTAATAAATGCTTGTGGCTTGCCATCCACAGAATCCTGTACTGCTTTTGGACGGCTCTAACTGTTAGGAAGATTCTCCTTACTCTGAGCTGAAACTGCTTCTCTCTCCCCAAGTGCTCCATTTAATAAATGCTTATTGACAAACTGCTCCTCATGTGGAATGGTCCCTCCTCACCACTCTGGACACCAGCCACTCTCTCAATGGCCTTCCTAACAAGTAGTGCCCTGACCAGAATATAACCCTGCAGATGTGTTCCAAGGAGGAGGGAGAGTACAGCTGACCTCCCTCTCCCTTTTCTCAGAGGCTATTCCTCTCCACATAGAGCAGGTTTGCATTAGGTACTTGGGTCACCACGGCACGCTGCTGACTCATCTCAAGCTTGTGGGTCCACTAAGACCCCCCACCCCCAATCTTTTTTATATCGTGTGCTTTCCACCTCTCCTCTACTCCGCGTTTGCTTAGGTGATTCCGCAAACCCAAGCATCACGTTTTTTAAATTAGGCTAGACTTTATTTACCTTCCATAAGCAAAACGCCTGTCTTTGTGGTGGTCACCAAAGGTATCCCAGAGCCTGAGAGAGACACTCACTTCATCGACGACATCTCGAGAGCGTTCTAGGACCTGCAATAGAGATGGAGCAGAACGGTCACTTCTGCTCAGGAGGACGCCAGGCCTGAATGTCCAGCTGACAGAATGGCTGCTAGTTATCCCCATTCTAAGAGACTCAGCTCCCTGGATTTAGTCTGTCTTGCATAGACCTACTTATGGGACATGTTGTATCTTCTATTAGAATGGCATGTCCAGAGGGCAGGGACCAGATTATCATCTTTCTTTGCATTCCCATTGCTTAATACAGCAGGGCTTGGTATACAGCAGGTGCTTAATAAATGCCTGTTGACTACTGACAGACGGCTTTGCCAGTTTTAAAGGCTCTGTGACCCTGAGCAAGTCACTACATTTCTTAGGGCCCCAGAGTATTTTCTAAGACTCTGAATGACAAAGCAGTTACCAATCTGCAATGGTAGAGGGACTTTCTTAATTGGGAGTTCCCTATACTAAGGAAATCATAGGTATAGTCCAAAAAAAGTGGCCCATTATTATTATTGCCCCCAATGTGCTTTCTTCTATGAATACTCTGTGAAAAGGGAGGGAGCCCAGACACTCTTAAGTCATTTTTTTTTTTGCTGCTCCACTTCCTGCCCAACCATTCAATTTCGTGTTTTCAGGGGTGGTCAGTCTCAACTGGAAGGCACCCAGGCCTTTGGCCCGGCAGGATGGCAGAACCCTCTTACCTCCTGGCAAACTCGGTACTGGTCAATGGCCCATACTGTGGGAACATGAGTGGCCAGCAGCTGGTACTGGGTCAGGGTGGTGTTACATGCCCTGGCACAGATCAATCGGGTCTTCCCCACAGCATTGTCTCCGACCACGACACACTTGATGGTTTCAACGTTGGGCCTTTCGTAATCCATGTCAGTGTCCATTTATCCAAATCTGCAACAAGAGGGTTGTTACACAACTCTCCTGGGGGCCCTCCTTGGTTCTGAAGTTCCAGGTAGTACACTATCCCCCCTCCTTGGATGGGTCTTCCAACCCACAGAAAGCTCCAAGTTCACCCCCGGTTTGGCTGAGATCAAGGAAAGCCTCATCTCTACCCACATCAGGACAAAAAACAAAACCAAAGGACACGGTTGTTTTGACCCCAGATGATGGATTCTACTTAACATGTCATTTTCTCCTCAGTTTTCTGTAAATACAAACCTGCCAACTGGAGATGGATCTGGGTTGAGGGGGGCATGGCTGGCATGGGCTGCCCATGTCTAAGAACAGAAGAGACTGGATACCTATTGGCTTTACTCTGATATTCTGGCCCAAACTGCCCAGGCAAGGCTAGTCAGGTGATGTCATGGGCCTGATCTTGGAGATTTCATCTAACAGCAAATTATGAAAATGAGTCCTAGACGGCTCTCCCACCATGATGGGGGCAGGTTCAGCCAGGAGGCAACAATGTACAGATGTAAAGGCAAAGTCTCACCTTAAAGGAATGCCAAGTGAACAGACTGGATGAATGAACAACATGTAGGGGTGGAAGCCAAAGGGTTTGGGGGTGGAGGTGGGGGTGGGGAATAAGAGAGTTTGTATGTGGCAGTGCAGCCATGGGGTCAATCTCAAACAGGAATATTGTTATTTTTCCCCCTCGTTCGCTCAAGAAACTGAGAAAACCTGATTGACCACGGATCCCCAATATTTAACACAAGGGCACTAGAAAGACTGGGAGCTGCAGGGACAGCACTCAACTATGAGTGTGAATTCTGGCTCTGTCATGTACGAGCTGTGGGAATTTTTGAAGATCACTTCGACCCACAACAATAAATCAAAAGAAACTTGCCACCAGCCACTGACTCTGTCAAACGGTTCAACATCAGGAGCGGAAATGATTTTATCAGCAGAAAGGATGCTAGAGAAGAGGCATTAATTATCACATGCTCTGCAGCTGCCCCTAAGGACCATGAGACCTTTCTATGTGACTCGGAGCTCAAACCTTCTGTGTGTGGTCTCCTCCATCGGAAGGTAGGCTCCTTGAGAGCAAGACTCATCTTGCTTTTCTATTTCTATGGCCATCGTGGTGTGCTGTAGAGTCAGTGCTTAATAAATATTTCATTCATTCATTCACAAGCACTGACTAAATGCCTACTACCATGCCAAGAACTTTTTCTCCATAAAAATAAAGAAGTTGGAAGAGATGAACTTTAATTCAATTCGATTTAACTTATTTCAACAAGCATTTATTAAGCACCTACTATGGACTATGAGGGGCAGGGCAGGCTGATACAATGGATAGAAAGCTGGTTTTGGAGTCAGGAAGATGTGGATTCAAGTCTCCTCTCTAACACGTTGGCTGTGTGACCCTGAGCAAGTCACTTCTCCACTAAGTTACCTAGACAACTCATTTAAGACTACAGGTTGCAGACAAGTTGCCAGCCTACATCAGTGGAGGAAGACTGCTCACCCTATGTCAATGAAATCTTGAGTGTGGTTGAAAAAAAAATAACCACCTGCAAAGTTTTGTACTCTAAGGTCTTTTCCAGTTGGCACATTGGATAGATCATTGGACCTAGTCAGCAAGAACCAGATTCAAATCCCACTTTAGGTGCTATTAGCTGTGAGACCATGGGCAAGTCATGGATCATCTTAAAACTTCAGTTTTCTCATCTTTGAAGTGGGTATAAGAACAACACTGACCTCCCAGAACTGTTGAGGCACAAATAAGAATGTAGAAATGACTCGCTAAAATTTAAGGTACCATGTGGATATGAATTGTCCTTATTAGCATACTTTTAATTTCTCTGAAATCTTCAACACTTCAAGAATGAAGAGTTTTCAAGTGAAGCTCCTGGGGAGAGGGGCTTGACAATTAAATTGTGAACTGTAATTGGCTGAAGGATGAGGGGGGACCTTGCTTACTGTTCTTCCCTGATAAGAATCATCAGAAACTTTGGGAAAGGGTTAGGCGATGGTGACAACTAGCTAGGAAGAAAATCTGACCTGTCTTCATGGTCACAGGGGCACAGAATCAAGTTTGCCTTCTCCATCAGACTAATCTTGAGGGCAAAGCCCACCTTTTATCCTTTTTTGTACCTTCAGTGCCTGACACATGGTAGACACTTAACAAAATGTTTACTTGATTGACTGGCTGAGTCAGGATAACAAGATGAAGCAGCCAATTTTAGCTTATATGACTGTAGGATGGATACAATATCTGATTGAACTCATTTCCAAACAACACTCACTAATTTTTGTATCAGTTATTAGTCTATTTAAATGCCTTATATCTTGTATCCATTGTCCATATATGTTCTATAAGAACTCATCCCTCAATAGAAGGAAAGGTCTTTGAAGGTTGGGATTGTTTCCTTTTGTCTTTGTGGTCCTCAGCTTTTAGGGACAATGCCTGGCCCATAGTAGGTGCTTAATAAAATTCTGTTCATTCATTAATGACGTGTAGGTAGGGTACAAGTAATTTTCCCCATCCAAATAGATGAGGAGACTGAGACTGAGTAGTTTAGTGCTTTACCTGGGGTCAAACAGCCAATATGTGTCACGGAGCTAGGTCTGAACCCAGCCCTCCTGACCTTCCGGTCCAGTGCACTTTCCACTACAACAAAGGAGTCTCAGGTCCTTAACCCCACTTGGTCTATTTTTGTTTGTTTCTCTCTCTGACTCCTGAGCTCAAAACAGAGGAAGAGAAGAAAGTGGAGAGCTCTTCTCTGGGTTCATCTTAAAGACAGCTGAGTGGCCAGCCCTTCTGGCCAGCTCTCTTTGACCCACTCCAGTCATGGGGACCAAAGGAAAAGCCAAGGGCTACTAAGTTGTTTATGTCCTTTAGCCAGAGCATGTGTCCCACGTAAAGTGACCAATCAGTGCACATGCCCAGCCCTACTATGCACACAGATCAGTAAATGCAAAGTAGGATGTGTGGAGCCCAAGAAGAGATTCTGATAAAGTGCTAGGAAGAAGGGAACCTTTTCAGCTGGGGAGAGTCAGGGGCAGGGGGACCATGGGAAAAGGCTTGAAAGGAACTTTGTGGGAAATGGTTTATTAAGTTAGAGAGCCTTGATTATCTCTCATGCTCAGAAACAATTTTATTTTTTTGGAGGGACTTTCATGGCAAGGTACAAAAACTCACTCTCATCTGGGTCAGTTCCACGCAGGCAATGGTGTCCCATGCAGTACCAAATCTATTCTGTGAACAGCAGTTTCCCCACTGTCTGTCAGTGTACATCACATCACCAGGTGACATGCACCAAGGCAAATTCCATTTGTTTCTTCTCCAAGCACAACTGCCTTAAGTGACCCAAAGCTTCAGTGATGTCTTAGCACCATCTGGAGAGGGACTATGGAGAATCCTGTATTTGCCTCTTAAGTTAATGTGGCTCAAGGCAAACAGTGAGTGCTTAATAAATGCTTGCTGATTGACTGGACTTGGAGTCAGAAAAGGCCTGGTTCTGATGTTTGTCTCTGACATTTCTAATTCACTGTGTGACTAAATGAACACCCCCCACTCCAGCTTCAGTTTCTATGTATAATGGGGACAATAATACCCGTAAACACTTTCACTGTGAGCAGTGCTATAACTAGCAATTTTGGTGACTGCAGCACAGAGCAGCAAACCATTAAATCTGACTTCGTAATTCATGGTGTAAAAAAATGCCATAAGCAACGAAGCCAAGTTCAATCAGATGGCCGGGAGAATCAGAAACTACAGTGGCTTCTCACCACTGAAAGAGCTTCCATTGAATTTTTGCATCCTCCAACTTTTGATTTCTTGTGGCAAAGCTCCAGTCACCTTGACTTAGTTACAACTGGCTATAAAGACCCAATGAGCAAACCAAGTAACATACACTGTAAACACGAAAGCCGTACACCAGTCTGGCACTTGTTCCACTGTACCTCACTACCTCTGTTGACTATGATGAGGAAGTTGGGCGGTGCGATGGATAGAGTTCAGAACCTAGAGTCAACAAGACTTGAATTCATGTTTGGCTCCAGACAAGTAATAGTTGTTTGACCCTCAATAAGTCAAGTCATTTTACCTCCTACCTACCTCAGTTTCCTCATATGTAAAAGAGATGATAATAACATCTGCCTCCTATGGATTATAGCAATAGAAGACACAATGTTTGTAAAGAACATTGTGAAACCTTAGGGCACTATATAAATGTCCATCATCATCATCACTAAAGAATGGACTTTATGCTAAGGGTACTGGAGGAGGAGTATAAATTATCATTATTTATGATAACGAGTTTATAATCTGGGAAGGGCCAGTCCCACATAGGAAATGAGAGGAAATGGACAAACAAATGAATGAACAAATGAATACATGAAGAAAAAGACCTTTATTAGATGCCTATTATGCACCAAGTGCTGGCATAGAAAGAAAAAGAGTGAAGGTGCCTCCGCCCTCAGAGAGCTTATAATTTCATGGGGAAGGGAGCCCCTGGAGAGGAGTCATGGTCAAAGGTGGTTATTTTGACTTGGGCAGTCATAAGGATAGTGATTGAGGGAATAAGGGAGGAGACTGACCCAACTTTTCCAACTGCAGAATTTGGCTATAACTCCACATGATTTTAGATGTATAATAATGTAATGATTAAATGCTAAATGCTGTAGTAGACTATGGTAGTTCTTCAGTAGTTTCAATCATGTCCAACTCTTCAGGACCTCATTTGGGGTTTTCTTGGCAGAGATCTTGGAGCAGTTTGCCATTTCCTAGTCCAGCTCATTTTACAGATGAGGAAACTGAAGCAAACAGGGGGAAGTGATTTTCCCAGGGTCACACAGCTAGGGAGTGTCTGGGGTCACACTTGAACTCAGGGAGTTAGTTTTTCCTGACTCCAGGCCCAGCAATCTATCCACTGTGCTACCTAGCTGCCCATGGACTGCAGTAGGAAAAGGTAGGATCTGAGGTGTTCTTTGAAAGTTAATAGCTATATATAAAACTCTCTTTTTCTCTCTTCACACACACACATATACACATACATACATACATGTATAGACAGATAGATAGATAAGCATACATATATAAATATACACACAGGATATTCTAAAGGAACAACACATTCCTGTCCATCTTGAAGGTTTACAAAGTGCTTCTATAAAATCCCAGACTTAAGAGCTGGAAGGACCTTCAAGGTCATCTAACCAAACCCCTCATGTTACAAGCGAAGAAACTTAGGTTCAAAGAAGTGCCCTGCCTGAGATTACACTGGAAATACCCGGCCAGAGCCTGGATTCTCACTAATCAATAGCAGTTGATAATGGGCTGGTTAGGAAAATCAAGTCCTGCCTTGGACAAATACTGGCCAGGTGACCCTGAACAAGTCACTTAACATCAGTGTCCCAAGTAGCTCTAACCCAGTCCTCTGGTTCTCAACGCCACGGTGTTTTCTGCTGTGTCATGGCCTCTCACAAGACCACCTGAATGATCTCCCCTATTTTGCAGATGAGGAAAATAGGTGTCAAAAAGACAAAGTGACTTGCTGAATGGACACACAGTTAATATATATCAGAGCTGGGATTGAGTGTGTGACTCATTTCCATGTCCTCCATTTCCCCCACAACTTCATTTTCTGGTCTGGTACAAAGTAAAGTCAGTATCTTACCACTGCCCACCTTGGAACGAAGAATGGTCTTTATATTTATAAATAAATTTTTATTGCATTTAGAAATGCAAAAATGAATTTAAATCCCTGGTCATGCAAAAAGAGGCTGTAGGCTCTAATTTGCTGACCCCTGGAATGCCTCCTAAATCTACTTAGATCACATGTCGCAAAGCTGTGAAGCAGTTGGTGTTTCTGGGACTCCCAGCTTCTCCTTCCCTTCTCCTTCATGTGCCTCCTTCTCCTTTCATGGTGGTGAGTCCCAGTAAAAACGGACTCACAGAGAAGTATCCTAAACTCATTCACACTGAAGGATTTCTTTTTTAAATGAAAAGGCCTTTTAAAATGATCAATGAAACTAATAATTCGAGAGGCTGACATAGCCTGATACTTAAAAAAAGCAGTCCTTCAATAAATGGTCAGTGAAGCCATCGATGACATTTATATGGAGTCAACCACTTGTGTGCCAGCCCTTGGGCTAGGGAGGCATTGTGCATACAGATAACAAAAAATGAAACAACCTGCTCTCGAGAAGGGCCTCCATTCTAATAGTGGAGACAATACACACACAGAAGTATATGAGGAATGAATATAAAGAATAAATCAAAATACACACGAGAGTTAGATGCAAGACACAAAGGGAACTGGCCGTGGGAGGATAGGAAAGACTTCGCTTGGTTATCGACTCTTAATGGAACTGAAATGATTCATTCTAGAATTGAAACACAATGATAATTTTGGTTTAAATTTTAAAAATGCCTTAGGAATATTTGACCAATATGATCATATCTAGCAGGATTTTGAGTTAGAACTCAATTCCTGAATTTCAGGGTTATTGTGGTTTCCAGTTTCCCAGCTTTTTCTGTCATGCCATTGTTTTCTCGATGACAAACATGAAATGAACAGTAGGAAATCACTTCGTCTATAAAAAATATGGATGAAATAATTGATGGATCAAAAGTCAGCTGAGTAAGGGAACTGACAAACGCTATCTTATCGGCAGACTACAGCAGAACCAAACTGGTAAGGTTTCTGTTGAGCAAGGGGCCTACAGCAGATGGCGAAGGAGGGTGGTATCTTTTATCTGCATACATTTCCTCTTCTTGGTTTCTTAATTACTGGTTTTAGCTCAGCAAGAATTGGGGGAAATGCTCTTATATTTTATTCATGCCTATGTCATGCAGTTCAGAAGGTCTATGGAAATAGTTCCAGAGCAGAAAAGGAATTGAATGGGACTGGCTAGTTGAGGGGAAAACAAATGTTTCTCACCAACACAGAGGTTCAGACAAACTATGAGGAAGAGTCTCATAGTTATTGAAGTGCAAAGGACAGAACTGGTTAAAAAAAAAAACAAAACCCTGAACAAACAAACAAACAAAAGCACACTTAAGTTCTACAATCGAAGAGGAAAAAAAGAGGATGAATAGGTTGGAGAAATAGCTGGGACTTAAACCATGGAGTCTCTTTTGCTAACCCTGAATAGCTGAGAGGACTTCATGTATATTAAATTTACAAATTAAATTATAAATTAAATTGTTGATGAGAATTAATAGAAACTGGAGAAACATGAAAAAATCTGTTCCATTTCACATCTCTTTGTTATCCTCCTTCCTGTTTCATAATAAACTCTCAGAACTAGAAAAGACTTCAGATGTTGTCTCTCCAAAATGTCCCAGAAGTGGTCATCTAGCCTGTCTCAAAATGACCCCAGTAATTTTAGCTCAGGGCAGCAAGGTGATACAATGGGAAGAGTGCCTGGCCTGGAATCAGGAAGAACTGAGTTCAAATCCAGCCTCAGACACTTGTTAGCTGTGTGATCCTGGACAAGTCCCTTCACCCTGTTTGCCTCCCCTCTGCAGCCAAATGAGCTGCAGAAGAAAATGGTAAATTGCTCCAGTGTCTCTGTCAAGAAAACCCCACATGAGGTCACAAAGAATGAGACATGACTGAAAATGACTAAACAACAAAACTTTTAGCTTATCATCTACTCCAAATGCTAAAGAGCTCTACTTTTTAGGAAGTTCCTCCTCATACTGAACCAACATTTGTCTCCATATAACTGAGTGGATCAGAGACTGCCTAGGAATTTAGAGTGGGAAGGGTCTTTACAGATCATCTTGCCCAATTCCCTTCATTTTATAAATGAAGACTCCTGCTCAGAGCAACAAGTGACCTCGCTTCGGTCATACACGTAGATCTAGGTCTTCAAACCTAGCTCCTGATTCTGAATCTGTTGTTCTTAAAGACCATACAGAATAAACACATGACTCCTCTATGATGTCAAGTCACTTCTCCCTGAAGCACTTCAAACATCCAAAGACAGCTAAAGCACAAAGCTTTATACCAAGTGGGCACTTAATACACATCTGAATTGATTAAATCAAATTGAAACACCATCCACTTCCTATGTCTGATCTTGAAATGGACATAGTTTCCAATTCCTACTCCAACCTGGTCAAATGCCTCTGAAACTGCCCCCATTCGTCAATTTCCCTGCAAAGTATGCCACTCAAACATAATAATACTCTGGATGTGACTGACCAGGGCAGTGGGACTCTTGGCCCCTTCATCATGGACACTTCTTTTAATAACAGAGCACAGTCAAATGGTCTTTTTCCATCAACCCAGAGAGTTCTTCATTTCTTCACTTCCTTTGATGACCTCCTGAAGTCTCTCATGACCCAGGCAAGGTCAAGGATCCTCTTCCACCTGCCCACTGACTCTAGCATACTACCCCCTTGTGGACTGTTGATACTTTCTGCAGTTAAGAGCGTGTGCACTGTCCAGGGTCCCTTCCATCATTGATTACATCTACGCTTCATAAAATCCATATATACCAATACATTTTTGGCAACTTAAATGAGGGGTCTCCAGTCTTCCCTAGTATCAGATGACTTCTGACAGTTCATGAGTGGCACGCTTATCAAATGCGCTGATGATAACAGAGCTGGGAAGGGATAGCTAATATGCCACTTATTAAATCAACAGGTATTTATTAAATACCTATTATGTGCCAAGCACTTAGCTGGACACTGGAGATGCAAAGATAAGCATGAAACAGCTTATGCCCTCTAAATAACTGAATACTATATTAGATAATAGAGTAGCATCCAAAGAGATTTCAATAGGCTTTAGCCTATTGGGTGAGAAATTCATAAGACAAAATCTATAGGGAGAAATGCAAAAGTCTTATACTAGAGTTAAGAAAATTATCTTCCTACTTAGAAGATAGGGTGTGGCTGAAGAGTAATCCATCTGAAAAGATCTGGAGATTCAGATGACTTCAACAGAACAGCAGAACAAAAATGTCAAGAAAAGTAAGAAAAATGAGGCTACGCTAAATTGTTCACCCTCCAATGTCCACTGCCCAAGATGGAAGGTGGAAGTGGGCCCACGGTGCTCTGTCCTAGCCAGACCCTGCTGGGGGCGCTGAGACCAGTGCTAGATGCTACATCAGGAAGCACGCTGAGCTGGACATCTGGAGGGTGAGTAAGAGCCTGGGAATCATGAAATACGAGGATTGTTAGAAGGACGGGGCATCTCTGGCTTGGAGAAGAGACTCAAGAAAAGATAATAATTCCCTTCAAGTGCCTGAAAGACTGTCAAATGTCTGCTTGTCCCTAGAGGGTAGAACCAGAAACACTGGACGGAAGTTGCAAGGAGGCAGATTAAGACTTGAGATAAGCTAAAGGCGTCTAGTAATTAAAGCTGTCCAGGAGTAAGAGTGGGACTCCTTTTGTTGGTGGTCTCTATACCAAGGCTGGATGGCTGACCACCTGGCTAGTACTCTGTAAATGGAATTCTCCTTCAGGTACTAAATGGCTTTTGGGGTCCCTTTGAAGGCTGAGAACCCATGACTCTATAATGTTTAAAATGACATCATACATTCAACAGTTACTCTGTTTCCAGAACCTACAACAAATGCACATGGTGACCTGCGTAAGATGAGACAGTAATGACCAAATGGATGGATGGAAGAACTGGGGCCCCACAGCAGGAGGGTCCAAAACATTTTCCCCACCCTCAAATGTCAATCATTCAGAGACTTTTATTCACTGCTCTGACAACCTCAGCGATTAGTTAAAAACTGCGTGAGGACTGAATGAAGGCTTCAGGTATTATGTATTCAGTCTCTGTTGTCTGTCTTTCCTCACCTCCCTCTATCGAAAGCACAAATTTGGCCTCACAAAGGCCTTTATAGTCTTGGTTAAATTGTTCTGTTCTGTGCCCAGTCCATCATGCTCAATGAGGCATTGAAGAAATATTCTCCAATGATGAGAATACCATTCATCTTTTAAAAGCATAAATTTACAAAGTTCGGTTCATTCACCCAACCTGTTTTTCAAATGTGGGTTTCTAAAACTTGGCCACAAACATCTAAGTCAGGCCGTTTCCATGGGATTCAGTTTTTTTCTTTTGCTATTTAGAGATGGTCCCCAAGACCTCCGAGGAAAGTACACATGGTTGTATCTACTGGAGAATCCAAATAGAAGTTGGATAAAGATTATTCCAGAATCTGAGAATTGGAAGGCCCTTCAGAGGACAACTGACACAATCCTCACCTGAACAGAACAGCAAACAAGTGGTCAGAGAATTCCTCCCCTCCCCCTGCACACACACATTTAGAGCTGGAAAGGAAGGTAGATGCCATCTTGTCCAAGCCTTTCAGCTTACAATTAAAACTGAGACTTAGAGAGGAGAAATAATGTGTCCCCCAAGGCCACACAGGTAAAAAGTAACAGATGTGAGACCTGAACTCAGATCCAATATCTCTAATTGTTAGGAAGTGTTTTTTGAAAAAAAATTCTCCCCATATATTAGGCCTGCATTTGTCCTTTGCCGTTACTCCCACCCCTAGTTTGCAGAAAGCGAAAAATTTTTGTAATTGAATAGAACTAACTCTAACCCTGTTTGGATCCAAAGCCTCTGACTATCTTACAAAGATCAATGATTGGCAAATAAAAATATTTTATTGCATAATTCAGTTTTAAGGACACCAATAATGAGGAAAACAAGGCTAGAGATTGCTGTACAAATGTCCAATAGACTGGAGTAAGAAACCTTTCTTCCCTCCCCTCTTCCCCCAGTCTAGCCCCAACATGCACCTTGCCTTCCATGAGAGACCCCTCCGGATCTCCTCTTCCCAACCATGTTCCCTAAGGACCACTGGGCTGGGCCTTTCCAATGGTTCTGCTGCTGCACCTTCACATTCCATTGGTATCACCAGTCACTCTGAAGCTGCACTTCCCTAGGTGGGCCATTTCCCCCAATCAGATCATGAACTCTCTGAGAGCAAGGACTGGGGTCACTTTAGTTTTTACATACCCAGTGCATATTTTGGCACAATTCTTGGAACAGAGTGATTCATAAATGCTTCTCCATTTCAATCCATCCTATTCTGGATTGTGTGAAAGGGAGATAGATTCCTTTAGCTCTTCAGTTATAATAGGTAAGTGATGACCAATGCCAAGAGGAGATACTTGAGATAAAATAAGCACTTTCAATGAAATATCAAAAGGTATAGATGAAGTAAATATCCTGGGGGAGATATTGCATTGATTTAAAATTGTTTTTTTCTAGAGATGAGTGCAAGGGGGTTAAGGGCTGGACTGGAGAGGGCTACCAAGAGGTCATAGGTTCATAGCAGTCAAGTTGGATGAACTTCAGAGGTTATCCAGTCCAAACTCTCATTTTACAGATGAAGAAACTAAGGACCAGGGAGAGAAATAAACTGCCCACGGTAATATAAGTAGTAAGCATCAGGGGAGGGATCTGCGGGTCTGATTACAAGAGCATTTGTTGGCTCACTTTCTCTCTCCCTCCCTCCCTCCCTCTCCCTTCCCTTCTTTTCTAACAACCTCTGCTTTTTTCTTGGTTTGTCTTCATCTCTCCCTTCCTCCTTCTGTCTCTTTGCCCATCACACACTAATATGTGTATCCCCCAAGTTAATTAAGATCAGGTAAGCTGATAACTAAAAAAGTAAAAATTGAAGCTATCAGTATTCCCCTGAGAGTCAAAGAATCTCAGGATTTAGCACTAGAGATCATCCAGTTAAACTTCCTTATTTTAAAGGGGGCAGAACTTGAACTCTGGAGAGAAAAAGTGACCAACCCATCACACTAACTGATTCCACATTACTCCCCCCTCAAACACCTTAAATGGTAATCCAACTTGCTGTCTCTCTTCCCTATCTCCTACTTCCATGCCTGTAATTCTCTCCCCCCCATTCTTCTCTGCTTCCTGGGCTCTCCTCCTGGGTCCTCAGCTCAAACGGAGACTTTGTGCAAGAGGTCCTTCCTGATCTGCCTGGTTATTAATATCCCATCTCCCCCAATTACTGCAGATTTACAGTCTATCTATCTACTTAATCATTTTAAAAAATGTACTTATCTGTATACATGTTACTTGTCTCCAGCAGAATAAAAGCTCCCAAATGGCAGGTTTCTCTCCCTCTCTCTCTGTCTCTCTTTCTCTCTCTCCTCTCTCTCTCTTTCTCTCTCTCTCTGTCTCTCTTTATCTCTCTCTTTCTCTCTCTCTCTGTCTCTCTTTATCTCTCTCTTTCTCTCTCTCCCTCTCTCTCTCTCTCTGTCTCTCTCTCTCGTCTCTCTCTCTCCTCTCTCTCTCTCTTTCTCTCTCTCTGTTTCTCTCTCTCCCTCTCTGTCTCTGTCTCTCTCCCTCTCTCTCTCTCTTTCTCTCTCTCTGTCTCTCTCTCTTTCCCTCTCTCTCTCTGTCTCTCTTTCTCTGTCTCTCTGTCTCTCCCTCTCTCTCCCTCTCTCTCTCTCTCTCCCTCTCTCTTCTTTTTTTGCATGTTGCCTGGAACATAGCAGGCCTTTACTAAATGTTTCTTGAATGAATAAAACATCCAAGAACATCCAGGCTTTAAGCAGAAGAACTCAACGCTCTCTCCAGAACTCTAAGTTAAAATTAACCTAGGAATACCATATACTGATGAGAAAGGCTTAGAAAATCCATACCTTAGAAGTAAATCTACAGAACACTGGAAAACTGGCTCTTGGAGATAGTTTCTGGTGTTGTTGACTAGACTAGCTTCTCTAGCCTCAGAGAGAAAATGGTGAAAATGAGGTTCTGACCCAACGATCATCAAATGATCAAGTTTAAACATTTACCAGTTATGCAATGTGCCTGGTACAATGAGGTGATTCTATGTAATTGGCACAATCAAGGGATCAGCTACCTCCT
>CM053582.1:561228288-561283667 GCA_028627135.1 Pseudochirops cupreus | reverse complement strand
TGTGAAATATCTCCTTGAAAAAAACCACTGACCTAAAAAATAGATCCAAGAGAGACAATTTAAAAATTATTGGACTACCTGAAAGCCATGACCAAAAAAAGAACTTAGAAAGACAATCCCCATTTTACAGATGAGGAAACTCAGACTGAGACTTGCCCAGGATCACAGAGCTACATACATGTCTGAAGCAAAATTTGAATTTGGGTCTTTTTGACTCCCAGTCCTACACTCAGGCTACTGAGCATCCTAGAGGCATGAGGCCATCCCGCCTCTCAAGTCACACAATTACAGGATCTCAGATATGGAAGTGACCTCGGTGGTCTCTAATCCACCCCAGACCCAACAGAGAGCTCTGGACAAGTGATGATCCCACTCCTCCTTACAGATGTCCTATGTGGAGACCCCCACTTCCTCCAGGGGCAGCCTGCTCCACTCTGGGACAGCTCTGACTGTTGCAAAGTTGTTTATGGCATCAAGCCTCCATTTGCTATTTCATAACTCCTTGCCCTCTGCCCCAGTGGCTTCTGGCTCTGCCCTCCAGGGCCAAGCAGGACAAGCCTCCTCTCTCTTCCACATACCATCCCATCAAATGTCTAAGAGAATGATCACATCCCCTTCAGGCTCCAAAGTATTCTTCTTAACCACCTCCGCTTCCAGACTTCACTTTTCTTCTTGAAGGCACCACCATCCTTCAGGTTTCCCAGGTTTAAAACCTAGAAGCGATTCTTGACTCTTATGCTGTCACCTCACATTATCTTGTCATGTTGACCTTCACAACATCCCCAGGACGTGGCCTTTCTTTCCCCTCACATGGCTCCCCTCCTGTGGGCCCTTACTGCCTCTTACCTGGACTATTTACGGCAAAAGCCTCCCAGTTGGTGGCTCTGCCATAATTCTCTCTCCATTACAGTTCATTCTTCAAGCAACTTCTCCTAAAGTGTAGGTCTGACCACATCACTCCTCCACTCAATGACTCCCTGTTGTGCTCTGGGTCAAATCCAAACTCCTCTGCTTGGCATTTAAAGGCCTTGGCAATCTGGCCCCAACCTGCCCTTCCAGCCTAAATATGGTCCACTCCCCTTCTCAAACTCTCTGGTTTGGCCCCGTTGCTGAACCTTCTCATTGTTCCTCACATGAGAAATGGTTAGAACGGCCCACAGCCTGTCTCTGTGGCCTTATACCTGTCGCCCCTCCCCCTTGGAGAGTTCACCCCCACCTTTTGGCACCCCTACTTTCTTTCACAGCTCAGCCTGAGAACCAGCTTCTCTGCCTATGACCTTTCCTGGTCCACACTCTCAAGTGTCTAGTGTGACCTTCTCCAATTTCCTTCTATTTTAAAATGGTTTTTTCCCCTATATTTATTTACATACACATTCTCTCCCCAAATATGGTTCCATTTGTTCTGATATCACAAGGCTTGTGATAAAGTAGGTGCCTAATGTATGCTCGTTCGTTGATTAAAACTACGTATGACAATTATTATTATAGCCTGCTCATGATGAATGTCCTCCAAAACACAAACATTTCAGAAGTAATTTGTTCTAAGAATAATAAGGGATGTGATCTGGAGAGCTGTGGCTTGCTATAGAAGCTTCTGAGAGAAGAAGTCATTTGAAGTCCAGACTTCTCCAGAAGAGCCGTCCCAAAGAGCCAGGCAAGCAGAAGTTTGTAGGCTAGGAGAAAAGCAGAGGCCAAGGAGCAGAAGATCCTGACTCAAGGTTCCAGCTGTGACCAGGCTTTGTTCCTGGGACAGCCAGGAGGCCAGTGTCACTGGATCAATGATCACGTGGTGGAAAGTAAGGAATAAGAAGCTCGGAAAAGCAGGAGGGGCACAAGTTACAAAGGACCTCGAATGCCAAACAGAACATTTTGTATTTGCTCCTGGAGGCCACAGGGAGCAAAAAAAGAGTTTACTGAGTGGAGTGGGGGGCCATGGCCAGACTTGTACTTTAGAAAACATCCCTTTGGTGGCTGAGTGGAGGATGGGTCAGAGTGGAAAGAGACTTGAGGCAGGTGGACCCCCCAGCAGGCTATTGCAGTAACCCAGGTGTCGGGTGATGAGGACTTGGACCATTCAGGTGGTGGTGTCAGAGGAGTGGAGACACACTGGAGAGAAGGTGGCCTCTTCAAGAGATGCTGCAAAGGTACAATTGACAGGCTTTGGATAGCAGCTTGGACATGGAGGGGTGAGGAGAGTGAGGAGTCCAGCATGACCATGATACTGGCAGTCTGAGGGCCTGGGAGACACTGCTGTCCTCCACAGTAAAAGGGAAGAGAGGCTAGGGAAGGGGGAGAAGGCTTATGGGGAAAAGTAACAAGTTCTGTTTTGTACGTGTTGAATCTAGGGTATCTGTTGGACATCTGCTTCAAGATGTCTGAAAGATACCTGGAGACATGAAATCAGAGGTCAGCTGGAAGGTTAGGGCAGGACAAAAGCACTGGAGAAATGTCAGCACAAAAGGGAGTTTTGAATCCATGGGAGCTTGTGAGCTCAGCAAGTGGCATAGTATAGAGAGAGAAGAGAAGAGCACCCAAGGCAGAACCCTGAGGGACACCGATGGCTAGAGAGTGTGACCTGCATGAAGATCCCAAAAAGAAGACAGAGAAGGATCGGTCAGATAATTACAGAGATCCAAGCGAGAAAGGTGGTCTCTGATACTCAGTTTTTTCATCTATAAAATGGGGATACTGATGCTGCTACCTCTCACAGAACTGTTTTGAGGGTAAAGTGAGATTAAATCTATAAAGTATTTAGCAAAATGTAAAGTGTTATTGAAATGTTAGCTATTTTTATAATGAGGACTGATGGCACCTACTGTTTATTTCCTTAACTAAGAAAAAAAAAACCACAAATAGATTGCAAAGATATGGCCTCAATACATTCCCAAAGCTAAGAAGGTGCTGCTCCATCTTTGGGTGTGACCTATTTGCAAAGTTTAACTAGGATACATACATACACACACACACACACACACACACACACACACACTCCTCTCATCTCAAAGGAAACTATGGTTCGTAATAGAAACTTGGCTCTCTCCATTCTTCTTTATGTCATGCTTTTGTTTACTGGAAAATCTCTGGCTTCTATGGCAATGCAAGGGAGTAGAAATGTGCTTATAATAGGCCTCTTTGGTCCTCTTTAGTCTGAGATGATTGGAACAGTGCTTTTCTGGAAACAATAATGGGATTGTTCCCTATACTCCAGGACTATGAAGTTGGTTAGGACAGATTTGGAAAGTACCTGAACAGAACTCCCTATATTAATAGTGAAATACTGGTCCTATTTCCCTAAGGCAACTATGGAAAGCTGAACATATTTCCTGGTCAAAAGAGAGAAGAGGGATTGGTAGAGATAAACAGGTTAAAAGCTTAAGAGAGATTCTTTTGGACCACATAGACATTCCTTCACCAAGCAACAGCAAAGACTGACAATTGGCTCACACCACTGGATATTCTCAAAAGTGGCTTACCTCTGGATGGAGCCTGTGAAGACCCAAGTGTGGCCTTCCATGAGTGATAGCCACGAGCTCAGTTAATGATATGTTGACAGAAATGCATCCAGCAAATGACTGAATCACACAAAGCTGTTTATAGAGGAAGGAGGAGTTTGTAATGACAATCCGGGTTCAGGCCATCACCACTGGGAATCATAGATAGACTGGCACTACTGTGGAACACGTTCCTTTGGGCTGCAAAAGTTAAGCACTTTCACAATATCTAGAGAGCCCTCAACTCAGTGTCTAGAATTATACAACTGGAAGGTGGACATTTTTCCAAGACAGATCTTATCATCAAGAGTCCAACCAAAAACTATACTGGAATTGGGCCATTACATAGTCAAAACTTTTCTGCCCACCTTGCTGGACACAAGACGAACCCATAAAAACAACTTTTTAATAAATGTTACCCCGCCAAAGACTCAGAATCTCTCAACTACAGAGAAACCATTTCAAAATATAGAGACTTAAGAGAAGGAATCAAAAGCACATGTTAATAGCAGGAGGTATAATATCATTCCCATCACTGTGTTGGCCAGGAGAGCTCAGTAGAGGATGCTTTCAGTGAGCCAACAGAAGGCTGGTTCAGATCCTGCCACTTTTGTTCATTTACAAAAAAGCAGTGATTTTACCCACCGGTGCGCCCATCCACTAAGCATTAAATAAAAAATAACATGCTAGCAAGAAGGCTGACAGTTACTTGTCTCAGTACTGAATGTCACTGAATGTACATGAAGATAAGAATGAAATTCTCCTCCTCCTCTTCCTCGTCATCACAGTGTTTGCACAACACTTTATCCACAAGATCTCATTTGAACTTCATTCAAGTTCTGTGAGGCAGATTACTACAGGATTTAATACCCTGTTTTCCAAAGAACAAATTTAGGCTCAAGAAAGATCTAGGACTGCTTGCCCAGGGCCCTCTGTCAAGTGCCCTCCTCCCTTGCCATTCTTCTTATATGGCACTGTCTCCCTATCATATACTCTGTGATTCAGAGACACTGACCTCCTGGCTGCTGCAACAAGACACTCCACCTCTCAGCTCTGGGCATTTTCTTTGGCTATCCTCCAAGCCTGAAAGCTCATTCCTTCGCTATCCACTTCTGCCTACTGCCTTCCCTGGCTTCTTTTAAATGCCAACTAAAGTTCCATCTTCCCAGAAGCCTTTCCCATCCCCTCTTAATTCTCCTGCCTTTTTTCTCTTAACCATTTCCTATTTATCCTGAATAGAGATTGTACAGATTTGTATGTTTTCTCCCCTATTAGAGCGTGAGCTCTTTGAGGGCAGGGGCTGCCTTTTGCCTCCTTTTGTGTCCCCAGTGTGCTTAGCACAGTCCCTGGCATGTGGTAGGAGATGAAGCAATGTTTACTGATTGATTAATAGGAAATGTCAGGGATGAGATCTGGACTCACATTTGTCCTAATTCCAAGTTCAGGGCTGCCACTGCTCCCTCTGATCAATACTGCCTATTTATAGCTGGGGAAACTAAGTTGCATAGGCATGGAGGTGACTTGGCCATGGTCGTACCCAGTAAGTAAGTGCTACAGTTGGGTCTGAATCGGGATCTCCACCCACTCCCACCTACATGGGAATGAGGGCTAGGGGTGGGATTTGAACCCAGATTTCTCCTGACTCCAACACACTTTCCAACAGGCCAGGCTATGTGAGCTGCAGCTAGTGAGGAGCAGGCTCTCTCCTTCTCTGGCTGTGATAGGAATCCAGGTAACCACATTTCCCCCAAATGTTCACTCAGATGATCTGTTGGAGAATCCACATAGACACTAACTTTGACATTTTCCCATGTCTATCTGTGAGATACCACCAAAGTGCAACAGAATGGAACACCCTGAGCTTTTCTAGTGTCTCTCTTATCTCTGTTGCAGGCCAGAGGATCACATCATCTGTCCAGAAGGCTTTGGCACTGCCCCCGCTCATTGTTCTAATCCATTTTTGTTGACTCTGTCTCCTTTCAAGACTGTAAGCACCTTAGGACCAGAGCGTAAACAGTACAGGGTTATGGTATAGGCTGGCAGGGACTTCAGAGGCCGTCTGTCCATTTTACAGATGAAGAAACTGAGGCCCAGGGCGGGTGAATATGACTTTCCCAAGATCATACATCAAGTAAAAAAATGCCAGAGAGGGGACTCAAATGCAAATCCTCCTGCTCTAAATCCCAGATTCCTTTTAGCATGCCCCAATTCTGGCTTACATTTTCCTCATGCCTCCTCTCCAGGGCTCAGTCAGCGGATGAGTTCTCCCTCAATGGTTATTAACTGAGTTACTGACCTACACAAAGCAAGACTGGAATTGTTTCCCCTTGTGGTTGAATTACCGGTGACCCAAAGAATTGTGATCAAACCTCGATTCTCCAGCACCAGCTTTAAGGCAGCTGCAAGTACCTAGTCCTGAAGTAAACAAAGAAGCCTCCAAGCAGTGTAACTGCCCCAAAGCAGGTTATTAAAAAGGACTTTTGGCCCAGGGATTGACTTAGAGGGTTTTCAGGGGCCACCTCCAAAGAATAAAACGGATGTCTTTCCTCATGCAAGAGGATAGATATATGGAAGGGGATGTGATACTTTCCAGGACGAGAAGTAAATGAAAGCTGAGAGGGAGGAGTAACTGGCCCACTTTCAACGCTGAAATGATGGAGTCCGTTTAAAATGGTGCTGAGATGTCAAAAACAGCAATGAGAATGACAGTCAAAGAACTTCACTGAGGGGGAAAAAACAACTTAGGAGGAGGCTGCTTCAAACTCAGACACTGTCTTATGCTGAAGTTTGCTCATTTCATTCTATTTTTTGCTTTCTTTTCATACCAAAGAGCAAGCTGATACTAATTTAGTACATCAAAGGGCATTTGTTCTGAAGCTGTTTACAGGCTAAGCTTCGTATACTTCACCCTCTATGGGAAACAAGCTGCAATGAATGGTCAGCTACAGCAATCATCTTAGGCTAAGGTGATTGAGAAAATCAGGTACATGCAATTTAGCTGCAGCTAGGCAGAGCAGTGGATTGAGTGCCCCGACCAGGAGACTGAAGGATTATCTCCCTGAATTCAAATCTGGCCTACTACAGTTACTAGCTGTGTGACCCTGGGCAAGTAACTTCAACTCTGTTTGCCTCAGTTTCCTCATCTGTAAAATGAGGAGAAGGAAATAGCAAACCAATCTTTGCTAAGAAAATCCTAAAGGGGATTAAGAGGAGTAAGACACTACTGAAAAATGACTGGGCTACAACAAACATTCAGTTTATAATCTATTTAAAAAGTCAGGAAAGGTCACTGGCACAAAATAAGGAAAGGTCACTTCGTTGACCCACAGATATTATCCAGTCTAACCCTCTCATTTTGCAGAAGAAATTGAGGCCCAGAAAAGTAGTAAATTGCTGAGGGTCACCTAGCTAAAAAGTTGCAGAGCAAAAATTCAAATCCAGGTCCATGGAGTCAAAGTTCAATTACCTTTACAAGAAAACCCAGCTCTGCCTGAATGCATTAGGATCACAGAAGATTCAGAGGGCCCTCAGGGGTACCTAGATCAACCCCCTTCATTAAGGAAACTGAAGCCTTGACCTCAGGGAGGTTAAAATGACCCCGTCCAAGTTCAACACAGTCAGTAAACATCAAAAAGCTGCCTGCCTCTTAAGCTTTGACCTTACCTCTCAGTTAAAGAGCCCATCCACTCTTGCACACCCGATATCTGAGTTGTGTAACTTTGACAAGATTTGAGATCGAAAATAATTCTTACCAGACACATGCAAATGAGCACACTGGACAGAAAGAGGAACTTAAATCTGTAGCTTAAGTTAGGATGAGATTGCCTCAGTTTCCTCATCTGTAAAATGAGCTGGAGAAGGAAATGACAAAGATATCCCAAATGGGGTCACAAAGAGTAGACATGACTGAACAACAAAGCCCTTCAGTTTCTTCATCTGTCAAATGACAGGACTGAACAACATGGTGTCCAAGATCACTTCTCCATCTAACTACATCAGACAAGGCACAGGATAGGAAACAAAACCATAACAAAGCAAAATCTCTCAGGGCACAGGTTTGCTTGGAGATACTGCCCTGCTCTGTCCTAGAGCAAAGGAGTGAATGCTTCTCCCAGATGGTACTACCTACATCAAAGCAAAGGAGTTCTCCGAGCCCTTACCCACAGAGAGTACCCAGTAGGGCTCCACCTGCCCCAAAGGGTGGCCACTCACCTTTCCTTTGCCAAGTGCCCTGCTTGAAGCTTCCTTTCTTTCTTTTTGGGGGTCAGATCTCTGGTGCCAGGGAATCTGGGCAAGGAATATCTTTGTTGGTATTGATTGATAACTCCTCTACACCCAAGACTGTGAGAGTGACCTCTCTACATAGGAGAGACTTGCCCAGGACCACGGGACCAGTATGAGTCAGGGGAAGAACCTGAACCTAGGCCTTCCTACAACAAGCTCAGCTCTCTCTCCTCTAGTCCCTGCTGTCTTAATTTTGCTTTTGTCTAGGATATCCTGAGACTGATGGGTAACAATTTAGAGTACATACACATCTATCCTATATACCTTGGAACTATATAAAAATAACATTTGGAAAACAGCGGGCACAAAGAAAGTGAAGGGGGCATGCTGACATCATAGCTATGGCACTGGAAGACATTTCAGTGGTTATCCAGGCCAGCCTATTGCACTTTACAAATGGGGAAACTGAGGCCTAAAGAGGTTAAGTGGCTTGTCTAAGGTCCCACAGAAGTGGCAACAGTGGTGGGGGTAGGCCTAGAATTCAGTGATTCCAAGCTCACACTGTAAATACTGGCTGAAATTAGAGTAGATTTTGGTTCCCCCTTTGGTTGATCATCCCCACTGATGGAGATGGGCACGTCTTCTGTATTTCCTCTTAGGGCTGCCTGGCACACAGAAGGGGGATGACAATGTATGCCAGTATTCTGAATCTCCACACTGGATTCACTGTTTAAAAAATCTGCTTTGCCTAGAGAATGGGATTCTTAGGGGGAGTATTTTATTACCAGATGATGGGGGCTTCCCAGAGTTACCCAGTTACCTCATGTCATCTCTGTTACCCTGTGAAGAAGCCCTTGGTTGTATGTGCCCTGGGAATCCTACCACATTCAGTTCACTAGGGTGCCTTGCACACATCTGCCCCCTCACCCAACACTTTATGAGCTCCAAAATGTTCCCTTTAAATCAGGGAAGAAAAACCCCGAAGTCAGAGAAGGGCCTTTGGAAGCAAAACCCAGGCAAAGTACAAGCTTAAGTTCATCACAGTGGAAAGCATTAATTTGGAATCTGAGGAAGTGAGTTCAAATGTCAACTCTCTTCTTATTTACCATGTGATCTTGACTTCAAATCTGGCTTCATACACTTACTAGAGGTATGACCCTGGGCAAGTCACTTCATCCAGTTTGTCTCTGTTTCCTCACCTGTAAAGTGAGGTAGAGAAGGAAATGGCTCACCCCTCCAGCATCTTTGCCAAGAAAACTCCAAATGGGGTCATGAAGAGATGGACACAACTGAAAAAGGACTGAAGAGCTGGAACTTGAGAAATAGTCGTTTCACCTATCTGGGGCTGTTTCTTCTGCTCAAAAGGGAGGAGACCATTTAAAATAACTGTAGACAGTACAAAGTACCTGCCCAGACAAACCCAGGAACTCTACGAACACAATTACAACACACTTTTAATACAAATAAAACCAGATATAAATATCCGGAAAATATCGATTTCTCCTTGGTATGCTGAGCTAATACAATAAAATGACAATTCTTCCTAAATTAATTTACTTATTCAGCGCCACACCGATCACACTACCAAAAAGTTATTTTATAGAGCTAGAAAAAGTAACAAAATTCATCCTGAAGAACAAAAGGCCAAGAACATCAAGGGAATTGATGAAAAAAGGCAAAGAAGGTGGCTTGGCTGTTACCAGATTTAAAACTATATTATAAAATGACAATCATGAAAACAATTTGGCTAATAAATAGAGTGGCTGATCAATAGAATAGATTACGTACACAAGATACTGTAGTTAATGACTATAGTAACCTACTGTTTGATAAACCCAAAGACTCCAGCTTCTGGGATAAGAACTCACTATCCGACAAAAATTGCTGGGAAAACTGGAAAGAAGGCAGAAACTAGGCCGAGACCAAAATTTTAGACCATATACAAAGACAAGGTCAAACTGGGTATATGATTTAGACATAAAGGGTGATACCATAAGCAAATCAGGAGAGCAAAGAATAGTTTACCTGTTGTATCTATGGAGAAGGGGAGAATTTACGACTGAACAAGAGAGAGAACATTATGAAATGCAAAATGGATAATTTTGATTACGTACAATTAAAAAAAATTGTGCACAAACAAAGCCAATGCAACCAGGATTAGAAGGAAAGCAGAAAGCTGGGAAACAATTTTTACTGCCAGTATTTCTGATAAAGGCCTCATTTCTCAAATATAGAGAGAACTGAGTCAAATTTATAAGAATACAAGTCATTCCCCAATTGATAAATGGTCAAAGAATATGAATAGGAAGTTTTCAGAAGATGAAATTAATGTTATCTGTATTCATATGAAAAATGCTCTAAATCACTATTGATTAGAGAAATGCAAATTAAACAGCTCTGAGGTACTATTTCGTACTTACCAGATTACCAAATATGACAGAAAAGGGAAAGGATAAATGTTGGAGAAGATGTGGGAAAACTGGAACACTAATGTATTACTGGTGGAGTTGTGAACTAATCCAACCACTCTGGAGAGCGATTTGGAACTATGCCCAAAGAGCTATAAAACTGTGTATACCCTTTGATCCAGCAATACCACCAGTAGGTCTGCATCCCAAAGGGATAAAAAGGGGGAAAAGACACATTTATATGCATATACAAAAATATTTATAGCACCTCTTTTTGTGGTGGCAAAAGAATTGGAAATTGAAGGAATGTCCATCAGTTGGGGAATGGCTAAACAAGTTGTAGTATATCAATGTAATGGAACACTATTATGCTATAAGAAATGATAAGCAGGCAAATTTCAGAAAAATCTGGGAAGACTTACATGAACCGATGCTGAATGAAGTGGGCAGAACCAGGAAAACATTGTACACATTAACAGCAACATTGTGTGATGACCAACTTTGATAGATTTGACTCTTCTCAGCAATACAATGATCTAAGGCAATGCCAAAAGATACATGATGGAAAATGCTGTCCACATCCAGAGAAAGAACTATGGAGACTGAATGCAGATGGAAGCATGTTATTTTCACCTTTTTTAAGTCAGTTTTTTCTTTCTTTAGGTTTTTTCCTTTTGTTCTGATTCTTCTTTCACAACATGACTAATGTAGAAATTTGTTTAATATGATTGTACATATAACCTATATCAGATTACTTGCTGTCTTGGAGAGGGAGGAAGGGAGATGGGAAGGAGAAAGGGAGAAAAAAAGTTTGCAACTCAAAGTCATATAAAAGTGAATATTGAAAACTATATCTACATGTAATTGGAAAAACGTAAAATATTATTTTAAAAAAGAGGGGACTAGATAACCCCTAAGGTCTCTTTGGTAGGCAACTAGATAGCTCACTGGATAGAACACTGGCCTGGAGTCTGGAAGACCAGAGTTCAAATCTGGTCTCAGATACTCACTGGCTGTGTGACCCTGGGCAAGTCACGTTAACCCTCTGTTTGCCTTAATCCAGTGGAGAATGAAATGGCAAACCACTCCAGTAGTATCTTGGCCAAGAAAATCCCATACAGAGTCATGAGGAGTCTGACACAATCGAAGAACAAGGTCTCTTTCGAACTCAAAACTCATTATATTTTATTGTCTGGCATTCAGTAGGTGCCTCAATGCATGAAATTTGATTGAGTTCCTGATCTCTCATCCTGGCCTAGAACTCTAATAACAACATTCACATAATCCTTTAAAATTTGCCAAAAGACCAAGAGTGCTTTGGGACATCATCTGCCAATGGGGTCATGCCTATTTTTCCAAGGAGCTGAAGGATCAGAGAGTGATTTCCCCACATCACCCAGTTGCTCTCTTCCTGACTCTAAGGCCACTTTGCTATCCTTGTCTCTCAATCTCTGCAGACTTTACTCCACATGAATGAAGTGGGAAGACTGTCAGATCTGCACTCAGAGAATCTGGGTTTGAATCCTTCCTCCATCATCTTTGTGATCTTGGGCAAGTTATTTCCTCTCTCTAGAGCTCAGTTTCCCCTTCTGTAAAACCACAGTGGGCGGATTAGATAACTCCCAAGGAGCAGGAGGTGACTGTGGAAAGGTTTCCTGATGCTACACACAGCACAGGTTCATCTCCACCTTAACTAAATGAGTGTGCATTTCAGCTGTCCAGATGAGGTTCAGACAAATGAGAAGAGAAGCATTTTCTTGACTCCTTCCTTCCTGACTTCCCTCCCTCCTTCCTTCCTTCACTCCCTCCTTCCTTCCTTCCCTTCCTCCTTCCTTCCTTCTTTCCTTCCCTTCAGTCCTTCCCTCCTTCCTTCCTTCCTATGGCCCAACTCACTCATTCATTCACTTGTGGAGGTGTGTGCCTGGACTGCAGTCTCTGTTTACATTGAAAAAGGCTCAGTTTTCTGTTTATGGTCTAGTAGTTACTAACTCCCATAGGCCTCCAAGAAGTTTTAGGAGGAGTTAGAAGCAACTCCCTGATTCTGACAAGTGTTTGTAAACACAGCCTCTCAATGAGCCAGAAGCCTGCCCAGACAAAATCCAAGGAATTGATACTGGCTCACTCTCCTCCATCTGGGGGCAGGCAGGTGGATGCTATTTAGCAAAAAAGAAGCCTGATCTTTTCCAGAACAGATAAGCTTCAGAAGCGGAAACATGAACAAAATAAAAAGAACAAAGTTAAAGCATGCGTGGGGAGCTCAGGGGCCTGGCAGGCACAGCACCACCAAGGGTGCTGAGTGAGCCGGCCAGGGCAGGTTCGAGCTGAGTATCTCCCCTGTATATCTTTTATGTACATAAGTCTCTGCATTGTTATCTCTCCCCACCCCCACCCCCACTGGATCAGGAGTGCCCTAAAAGTAGAGGCTGGTTTTGCCTGTCTTTGTGTCTCCAGAGATTAGCACTGTGCCTGGAACACAGTAGGTGCTGAATGTTTGTTGATTGACATTTAATTGGAGATCCCAGGAGAGCCCCCTAGGAGGGGCTGAGGAGGAGAAGCCCCAGGCAGGGCCATTCTCAGGGCCTCCATTCCTAGATCTGCCCTGGACAGTGGCTGGATCAAACTTGAGCAGATGTGTACAGTCAGCTCCAAATGCACAGCTTGGGCTCACTTGAGCTAAGCCAAATCCAGGACCCTTTGCTTGACTCTCCTGCTTCAACTTTCTGGCTTGCTCAAGTCCAAATATTGACATTTCTCAGCACTGAGATGTTTGATATCGCAAGGGATAGAAACAGCCCAGCCAACAGACCAATTGATTGGAATGTTTAAAATTCCTCCCCTCCCCCTTCCTGTCAGGTCTCCTGCGGTGGAAATCCCTCCCAGCCTCGTACCTTTTCCTAACACCCTCCAAAAGTTCTGAGCACCAGGACCAGGTATGTGGGCTCTCCAAGCCCCTCATGCATAGCACCAGCCCCTCAGCTGTTGTCACAGCAACCCACAACAGACTCCACAGACACAGGCAGGAGTGGGGGGTGGGGGAGCACCAAACTCTGGGCTGATCGGTAAACTATCCCGAGGGTGCCAAGCGTGATCAGGGATGGTTTCTCCTGCATTCACGCCCCCCGAGTGCCCGGGGTGTGCCCCAGCACAACCCTTTGTCATTCGGGGCACTGGGAGGAACCAGCCCCATTTCCGAAGGTTTTGGGAAGCCCTGCCTTTGAAGAACAGGGTGTATGGGAGGGGAGCGGGGGAAGGGGGCGGTGCAACCTGTTGGGGGGGGGGTCCTCCTTGAGCCGAGCGGATCCCTGCTGTGGGGCGGGAGTGGGGGGCTGGGGGCGCAGCTGTCACTTCCCTTTGTCTACAGGGGCACGGTCATCGCCACGGCAGACAGCGCTGCCCCTAAGGGAGGGCGGCTGGGGTACCGGGCAGCAAGGAAGCCAAGGCTGCTCCGGAAGTTTGGGACAATAGCGGACTCACGACACAGAACCTACCCTGGAGCCCTGGAGCCCGGGAGCCCTGGAGCCGGGGGCGGCGCTCGGTGCTCTGCGGCGGCCGGTCGGCTGGCTGGCTGGCAGGCAGGGGCCGGGGGGCGTGCGCTCTAACAGCCACAGCTCGGGGCCCGGGGGCGCACGGGGCGCAGCGCGCTGCCGCCGCCCGCCAACCGCTGCCCAACTTTGCACAAAGGCGGCGGCAGCAGCGGCGGCAGCGGCATGGCACGCCCGCCCCTCCCCTGCCCGGCGGCCCGCCCGGCTGGCCCGCCGTCCGCTGCTGGGGCGTCTGCCGCGGGGCGCACGCTCACCCGCTCGCTCGAAGCGCCCGGTCCCGTCCCTTCCTGTCCGGTCCCGAAGGGCTCCGGCCCGGCCCTGCTACCCTCCCGCCCCGCCCGGGCGGCTGCGCTGACTGGGGGTGGGGAGGGGGCGGAGGAGGGGGAGGTGGTGGAGGAGGGGGCGGGGAGGATCAGGAGGAGGGGGAGCGGGAGGAAGAGGGAGGAGGGAGTGGGCGGTGGCGGCGGCCACGGCCACAGCTCCCACTGTGACGTGAGCAGCCTTCGTGGCTATTTATAGGCACGCATTGGATTTCATTCATGAAAATAGGGCCTAGTGGCCGGGCCTGGCCCGGGGCTGCGCGCGCGCGCACGCGAGGGGGCCGGGCTGGGGGCACGGAAGGGCCCTCCCCCCCCAACCTCCAGCACCGACACGTGCCCCGAACTCCACCGCCCCCCCCAAGATCTCCAAGGCGGGCCCGACCTCCAGGTTGGGGGCCTGCCCCACCGCTCCCCTGGGGCCGTACTCTTGGTCTCCCTGCACGGTTCCACGTGGCCCCCGCCCAGTGGCCGGCCCCGAAAGTTCGCTCGCGGGCGCCCCCCCCCCCCCCAATCCCATCCTGGCCTGGCAGCAGGGGCCAAGCAGTTTCCTTTCATCCAGCTCCAGGTTTTTACTGCTTTTCCTTCAAAGGTGCTCTCCACCGCAGCCCAAGCCCCTTATAGGGGCGGAGGGGGGGGCAGGATGGGGCAACCCCATCTTCCCACCCTCTTCTTGCTCTCCCCCAAACCTCCCACCTTCTGGCTCATGGGGAGGGGCTTGTAGGTCAAGGCAGCCTTTGTTGCTATTCTGAACCCATCTTTACTTTCCTGGGCCGCGTATCTCCCCATTTGTAAGAAGAAAGGGGAGATTTGTGGCCCGTTAAGTTCCTTTCCTCTTCAGAATCCCATTCGATCCCAAGAGCGTCAACATTAGGACTCTGAAGGCAGGTTTTCTAACTTTCCGAACATTTCTCATTTGATGCAAGAAGCTGTACAAAAATATCAAACTTTGGCAGGTAGGCTAATTTTCCCAAGAACTCAGTGCTCGTCATGGTGGAAAGGGTCATCTCCAGTGGGTAACCCCATTCCTCCCTGAAGGCCATGGTACTGTTAGAGACAAGACGGTAAGACATCCGAGGCCAAGGCCAGTCCCTTCTGTTACTTTTGTATCCAATACCCACGACATGCCTTATGAAGCTTGGTTAGAAAGTAACTGAGCGCACAGAGCCCATGCTGATCAGGCAGTTATAGTGTCCGCTTTCCACATCCTAGGTCTGTCGCTCTGTAAAAGGCATTTTAAATGGGCAAGGAAGCCAAAACCAGATCATGCTAAACTGAAGTGAGGGCCGGCTTCTCGGGCTCTCTGTAGCCTTCCTCAAATTACCAAGCCACAGGAGGCTTTAGTTTCTTCATCTGTAAAATGAAGGGCCTTGTTGGGACTTGATCTGGGCTCCTCTGAGGTCTGACATTTCAAGCCCTTTACAACCCTCACCCTTCCTACACCTTGGTAGACTTCTTACACTTTACTCCACTTCCTCTAAGATTCAGGCACGTTGGCCTACCAGTTGTTTCACAAAGGACATGGGTCCACATTTCTGCCCCCCTTCCAACCACAGAGACAGGGCTGTTCCTCCACAGAAGGTGGTGCTTGAACTTTGAAGGAAACCAGGGATTCTCAGTTCAAGCATCACTTTCTATGAAAACCTTTGACTCTCCAGGCACACTAGAACTTCCTCCTCAAAGCTGTTTTGTATTTATTATATATTCACGATACTGGCATCCCTGATTAGAATATCTCCTCTTCATGAGAAGAGATGGTTTACTTTTGTCTTGGTACCCCCCAGAGCTTATGAGATAACATACACTCACACATATACACACACACACACATGCACACGCACACGTGCACGCACACACACATACCTGTTTTTTGCTGACCTTTCTTTTCAAAGAGGACTAATGACATCACTGGCTTGTGAATTGGATTTAAGTGAAGCAGAGTTTCACAAAGACATCAGGCTCACTCTCTTCCTTAGTCATTGAAGTCCAGTGACAAAGACAAGTCAAGATAACTGGTAGTGGTCTGAGATGCTGTGGATGAACTTGGTGTCTTCGATGTCTGACCCAGCTCTAAGCACTCCACAGCAATGCTTTAGCCACCTTCATGGCCACTGGAACAAATGTTCTCATCCACCCCTGCAGGGAAGTCAGTCTCTCTCTCTCTCTTTCTCTCTCTCTCTCTCTCTCTCTCTCTCTCTTTCAGGAACTTAATAACTTTCTTGCTTCTTGTTTGGTATTCCCTGATTCTACAACTTCAGTTCTAATTTGAAAGTGTATATATGTGCATCTTTGGGGGGTGGGGAGGTACATACACAAATTCTAATCAAATCCAGGAATCCTCCCTAATAATGGGGTAGCATTCATCCTTATCATGAAGACTTATAATGAGAGGGAGTCCACAATTTCCTCCAGTTACTCCCATTCCACATCTTGGATATTTCAAACTGATAGCCACTTTCCCTTACATCTTGCCTGACATATTATGCTACAAACTCTTCAACCTATTGCTGCTCCTCCACCTGCCCTCAGGCCTCCTACATCAGTCCTCTCAAGCCAGCAAAGCAAGTCTGAGTATTCTTGTTGCTAGCCAAATAGATCATCATCAAGTCAGGGGTATTATAGAACAAAGGACTGACTGGATGGTTAATTGTTCTACTTGGAATTTTGGGTTCTTGCCTGTTCTCTTCTTCCTTTCATTTGCATCAGTATTCAATTCAACAAGTATTTAAAATTAAGTACTCTGTCTCTCTTCTTCTGCATGTATGTGCCCAGACACTGTGTCTCAGAAGCACCAGAGTTACAAATATAAAGAATGAAACAAACCCTATTCATAAAAGACAGGATCTTGGAGGGGGGTATTGGCATTGATAAAATTTTGGGACCAACAAAATCTCTTGTTGTTTTAACAGATCTTCCCATGCTCCTGAAATGGGGGATGCAAAGACAAAGGATATACATTTAAGGGTTATGTGAGAACTAGAAGTGATTTCTAACCCTGTCAGAGATAATCATCTGGGACTTCATACAAGGCCCCCAGAAATGGTAGGTTAAAAGACAGATTAATATAACTGATTGGTGTTCTATATTCTAAAATAGCTTGGCCTCTGGAGGCAAGAATCCTTTTGAAGGGGGAAAAGTTGAATAGTTAAAACCTCTCAGGTCCTAGGTTTTTCTCTCATGAAAAGTGAAGAGCTGTAAGTTTTTTTCCCCCTAATCTAACACTGGGTAAACTTCAGTACTCTCACTAAAACAGCTGATACAAAGTTTCTGTAAGAGACCCTCTAAGATGTGCCCCATGGAGAGCAACATTATGCATACTACAAATGAAGGCAAAGTAAATTCTGAAGAATCTCTGGGACCATCAGAACCCTGTTCAGAAAAGCCTCCTTGCCCCATGAAACAAGTAAGAGGAACAGCCCCAAGGGGAGCCAGCAGCAGCCTATAAAGGGAGTGTTGTTCCTTCAAATATGTGCCTTTAGCCTATGTTCTTATGTCTCTATCTGCCTCTCTTCCCCACCTCTCATACTCTAGGCCAGTGGTTCACAAATCTTTTTTGGTCCTGGAATCATTCCCCTTTAGATTCTTTAAATAATGAGTGAAATTCTCTTTTTTTTTTTCTGGGATTAAATCTCTACTGTTTTAGAAATCAAAACCTCTTAGTATTGTTATTAAAAATGACTTTTACTTCAGAGCCCTCCCAGAAGGGTCTTGGGACATGTGCAAGGGTCCCTAGACCACACTTTTAAGAACCAGTGTTAGACAAAACACACTCTCTCTCTGTCTCTGTCTCTGTGTCTGTCTGTCTCTGTCTCTGTCTCTCTTTCAACATCTCTGAATGAAGAATGACCTTTCATATATGTGTTTCCTATATAGTATGGATACCCTTCAATGTATTTCCTAGGTTGGTCCACTCTTTCCATTGATGGAGTGTGATTTGTGGGAAAGTGTGTCCAGGCTGAAGAGGAATATTCGATTGGTACTTTTCTCTTGCTGTGCACTGTTTTATTAAATAATACTTCTGTTTTGTATTAATTACATTCTCTGATGGACTACTAAATGTAAATGTCTCATCTGGGTAGTGCTCTATGATTTTTGATGAGATGAAGTATATTTTATGGGAGCTCTCATTTGCAAGAAAGATGTTCTGGGTGCTTCTATTATATTCTAGACTACCATCAGACTCTTCTCTAAGATTTTTTTTTTCCTAGGCTGAAACCTCAGCCCTACCTTGTTTCACAGATTTAGAGGTGGAAGAAATCTCAGAAATCCTTGAGTTTAAATCATTCAATTCATAATGAGGAAACTGAGGACCAGAGAGGTTAAAGAATTTGGCAAAAGTGTCCACAGGTAGTGGTAAGAAACAAAAATCTGGATTTAAAATTCAACGTTCTTTTTCACTGTGTACCTATCACCTTGATGTGTGTTGGGGGGGAGGGGTTTATTTGTGGGGGTTGCTTGTATTTTTGTTATTTTCTAGTGACCTCAAAATTTCTCAAAAAAACCCCATCCTTATTCTCCCCATTCCACCATCATTTAGTCTTTATCACCTAAGTAGAAAGTATTCCTTCACCACTGCCAGGTACTACTTCTAGGGAAGGGGGCAGGTTAGACCCCTGCCTTTTATCTTGCTCCTTCACTCCAAGAAGGTAGGCCAAGCAAACACGTGTACCCACTTAAAACAATACTGGTGCATCAGAACCTAACCTTACAAAACAGATGTAACTGAGAAGGGAAATGATTTATAAAAGATTCTTTGTTTCACCAAAGGAAGTCCCTTTGAAACATTCAGCTTCTCCCTTTTGGAGCATTTACAATTCAATTTGGGGAAAAATCTAGTTTAGGGACAACCTCTCAGGAACATGTTTTATGAAAGGTGAAGTATATATGCCCCAGTGCCCAGTCTCCAGCCCTCTTGCTTACTAAGATCATAGGATCACTTGGCAGGCAGTTCAAATGTCTTCCACATGGCTTTTTGTGGGGGGTGGGGGAGGCCTAGCAAGAGGAGAAACTCTTGAGTCAGGCATTTTAATCCTAGTTCTGACACTAAGCTGCTGTTTGGCCACGTGTGACTTACTAAATCTTTCTGCCTCTGTTTCCTCAGCTGTAAATCAAAGAGTGGCACTGGTAGAGGCCTGGCTTAAATATCAGGCATGATATAAATAGCCAGAATCTGGATTCGTGTCCCAGGAAACTTTCCAACTACTGAGTGGTATTCACACCCTGTAATTTAACCTTTCCTTTGCCCTGAGGGTAAAGGATTTTGGTCTTGCTGATCTAATGGGAGAACCTTTAGTCAAAACAACTAATTGAATTCCACAAATCAAGCTGTTTCCTGCATAATCCATTATGTTTGTAAAATATCAGTTCCTTGAAGGCAGGAACTTTCTCACTTGTGTACGTATCCCCAGCAGACCTCTTAAGACATTTACTTGTGTAGGAGATTGCTCTCCTACCTCCATGTGTCTGTATAATCTGTATCATGCCAAGAATGATTGTTTTCCCTTCCCTTAATCTCTTCACCTCAAGAGGAACCTCTTATTGAGTGACCTTTCCTGATTTGCCTGTTGTTAATGTTTCTGCCCCTTTAATTGTTTGTGTGAGTGTGTGTGTGTGTGTGTGTGTGTGTGTGTGTGTGTGTTTGCATGAGTTATTGTCCCTATTGACTCATTTCAGTCCTGTCCAACTCTTTGGGGTTCTCTCGGCAGAGATAATGGAGTGGTTTGCCGTTTCTTTCTCCAGCTCATTTTACAGATGAGAAACTGAGGCAAACAGGGTGAAATGACTTGTCCAGGGTCACACAAGCTAGTAAGTATCTGAGGCCAGATTTCAACTCAGGAGAATGAGTTTTCCTGACTCCAGGCCCAGGATTGTATCTGTTGTACCACCTGTGTGTATATGTATGTGTGTGTGTATGTATATGTATATGCGTGTGTGTATGTATACACACATTACATACACATACATAGTTTCAAAGAGGACCAATGACTTCGTGGGATGATATCTCGACTTGTGTGTGAATTCTATTAAAGTAAGGCTTTAATTATAGTAAGTCATCAGGCTTGCTCTTCCAGAATCATTGAAGTCCAGTGGCAGGACAAAAGTCAAGATGATTGGTGATGGTGTGGCATACAGTGTATGACCTTGGCATCTTCAATGTCTGACCAAGCTCTAAGAGTTCCACAGCACCTGCATCAGTCATCTTCACGGCTGTTGGAATAAATTGTTCTCATCCACCCATTCAACTGGGGGAAGTCTTCACATGCTTTAGGATAGACATTTCCCCCAACACACACACACACACACACATGTCGTAGTGTAACGCACACAAAGATTACCTAATGAGTTTAAAGCAGAGAAGCAGATAAAGTGTCCTAAGAACATCTGAGGAGGGAGAGATTACTTTCAGTGGGTGTGAGGAGGAAAGCATAGTAGGAAAAGGAAAAGGGTAATTACGATCTGGGCTGGAGGAAGAAGATGAGAGGTGGTAGGAGGCTATTGCAGCCAATGAGGAAGATGGAGGTGACCAGTCGAGAGTCACTCAAACAAGCATTTAGTAAGGATTTCTATGTGCTAGGAATATAATACAGGCATCGACTGTGCTGTCTGTGAATATATGAAGGGGAAGAGTATAATTCTATATCAAGCAGAAAGTGGGGCACCAAAGGGGGACAGTCTAATGAAAGCTGGAAAAGTAGTGAGGAAACAGACCCAAGAGGTCTGTGAAATGCCCACAAAGGACGTTTTTAGTTCTTAGTTAATAGAGACCCAATGAAGATTTCCCAGGCTGGGAGGGAGGGAGTGAGAGAGTAAGGGGGCAGATAAGGGCCTTAGGGAGCTTACTTGATCAATGACTAGAGAACAATTAGCAGGGTATTATAATAACCTCAAATGGAGATAACGAAAACCTGAAGGTTGAGTGTGGCTGACGGATGAAGAGAAGAAGACAGAAGGGATGGAAGACATCCTGGAGAAAGGACTTCTTGTCCCCTGATTGAATGAGAGCCTAATGAGACAGTATAATATTTGTGAATGGCACAACTCTGAGACACATGTATGTCACAAGGGAAGTATGGTTACAGAGGAAAGCCTGGGCAGCTGGGAGGAGACACAAAATTCCTACCACGTGTTCATCTCTTCCCCAACATCCCCACCATAATTCCTCTTACCAACTGCATTACTCTTTCTCTCTAGGTAGTGACAAGTCTAAAGGACTTGAATTCTCAGTACTTTCTTCTAACATTGACTGGCAGTTGTACCCATTTTCTCACCTGTGAAAGGGAAATTCATTTCTTATGCTCTAAACAGTGATCATGTCCAAGGGATAGCATGCCATAGATAATGTGTTAACAAAGAGTGCTGCACTGCAGTCAGGGAGACCTGGGGTCAAATCTTACCCCCTGACACTTAATTGGGTCACCCAACTTCAGCTCAGAGCCGGCTACTCTCTAAGACACTGTAAATATTACTTGGGTTGTTGTGGGCATCTCCAAGCTGGAAAGACCCCTGAGCTTAGAGGCAGAGAGCCTGAAGTCAGGCCTGCTGCTGACACTATGTGTATGAACTGGGGTGATGATGGTGATGATGGTAATAGTGTAGATAGATAGATGTGTGTACACACACACACACATGCATATGTTCATAGTATACATATAGTATATATACTATACTATATCTATATTATATATCATATATAGTATATATATATATGATTATATAAATATGCACATACACCCACACACAGACACATACCTATGTATATGAGTGTGTACACATACTAGTATAGTATTTGTATCGGTCTGATCAGCCATAGTCAGACCTATTGCACCTTGACCCCAACATAGTGATGTCATTTTGTCCTCTTTGAGCACAAAGGGCTCCAAATCATCCAAATCAATCTCTCTCTCCCTCTCCTTCTGTCTCTCTCTCCACCTCTATCTCCCTGTTTCCCTCTTTCTGTCTGTCTCTCCCTCCCTCCACATGCACACTATATTCTAATGGCATATCTACTGTTACTATTATTAGTCATATTATATATATATATATATATATATATATATATATATATACACACACACACACATACTATGTATTACTGGTATGTATTATTGTCATACAGATGTACACACATATACACACATCACTTTAAAGTTTGCAGAGACTTTTAAAACATAGTACCTCCTCTGATCCTGTGAGATAAGCACTATTATGTCATTCCCATTTAAAATGTTAGAAAACTGAGCTTCCATAGATTCATGGTTTTCCCATTTCTAAGATGAGGAAAACTAGCCTAGCCTGAGCACTGAGGTTCCTTCAAGCACTAGTCTATGATCCTATGGTCTCCTGGTTTTGTTATCTTTCAAGATTCTATCATTTTATTGGGCCCCTAATATATGAGTCATAATTATGTATTAGTAATAATTTACTATACATGGTCCTTGCCTGTATAAAGGTTCTTTAAAAAAAAAATCGACCTGCTTTAGCAATGCTGCCAGATTAGGTTGCTAAGGCCCTAATGAGAGTTGATTTCCTTCCTGGGAGGCTGCATAGGACTGGTCCCCAGAAGGAAGATAAATTCGGAGGCTTCATTTTAATTGGCACCGTGCCTTCCATAGTGGCTCCTTGCCTGGAAAGCCATTAAGGACTGACTTCCCTTTTCGAGCATCTCACTGTGGTCCCTAAGCTCATGGCCACAGAATCATTCACTGTCTCCGTTAATATTTGGGCAAAGCGGAATGTTTCAGAGATGTTTCATTGCTAAACTTGCTGGCCCATGTGATTAGTTAAGTTTGGAAACAGCTCGTCACCCATGAGTGGCATCAGCAGTTAAACTACCTGGGATCAGTGATGAAAGAGCAGCTAATCTCTCTGCTTCAAGGCATAAGCCAGTGACTAGGGGAGGTCAGGGGCCTACTTCCACTTCACACTAGCCAGTAGACATCAGTGAGAGTCAGCATTCTCTCCCGTCAGCATTAGCCAGGCTTGAAATCATTTCAGTTTCTGGAACTCCAAGAATGATGATGAGAATAATGTCTCATCACTTCTTCTTCCACAAGAGTGCTCTCACCTTTCCATTTTGACTGCCCCCCAAAGCCCTTCTCCTTCTCCTTAGGAGACTGCAGTAGCCTGCAGACTGGTTTTGTGGCTAGCTGGTTTCATTCTTTTCCAGGACATTGTCCACACAGTTGCCTGCACAGGACCCTGCCCCCCTAATGCATTCCCCATTACAGTCAAAGTGCCCTCCACAATGCCCTCCATACACAGAATGCTACTTATTTCCTCCATGGTTTTGCACAGGTGGTGCCCCTTGCCCCGTTTTCACTGTCCTCCTTCTTTCACCTCTGTCTCCCAGCATCCAAGACTCAGCTCAGGAGTTACCTACTTCACCAGGCTGATTTCCTCAGGTTCTTGCTCCTCCCTTATCCCCAAAATGCTTTGAATAACTTTGCATTTGCGTATCTGTATATGCGGCATATTTTCCCAGTGGAACAGAAACTTCTTGAAGTCAAGGACTCTTTAGTTTTTGTATTTATACCCACAGTATCTGGTATATTTTTATGCCGCAATGTCTGGTGTTTAATTAATACTTGAATGAAATTGAATGGAACCTGACAGAGAGAACTCTAAACCACAGACAGCATTAGAAAATGGTGCCCAGTTTGCAAATTCTGACATGAATGTTTCAGCAACAAAACGAGTGGCGAGGAGTGCTAGATTGGGAGTTTAAGGGCCAGGGTTCAAGGCCTGCTCCTGCCATTTCCTACCTTGGAAGTCTTGGTCAAGTAATCTGACCTCTCTGAGCCTCAGTTTCCACATCTAGAATAAAGTAAGAGGGATGGGAAAGATGGCACTTTTCAAGTCCTTTCTGGCTCTAGACCTATGCCCTTTGAGCAATGATTTCTGGACCCAGGCAACATGCATAACCAAAACCCCAGAGCATCAGGGGAAGTCAGGCATGACAAATAGAAGGGACTCTTCTGGATGCGCTGAGTGATGTATGAGGGTAGAGAGGCTTTGGACTGAGGGATGACTGGGGCTGCCCAAGACTTTCCCTCAAGGGATTGGTCCCAGAGTATGAAACTGGAAGCAATGGTGGCAGGTCCTCAGAGGTGGCTTCAGGCTTGATATCAGGAAGAACTTCCTAAGAAGGACAGCTGGCCAAAGGCAGTGTGCCTTGGGAGGTAGTGGGTTCCTCATCATACCAGGTCTTTAAGCAGAAACTGAACAAGAGCAAAGGATAACCAATGTATAGGTTTGCGGCAACATTGGTTCCTTCAGGATGCCAAGATGAAGACTGGAGGGCCCCAAGAACATTATATAGACCCCCTGCAAAGAACTTAATTGAAGACATGGCCAAAAGTACACAGGATGGACAGGTTTGGGTGGGCTGTGACTTCCGTCATTGGAAAGAATGTCCACGGATGATGACGTCCCATTACTTCAGGGGATTTCAATTTCCTTTGGAGTGAAACTCCTAAAAACCAGTAGCTATGAGAAATGAGTGCTAAGGCCAAAGGCCGAATGGAAATTCCTACTAAAGACAATCTGAGGGACAAAGAGAGAGGTCACAAGAAAACATGCATGTTCCTCCCAACACCAGCATCAATACTCAATGATATTTCTTGAGATTTTTAAAAAAAGTCCAGCTACTATGGGCTAGAACAGAAGCAAAATGAAAAGCAGGGGAAATCGCAGATCCATGGCAATAGGGAGTCTGTTCCTTATAGTAGAATGAAACCTGCTCTAAGAGTTAGTAGACCTGAATTCTAATCCCGGTTCATCTGCCAGTTCACCTGTGGTGTTCATGACCCACTGTTTTGATATCAACACTGAGGGGCTTTCTGCTCTCTAGGTGTAGTATCCCTGAGGGTTAGCAGGGTGATTTCTTACCACTGATGAAGTTCACACATGAGTTATGCCTTTGGGTTTGGCCTTTAAAACCAAGGACTATTGAGACAGAAATCCTTTTGAGTTTTCAGTCAGGCTAATTGAAATCTGTCTCATATTTGGTCTTGTTAGCCCAAGTGCTTGCAAAGGAGAAGAAGGTCCTTTCCCTTTGTTGGGAAAACTTAAAAGTTGGATTCTGATAGAAAACAGGAAGTGGGGAGGGGGTGTGAGCCAAAGAGATTTTTAAGGAGATGTATGCCAAGATTTAACCATCTATGTAAGTCCAGAACTTTAGTAAACAAATGCCCTGGGGCTCCAGTTATAAGCTTATTAATTTTAACAGCTTTCTTTGGTCTAATCTCTATAACAAACTTGTCAAGGATTTCACTGGTACATCCAAAATGTGCTAATGATATTTCTTAGGTTCTGATAAGCACTAAGTGAAAAACCTAATTTGTGTTGCTTCCATTGACCTTCTGCAGAATGTAATTAACAGGACAACCAGAGGCCCCTCGTGACTGGATTGCGTAGGGAGAATGTAATCAAATTGGATATTTTTGTAAATAATATAAGGGTCTGACGTCCACAGTCAGACATGAGGTCTTTGCCAGATGTAAACTGGTTATTCACATGAAGAAGAGCTACCTTTGATAACCGGGCATTCAATGAGCTGAATTCACAGTGAAATGAACAGTATTTGCAACTTAATAAAGTTTCCTGGAGACATGTTAGTTAAAGCTCTCTGAGGGGTATGAATGAAATGTTGTACAGCTGCTGAGACAGGTAACTCCCCCTATACCCCCCTCCAGTGATTCTGATATTGGGATCCAGGGGTGGGAGCTCCCAGAATCACAGAGAAGCCTCTCCTTTCTCTCCCTTTTGTTTTTCAGTGGCTTTTTTTTTTATATTACCTGTCTCATGATGGAAAGATGAAAGAGCCAAGAAAATAGGCATTGGGGTTGTGGGGAGGGTGCAGGGAAAAAGGAGCATCAGATATCTTTAAGAAAAATGATGATGCACATAATTCAGAGAAAATACAAGTAAATCCTTATGCAAACTATGTTACATTAATGTAAACTTCCTGAAGGCAAGGACCTTTTTTTGGTGTTGTTTTTGTAACGCCAGAACCTAGCATAGCGCTTGGTACATAGTAGGTGTTTTTTGAATGGACTTGAATCTGTTTAAATATTGTAATCCACTGCAGGAGAATGTAAGCTTCTTGAGGACAGGCACTGTTTCCATTTTTGTCTTTGTACTGACAGTACCTAACTGGCACCTTACACATATTACGTGCTGAACAATGAGTTGAATTGCAAGCCAGGCCATACTGAAAAGGAACTTGGTTGCCTTTTGGGGGCTTTGTCAGAGTTAATTTGGGTCAAGGACTTTCCTCCAACCTTTCCCCTTTAAAACCTAGAAAATCTGCCTTACTAGATAGCCAAGGCAGCACTCAAGCCTGTCAGTCAGTCAACAAATGCCTACTATGTGCCAAGCATGGGGTGAAGTGCTAGGGATCCAAAGAAAGAAAGAAAGAAAAAAGAGTTCCTGATCTTAAGGAGCTCAGCATTTACTTGGGGAGCCAACAGTCTCTGCAAAAGCAAGGAGGAAGTGAAAGGCATTTTGTGTATGGAGAACATTGAGGAGGGCTGTTTGACTACATTACAGCATGCATGAGAGGGAACCTGGAAAGGTGGGCTGGAGCCAGGTGGGATGACTGTAAGTGCAAAAAGAACAGTTTGTATTCTACCTTGAGGTAATAGGGAACCATTGAAACTTCTGGAGCAAGGGAATAACACAGCCAGACTCAAGCAGGCAACCCTGTGGAGGATTTATTAGAGAGGAGTAAGATCAGCTGGAGAGGAAATCAATGAGTAGACCAATGCCGTGTACTTATGCCATCAGAATGTGAGAATACTCCCCATTTCTGCTTCCCAGCAAGGGTCCCTTGTGGAATTCCAGAGGTTCCCTGGGTACCTCAGGGCTCATTTACAAAGTTACTGCTGTCCAGTCTCCTTTCTTTCTGGCATGCACTGTCTGAGGAGCTCAAAGGCTCCCTGGAGTGGACAGCTACCAGACTTTTGGGGCTCTTCTTCAGCCAGTGGTAGCTAAAGCTAACACAGTGCTCTCTTGGGATTAGCACCTCTCACTACTTACTCTAGATTGGGAATGAAGCCTTCCAAATCCTGGGCACCTACAATCACAGGAGGGCAGTATCTTTTTCAAAGAGGAGAAGGCAGGTTGGATAAACACTCAGCCAGGTAGTCTTGGGAAAGATGGAAGTAGTCCATCTCCCACCTCCACACCTTTGCACTGGCTGTGTGCTCCTGCATCACTTCTGCCTCTTGGAATCCTTGACACTTTGTGCAAGTGCCACCTTCTGTGTGAGGCCTTTCCTGGTACCCTCATTGGCTAATGCCCTCCCCTCCCCTCAGAGTTACCTTGTATATCTTCTCTATTTACCTCCATACATACATACATGTGGTCTTCTTTGTTACAATTTAAGGTCTCTAGAGGGAGAGACTGGTGTAGCTTTTGTCCTGGTATCTCCAGGGCCTGTCAACAATAGGTGCTTAATAAATGCTTCTTAATTAACAGATAGTGTCAGAGGTTCCTTCCAACTCTGAGAATGTCATTTTGAGTGAAATATTTCCTCTAGTGACTATTACTAACTCTAACCCTGTACTTAGGTAGGGTGATATCTCCCTCACCCTACCCTTTTTGTACAATGCTCAAGATGAGGCATTTTTCCTTAATGTGTACTATGAAGTGTCCCACCGCCACACCTTTATCTGGACCAGGGTGGGCAACTTTGGGCCTTGAATCATCCTTATCCAGAGCCATCATTATTCAGTCAACATCATCCAGGCTTGAATTGGTTTAGTTCCTGAAAACTCCAAGAATGATGAAGACAATAAAGTCGACTCAATTCTTCCTCCACAAGACTGTTCACATTCATCCTCTTCTGCTCTTCACACAGCCACCAGCCTAGGGCAACCCCACCCAAAACCCAGCAGCAGCAGCAGCAACAGCAGCAACATCTCTTGGGTTGGAAACTGCATTAGTCTACTCATTGATTTCCTTTCTAGCTGATTTTACTCCTCTCCAATACATCCTCCACATGGTTGCCTGCTTGAGTCTGGCCGTGTTACTCCCTTGCTCCAGAAGTTTCAATAGTTCCCTATTACCTCAAGTATAGAATACAAACTGTTCTTTTTGCACTTACAGTCGTCCCACCTGGCTCCAGCCCACCTCTCCAGGTTCCCTCTCATGCATGCTATAATGCAGTCAAATGGCCCTCCTCAACGTTCTCCATGCACAAAATGCCATCTACTTCCTCCTTGCTTTAGCACAGACTGCTCTCCCAGTCTTCAGTGCTCTCCTCCTTTCATCTCCATCTCTTGGAATATCTTTACATCTTCAAATTCTTGACTCTCATCCCCAAATTGTTTCCAATAACTTTGTATTTGCATATCTGTACATGTGTCGTCATTGGCAGCTAAGTGGTGCAGTAGATAGAACACCTGGGCTGGAGTTAGGAGGACCTGAGTTCAAATGTTGCCTCAGACACTTACTAGCTGTGTGACCTTGGGCAAGTCATTTAACCTGTTTGCCTCGGTTTCCTCATCTGTAGAATGAGCCAGAGAAGGAAATGGCAAACCACTCCAGTATCTTTGCCAAGCAAACCCCAAATGAGGTCACAAAGACTCAGACATGACTGAAAAGCAACAAAACAACAACATTTATCGTATTTCCCCAGTGGAACAGAAACTCCGTGAAGTCAGGGGCTCTTTAGTTTTCGTATTTATATCCACAGTATCTGGTACATTTGTTTTTATGCCACAATGTCTGGTGTTTAATTAATAATTGAATGGAATTGAATAGAATCTGACAGAGAGAACTCCAAACCACAGACAGCATTAGAAAATGGTGCCCAGTTTGCAAATTCTGACATGAATGTTTCAGCAGCAAAATGAGTGGAGATGAGTGCTGGATTTGGAGTTTAAGGGCCAGGGTTCAAGGCCTGCTCCTGCCATTTCCTACCTTGGAAGTCTTGGTCAAGTAATCTGACCTCTCTGAGCCTCAGTTTTCACATCTAGAATAAAGTAAGAGGGGTGGGGAAGATGGTACTTTTCAAGTCCTTTCTGGCTCTAGACCTATGCCCTTTGAGCAATGATTTCTGGACCAGGCAACATGCATAACCAAAACCCCAGAGCATCGGGGGAAGTCAGGCATGACTGAGAGCAGCTCTGGACTGAGGGATGACTGGGGCTGTCCAAGACTTTCCCTCAAGGGTTTGGTCCCAGAGTATGGAACTGGGAGCAATGGTGGCAGGTCCTGAGAGGTGGCTTCAGGCTTGATGTCAGGAAGAACTTCCTAAGAAGGAGAGCTGGCCAAAGGCAGTGTGCCTTGGGAGATAGTAGGTTCCCCATCCCAGGAGCTCTTTGAGGAGATGCCTCATAATCCCTCATCCATTAGGTTTCTTATCCAGTAGGTTCCAAAGAAAGAGGGGTTGTGTTCTGGTCAGACTTCAAGGTGCCTTGGCTCCTTTCCAATAGGGAAACTGTGACTCAGAAATCAGCACCTTCTTTGTCAACACTTCTACCTTGGAAGGAAGTGGTGATGTGTAGTGAAAGCATAGAGGAAGGATAACTGGAAAATTCCCAGATTTAAGGAGTCACTGCTGAATGAGACTGTGCTCCCTTTGCTCTCACATGGGATCATAGGGCCCTGGGCTTAGAGTTAGAAGAGGCTTACGAGGGAATAAATGACCAAGATCAGGTCCAAGCTCTACTTCCTTCCTCTCCTCCCTCAATCCTTTGCATTTTTCCTTCTGACCTGGTTATCACTCACTTGAAATTGCTCTCTCCAGTTACCAGCAATTTCTTAATTACCTTTCCTCCATCCCCACCTCTCTTGCCTTATTTACTGTATCTGACCCCATCAACCAACCTTTTCCTGCATATTTTCCCCTAGGTTTCCATGACATTGCTCCCTCCTTGCTCACCTCCTCCCTGTTCGACCACTCCTCAGCCTCTCTTAAGGCTTACCATTCATGATGTGCCCCCTAATTCTGTGTGTTCCCCAACATGCCTGGGCCCTCTTCTCTCTACACTCTCTCTTGGTAACCAGACCAGGTCCCATGATGTATTAACTACCATCTCTATACAGATGATATCAGGCTTCCATATCACCAGTTAATTGTTAGATATTTCAAACTCGAACTTCTGGAGACACCTTAACGTCGCCCTATCTAAAACTAAATTTAGGATCTTTCCCCCTAAATTCTCCCTTCTTCCAAGCTTCCTCGTTTCTGTAAAAGCCACCACCATGCCTCCAGTTTCCCAGGTTCATAATCTTGGCATTATCTTGGAATCCACACTTCCCCTCACCACATGGATCCATTCGGCTGGCAGATTGGTTCATTTTCTATCTTCATGACATCTCTCACATCTAAGCCCTTCTTTTCATGCACAAAAGCTCCTACCAAGGTTCATCCCCTCGTCACTTCTCAGATTACGGCAACACTTTCCTGCCTGGTCTCCTTGCCTCCAGGCTCTGCCTACTCCAGTTCACCCTACACCTGCTGCAAAGAAATTTTCCTTAAGTGTGGATCTGATCATGTGAGTCTCCTACTCAATAAACAGAAAAAAACACTAGAATTAAACATAAACTCTATTTAGCTTTTTTTCTTCTTTTTTTGGAGGGGGGAAGGCAAGGCAATTGAGTTTAAGTGACTTGCCCAGGGTCACCCAGCTAGTAAGTGTCAAGTGTCTGAGGTCAGATTTGAACTCAGGTCCTCCTGACTCTAGGACTCTATTCTCTGCACCACCAGCCGCCCCCTATTTAGCTTTTAACGCTCTCTGCAACTTGGCCTCACCCTACCTTTCCAGTCTCATCAGATGCATTCTGTGAACCAGCCCAGCTGGCTTTTTCTGTTTCTGTTTTACTTGTGACACTTCATTTCCAGTCTCCATTCCTTTGTCTCGGCCATCCTTTGGGCCTGAAATGCACTTCCTCCTCATCTTTCTGCCTCAGAGGCCTTCTCTTCCTTAAGATGGAGCACATGCACTATCTTCCTCTTGAAACCTTTCCTGAACCCTCCAATTGCTAGGCCCCTCCTTCCCCTAGGACCCTGTAGTTAAGTACTTGATCTATCTGTCCATCCATCCATCCATCGACCTCCCTGTTTTATATTTATTCCATAGTCATTTTGTATGTATTTAATTTTCTTCCTCATTAGACTTTCAGTTCCTCTTCAGAAGGGACTGTTTCTCTCTTTCTCTCTCTCTCTCTCTCTCTCTCTCTCCTCTGTCTCTCTCTGTCTCTCTCTCTCTCCTCTGTCTCTCTCTGTCTCTGTCTGTCTGTCTGTCTCTCTCTTTTTATTTGTATCCCTAGCACCAGTACAATGTCTGGCACATAGTAGGCCCTTAAGGCTTTGCTAATTAGGCTCTCTAATTGATTAAAGTGGTTTGTCTGAGGTCACATGGCTATTCAAGTATAATTGGGATAATACAGATTTGAACCTAGCTCCCTTGCTCTTCCCATGACACCATCCTCAGCAGCCATGAAGAAAGGATCATGGAATCATAAATGCCAAGTTGGACGGGATCTTAGGGCCCATCAAGTCCAAACAAGGTCCAGAGAAGTTATCTGTTCAATGTCATACCAGAATGAGCAGCAAAATCAGCCCTCATTTCATTGCATTGCAGATCAGCCACTGAAACAAGCGTTAATTTGATTAAAAGGGGTTAATATAGGCAGTGCTTCTGTGGTTAATAGAATTAACAACCTACTTAGTTCAGGGAATGAAAAGGTGAGCTCACTCTGACTGAGCTGAGAGCCTGGAAAGTTCTGCATTTATGAGAGAGAAGTTGCTAGAAACTTGACTCCATTCAGTCTTTGACACAGGTAAGATAAGTAACCTCAAAGGCTTTCTGACTTTGTACAGGCTACGTTTGAAAGGAAGATGGCTGGGCCTCAAGTTTCCCTAAATTGGTCTCATTGAACACAGATGGGCTTTCATTTCCTACATAAAACAAGGGGCTTTTGAGGCCCTTCTCCTTTAAACCTGAGCCCAGGGTCTCTCTTTGTAAGAGCTGAGGCCTGTGGATCCCTGCGCCAGAGACGGGGAAGAGTCTTCTTTGTGTTTCATGAAGCCTTGAACTATAGGATGATAATACGCTTTTGGGTCTCAAAGCAGATTGAGGTGAGTAGTACATAAAACTTCTCAGAACGTGGTGATTAATAAAGGATCTTAACTCCTTCCCCTCTACCTCCCTCCACCCCAGGACCTGAAGATTTTTAAAAGAATCCCCTCCCCCACATAAATTTATTGGTAGAGTGGAATGTTTGCTAGGGTCCTGAATTAGTAGTCACTGGTTAGAATGGGTTTGAATCCTGCCTTAAAGGCTTACTCTGTGAACTTGGTCAAGACAAGCAACCTCTTAGTGTGCTGAGGTGACTCTCTCATTATACCAGAAGAGAAAGTGCGCCTTTGCATCACTGGTGAAGAAAGGCTTCCGCTACTCTCTCAAGGAGTTTCTAGGTCCCTTGAAATTATAGGTTCAATCCAGGAAAGAAAAACAGTGTAAGAGCACCTGCCTTACAGGACTGCTGTGGGAATCAAATGAGAAAATGTATGGAAATTTACCAACCGTAAACTGCTGTGTACATGAGGCTTGTAACCAGCAGAATATAAGCTACATGAGGGCAGGGAGCCCGATTTTTAGTGCCTTTGGAAAAATTAACATAGATTATATTGATATTTTGAGGGTTTTTTTTTAACGTCACTAGAATCTTTCTTAGTGTCCCTTTTATCCCCCCACCTAGAGAACCATCCCATATAACAAATATTTTTTAAAAAGGAAAAAAAAGGAGAAAGAAAAAAATGAGCTAAGTCAATCAATACATTGAAAAAGTCTGAAAAATATATGCATGGTCCCACCCATGGTCTTCACACCACTGATAAGCAGGGGGATGTCCTCTCATATCTCTTCTTTGGGGCTGTTTCTGTGTCCTTAGAACCTAGCCTTGTGCCTGGTGGCTGGTAGGTGCTTAATCAATTCCTGTTCCATAGAATGAGGCAGGTGAGCTTATGTTCTGAAAGCTCTGATCCAGCTGGAGGAAAGTCACTGCCTTCTAGCTAGAGGGTCTTATGCTCCTGTCAAAGCAGAACCTCACCTAAGACTCTTCCAATCTATTAGCATGCAAAAGGAAAGTACTGGCAAGGGCCCATTTGGGTAAGGGCTCTGGCTCTTAAATTCAGGATATTCAATCCAGAAGGCTCTTTGGCCAGCTGTGAGTAAAGGGTGGTGGTGTCTGATAAGAGAGTTAGACTTAACTATCTACCTAGGAAAAACAAAGTGGGTGAAAAATGCCTATTGGGTTCTATGAAGTTAGATGGACAACCTATCACGGTAAGTATACACACCTCAAATGGACAAAGAACTAGTCCCTAAACTGAATCAGAGGAGAGGGCAGGTTTCTGGGGTTGCCTTCTGGGAAACGGCAAAGTTTGTATATAGACAGCTAGGTGGTGCAATGGAGTCAGGAAGATCTGAGTTCAAATGCAGCTTCAAACATTTACTAGCTTTGTAATCCTGAGCAGACCATTTGACCTCCAAAAGACTTAGTTTCCTCAGTGGAGAGAACACCCACACCTAGGCACAAAATGCCTCAGTTTCTTCAACTGTAAAAATAAGGTGATGGAACAGGTCCCTTTCAATTCTAAAACCCCAGGATCCTAAGCTTTAAAAAATATAAGATATTGGATAGAAAGCTATCTGCAGAGACAGGATGACCTGGGTTCAGGTCCTGTCTGTAACTTCTTAGCTAAGTGACTCTGGGCAAGACTTAAATTCTCAGTGCCCTGGGCAACTCTCTAAAGTTAGAAGTTGAGGATAAGGTGCTAATTGATAGTCCTTGGTAGAGTTCTACCTGTGCAAAAGAAATAACAGATTGTACAAATAAATGAACAACTGAATGAACGGAGGGGTTCTTCAAATAATTGAAGGCAGCAACATGCTCTTGCCTTGACCTCACCCCAAACCAAGGCTTCTCTTCTTTAGCCTCAATATTTCTTTAAATGGGAAGGTTCCAGGCTTCTTGCTGTTGGCTCAGTTGTCCTCCAGCGTCTCTGTTTGCTTCCTAAAATGTCGTGCCAAGAACTGGTTCCAGGACTCCTGATATGACCTGACAAGGGCAAGGTGCCGAGAGCCTATCATTCCCATCTAAGGTCAACCAGCTTTTATCAGGCACCACATTACACTGCTGACTCAGGTTGACTATGAAGTCCAATGAAACCCCAGGTCTTTTCTGCAGGAATGAGTGTATGCCTGTGCCTCCTCAGTTACCTGTAAGTGCAGGTTGGTTTGTTTGTTTGAAATCCTTTTCCCCTAGTAAGCTTCATCATCTTGAGTTAGTTTCTAACTTGCTGAGGGCTTTTGGGATCCTGAGTTGGTCACAGTAGCTGTAATGTCCAGGATGGTATCAGCAAATTCAATAACTGTTCTGCTAGATAGAACATTGGACATCAAGTCCATCTAGACAGGAAGACTTGAGTTCAAGTGTGCCCTCTGACACTTACTATATCCCCTTGGGCAAGTCACTTAACTGCTGCCTGTCTCTTCAGGTTCCTCGACTGTAAAATGTCGAGAGTATACCACCTACCCCCAGGGCTATTGTGAGGATCAAACAAGGTGATATTGCTTAGCTCAGGCCTGGCACATAGTAGGTACTTAGTAAATGCTTATTCTCTTCCCTTCCACATGTCATCAATGTTTTCATTCAAGTCACTAATACTACACAAGTGACTACCAGAACATGGCCAAGGGATATTCCACAGGGAATAATACTGTCCTTCAGGATAACACTGACCTGTTAACTGACTCAGGGTCCCTCTCTACATGAAGTCTTCTCTGATCCCTTCGGCTACTAGAGTACACCCTCCCCTTGTATATATTTTGGAGGTCCTTACCCATCTACCTCTCACTGGTGACTCAAACCATTACACTAGTCTGGGCATGACTGAATCAGAATAAGCTGCTACTGCTGCTGCCTTTGAGGGACCACTGCTATCCTTTGTACCTGCTCACAAATCCCTCTAACAAGGTATTTCAGAGTTTTGCCAGGAATGGATAGCAGACCTAAAAGCCAGTTTGAAGAATCTACTTCCACTTTTTGAAAATAGGGATTACATTTGCCACCTCCAATCCCTCTCTGGCAGCTTTGCAATGATCACACCTGGGCTCAGCAATCACAAACTTGCCAGTTCCCCTAGGTCCGGTGACCCAAATTCATTGAAGTCATTTTCTTTAAATAGAAAGTTTTATTGATAACTTGTGATTTCTACATCACAGTCTCTTCTGATATGCCCTTCCTCAATTTTACTCTCCCTTCTAACAATTGAGAAAAACCAACAGTGTGATTTTGTCTGCCACTGCAGTCCCCCACTTCCCTGCATTGTGCGTTTAGTCATTTCCTCACTTATCTGGGACTCCAAATTACTTCTAATCATGTATTTCCTAGAAACAATCCATTTTATAAGGTCAATGACATTCATACCACAGTTTGGCATTTCTGACTTATGCAACAGGTATCAAAATGCACATGACAGCAATTATTATTATTGTTGTTTTTCTTTTGGTTTTACTTTATGATGTCATTGATAGAGTAAACTCCTTCTTACCAATGCAGATTGGTGCCTGCTTTGTGACTCATTATCTCTGAGAATTGCTTTGGACATTGAGAGGTTCAGGGACTTGCCTGCCTAGGATCATAAAGCCAGTATGTGTCAGATATGGAATTTGAACCCATGTTCTGACTCCAGGGCCTGCTTTCTGTCCAGTACATCTGGTGATCTTTCCTTGTCTGAGGAGCACACTGCTATGCCCCGCTAGCACTATTTTCATAATGAATGTGTCTGGCAATAGTTATTTCACAGATTCACAAAACAGAGACAGCAGCTATAAAAATGTCCAATCTACTTTTGGTGGATTTGTGAGTTTTCAGTGTTTGGTGATGCAGATGGCCCTTATCTGGGATTGTGATATAAATTGCCCTCATGGGATTCTCCATAATCAAACAACTTGAACCTAAAGAAATGAACCCAGGTATGGTCTAAAGGAATTAATTGAACAAGTTTTGTTATTTTTTTTTAAAACTAACTCTAACTTAATTTTCCTTTCTGGGCTTTATCTGAGAGATAAACCAGCTTTTAAAAGTTTCTTAAGAAGATTTACTGCTCTCTGGAGAATAACAGCTGGTCCAGCTATCTGGAGTAACTAGACATATTAATAACTGTTTTAGAATCTGACTGAACTATGCCTTCCTTAAAAAAGAAAATATTCTTAGGATTGGCAGAACTGAAGAGCTGATTCTAAGAGCCCTTCAATTAAATAGGCATATATTGACTTTTTCTCCCTAGAATTTGTTTTTACTATTACCTTTTTCTATATTACCTCGATATCCCAGTACAGGGGGTTGTTCCTCATAATGAAGTAAAAATATAGAGGAAAGACAGTTTGGTAGAACCAGACAGAACATCAACCACGTGTGATATTATTTGTACTGTTCCACACCCATAATCCCCAAGCTCTACAAAGAAGGGTATTCTTGTATCTCAACCTTTGACAACATTAAGCATCCACTATTGAAATGGCATTGGGTACAAAGACAAAACTTGTATAAGCTAGTGCCTGTCCTCCAGAATCTTATGTTCTACTTAGGAGAAATAGCATTTAAATAGAAAAGAATGTAAAATATGTACAAAGTAACTGTGTGTGTGTGTGTGAGAGAGAGAGACAGAGAGACAGAGAGACAGAGACAGAGAGAGAGACAGAGAGACAGAGACAGAGAGAGAGAGTCATAGAGAGTTGGAGAGACAGAAAAGACAAACACAGAAAGAGACAGATATAAACAGAGGGACACAGAAAGAGATAAACAGAGATAGAGATACAGAATGAGGTACACAGAGAGAGACAAAGAAAATACAATAAGAAATGGAGGCATCAAGGCTAGTTCTGTGTAAGAGGGAGCCCTTGAGCTGAGTTTTGAAGAGATCTAGAGATTTCAAAGGGCAGAGGTGAGGAGGGAGGGCATTCTAGGCATTGGGGACAGCCTGTGCATAGGTGCAGAACTGAGAGCTGATTTACTGTGTATGGGTAAAAATTCTATGATTCTCCATATATATCTAGTTAGAATGTTTGCCAACACATATCTTCTTGAGCTTGGACAGAGCCAAGATGGAAGAGTAAAGGCAGGGACTCACCTGAGATCTGCCCCAAATCCCTCCAAATACCTTTGCAAAGTAACTCTAAACAAATTCTAGAGCAGGAAAACTCACAAAAAGATGGAGTGAAACAAATTTCCAACCCAAGACAATTTGGAAGGTTGGCAGGAAAGGTCTGTTGTACCAGGGTGAGAGAGGAACAGCACAGACCAGGCCCCAGCAAACATGGAACAGACCTTGGGGCAGCTAAATCACTGGTAGCAGTGATGGTTTTTAGACCTCTCATCCCATAGATGCCAAAGAAAACTTAGAAAGGTCTGTTTTACCTAGGTGAGAGTGGAGCACAATCCAATACAGGCTGTGCCAGTACAGCCCCAACCTAGCAAACCAAGAGCAGACCTTGGCTGAATCAGCAGCAGAAGTGGCTCTTTCCTGAGCTCTCAGTCCACAAATGGAAATGGGGTCAAATAACTGGTCAGGGGGAGATTACAGAGATTTCTTTGTCCATACTTGGGTCCAGGTATCAGCAGTCCTGGATGGCAGTCCCAGGGCTTGGAGGAACAATAACATAGCCAAGCTTGCAGTCATAGTGGAGGGGGGACCCTTCTCACAGTTCCAGGGCAGAAAAGAGTGCTTGTTGATGCTCACAGACCAAAGCACAGGCCAGGAGAGGAGTATACATCTCTCTTTATATCATACCACCTTGGAAGAACCGAAAACTTATAGGTTCTTAGAAATATCTCTGAAAACAGCTGCACAAAACCCCTGAAGCTTGAGTCAGTGTGCCCTCCACCCTGGAAGAAAAGGCTTGCTTTCACTAACAGTTAAAAGTCAAGCAATAGGCCGGGAAAATGAGCAAGCAATGGGAAAAAAAAATCCTCTGAGTATAGAAAGTTAGTATAGTGACAAGAAACATCAAAACATATACTTATAAAACAACAAATTCAAAGTTCTTACATACAAAGCCTCCAAGAAAAATATGAATTGGTTTCAGGCCTTGAAGAGCTCAAAAATGATTTTGAAAATCAAGTAAGAGAAGTAGAGGAAAAAGCGTGTAGAAAAATGAGAGTGATTTAAGAAAATTGTGAAAAAAGAGTAAACAGCTTGGTAAAGGAGAAACAAAAAAAAAATGCCAAAGAAAATAACACCTTAAAAACAGACTAGGCTAAATGGTAAAAGAGATACAAAAAGTCAATGAGAAAAACAATGCCTTAAAAAGAAGAGTTGGATAAATGGAGAAGGAGATACAAAAGGTCACTGAAGAATGTAATTCTTTAAAAATTAGAATGGATCAAATGGACGCTAATGACTTTCAAGAAACAATAACACAAAACCAAAAGAATGAAAAAAGAATAGAAGATAATGTGAAATATATCACTGCAATAACAACTGACCTGGAAAAATAGATCCAGGAGAGAGATAATTTAAAAATTATTGGACTACCTGAAAACATGATAAAAAAAGAGCCTAGGCATCATCCTTCAATAAATTATCAGGGAAAACTGCCTTGATTTCATAGAACCAGAGGGTAAAATAGAAATTGAAAGAATCCACTGATTACTTCCTGAAAGAGATCCCAACATGAAAATTGTCAGGCTTATATCCAAATTCCAGAGTTCCCAGGTCAAGGAGAAAATATTGCAAATAGCCAGAAAGAAAGAATTCAAGTATGGTAGGGCCACAGTCAAGATCACATAAGATTTAGCAGCTTCTACATTAAAGGACTGGAGGGCTTGGAATATGACATACTTTCAAGCAAAGGAGCTAAGATTACAACCAAGAATCACCTACCCAGCTAATCTGAGTATAATCCTTCAGGGGAAAAAGTAAATATTCAATGAAACAGAGGACTTTCAAGCATTCTTGATGAAAAGACCAGAAAATTTGATCTTCAAGTACAAGGCTCAAGAGAAAACTAAAAAGGTAAACAGGAAAGAGAAATCATAAGGGACTTAATAATATTATACTATTTATTTTCCTATGTGGGAAGATATTATTTGTAACTCATAAGACCTTTTTCATTATTAGGGTAGTCAAAAAGAGTATATAAAGACAGAAGATACAGATGTGAGTTGATTATGAAGAGATGATATCTAAAAAATAAAATAAGGTGGTTTAGAGGAATGTATTGAGAGAAAGAAAGGGAGAGGCAAGATGGGGGTAAATGATCTCACTGAAAGAGGCAAGAAAAAGCTTTTATAGTGGAGGGGAAGAGAGTAGGAGTAAGTGAACCTTACTCTCATCAGAATTGGCTCAAAAAGGAATAACATACACACTCAATTGAATATAGAAATCTATTTTACCCTACAGGAAAGTAGGAGGGGAAGGAGATAAGAGAAGTGTGGGAGAGTGATATAAGGGAGGACAGATTAGGGGAGGGGGTAGTCAGAAGAAAAACACTTTTGAGGAAGGACAGAGTAAAAGGAGAGAGAGAGAGAATAGAACAAATAGGGAGAATAGAATGGAGGGAAATAACATTAGTAAGTGTGAAGAGAATTTAGAAGCAAGTTTCTCTGAAAAGGCCTCATTTCTCAAATATATAGAGAACTAAGTCAAATTTGTAAAAATAAAAGCCATTCCCTAAATGATAAATAATCAAAAGATATGATCAGTTATTAGATGAATCAAAGCAATCTATAGCCGTATGAAAAAATACTCTCACTATCAAATGGAGAAATACAGACTAAAAGAATTCCGAAGCACCATCTCATGCCTAGTAGGTTGGCTAATAGGATAGAAAAGGCAAATGGCAAATGTTGGAGGGGAGGTGGGAAAAATGAGACTTGGAATTGTGAACTGATTCAATTACTCTGTAGAGCAATTTAGAACTATGCCCAAAGGGTTATAAAACCATGCATACCCTTTGACCTAGTAATACCACTACCAGGCTGTGTCCCAAGAGAGATTTTGAAAAAAGAAAATGATCTATATATACAAAAATATTTATAGTAGCTCATTTCTGGGGGCATGGAATTAGAAAATGAAAGGATAGCTATCAATTGGGGAGTAGTTGAACAGGTTGTGGTATGTGATTATGATGGAATACTATTCACTCTAAGAAATTCTGAGCAGAATGTTCTCAGAAAAACCTGGAAAGACTTGCATGGGCTGATGCAAAGGGAAATGTACTGTGTACAAAGTAACAGCAATATTGTAAGATGATCAGCTGTGAATGACTTAGCTATTCTTGGTCATACAACGATCCAAAATAACTCTGAAGGACTTATGAAAAATGCTATGCACCTCTAGAGAAGGAGCTGATGGTGTCTGAGTACAGATTGAAGCATACTTTTTCTTAACTTTATTTTTATTGAGTGTTTTTTTGGTCTATGTTTTCTTTAACAACATAATTATTATGGATTTTTTTGTACGACTACACATGAATGACCTATGTGAAATCGTTTGCCTTCTCAATATGGGGAGGGAGGAACAGAAAGAATTTGGAACTCTAAGTTTTAAAAATGAATATTAAAAATTGTTTTTATATGTAGCTGAGGGAAATAAAAATAAAATATTAAAACCAAAATTAAATTTAAAAACAAACAAACAAATCTTGTTCCTTATGTAGTTCTGAGAGAGGAGAATATAGAGGTGCTTCTGCTTATGGTTCCAAAATGTGGGTAATTGGTGCTTTGCCCATGGCTGTCAAATGTGAGGGGAAGTGAAAAAGTTACCACAAGCAATACATCAGAATGTAGAAGTCTCTATAGTAGCTAGTTCCTCCATCAACTCAAAGCATTTTCTGTTAATTCCTTCTTGGATTATTATCACCTCCCAAACGATGGTTTGCATATGGGACTGTGATTCCTATCCCTTTGTCCAGGATATGTTCAATTAAAAGTCTTAACAGAATAGAAGTATTCATTTACATGGATCATCAGGGTCATTCTGACAATCATGGTAAACACATAAACCACATGAATTTGGAGAAAAGTCACATGCCAGCCCCAATCAGTGGGCCTGGCTGAAAGCTGTCATAGAAATAGTTTTTAGGACTCTTCTGTTGATGGAGTGGGGTGGGGTGGTGGGACAGGTAGGTGACAAAGTGGACAGAGTGCTGACCGGAAGTCAAGAAGACCTGAGTTCAAATCTGGATTCAAACACTTACTAGCTCTGTGACCCTACACAAGTCATTTACCCCTGTTTGCCTCAGTTTACTCACCTGTAAAATGAGCTGGAGAAGAAAATGGAAAACACTTTCAGTATCTTAGCCAAGAATATCCCAAATAGGGTCACAATGAGTCAGACATGACTGAAACGACTGAACAACAAGAAGTTGATGTGATAAAGAAATGATTTGTTTCATCATGACTCCTTCACTATGTGCCAATCTGAACGTAGGGAATGGTGACTTCCATCGTTATTTCCCACCTTAGACCTTGCCTCTCCTCCCAATGCCCTATGATCCACTGACACTGGCCTCCCTACTGTTTGTTCCTCAAGCAAATATCCCATCTCCTGACTCTGTATCTTCAGTGGCTGTGCCCCATGCCTGGAATGCTCTCCCTCTTCAGCTCTGCCTTCCGACTTCCCTCAAGTCCCAGCTAACGGCCCGCCTTCTTCAGGAAGCCCTTTTACCAATCCCCCTTCATTCCAGTGTCTTCCCTCTGTCCCTGATTTCCAACTTATTGTCTATCGATTGTGTGGACACTGTTTTTTGCCTGTTGTTGCCTTCATTAGACTGATAGCTCGCTGCATGCCTTTGCCCTGACTGTCCCCCAAACTTGGGATACTCTGACCCTTTACCTCTGCCTCCTGGCCTCTTTTATGACTCAGCTCCAATCTTACCTTGTGCTGATGGCCTTTCCTGGCCCTTCTCTCCCTATTCTCCTCCCTCTGAGACTACCTTCCATTTACACTATATATCTCATGTATGTGTAGAGGTATTTAGATGTCTTCCCCATTAGAATGTGAGCTCCCTGAGGACAGAGAATACCTTTGCCTATCATTGTAGCCCTAGAGCTTGGCACACAGTAAGCCCTTAATAACTATTGATGGATTGATTTTGTATCATTCAAATTTGATTTCAATGAACCCAAAGAAGTCAGAATATAATTTGAAATATTATAAAATTATAATTACATAATATTGCCTCTGGAGACTAGTCTAGAGGGCAGCCTGGGGGATTCAAATTGCATCTTTGGGACAAAATGCCTCCAAATGGAACTGGAATGGAATCAGATGGCAGGATGACCTGAAATACCATATTGAGGCATGGGGAAAACACTCTCACATTGGTTCCAAAATGTATCAAGGCGCCTTCATTTTGGAAAAAGTAGGTATGGAAAAAGTAGGCTTGATGGTGACTTGATACAAAACATCTTTAATAGGAACCCCTGTTCACTTTTTCCCGTTTACAATTCTTAAACATAACCTATTGACAAAGCTAGAGAGAGCAATGGAAAGAACTCTGGGCCTGGAGTCAGGAAGATCTGAATTCAAATTCTGCCTCAGACATTTATTAGATCCAGGACCTTGGTCAAGGCACTTGAGCTTTCTCAGTCTCAGTCCCTAATTCGAAGAAATGAGGAAATTGTATTCTCTGACCTCTAAGACACCTTCTAACTACTAACCCAGGAGATCTTCAGCATATACACTATTTTACTACTTAAGTTAGTACTTAATTATGTGTATTATATTTTCTTTTATTTTTAAAAAACAATTTAAATTGATCTTTTAGTTTTACATCCCCAGAATTTCTCCAAATGTCCTTCTCCTTCCCCCTCCCAGAGAGCCCTCCTATATAAACGAATAATATTTGTAAAAGAAAAAGAGAAAAAACCCTCAAAATTAATCAATTCACTGAAAAAAAAATCTGAAAATATATACAACATTCTATACCTGTGGCCTTCCCAACTCAGCAAAGAATTTCTAATTCTTTCATGGGCTGGTTTTAGTTCCCCAACTGTTAAAGCACTATTATTTGCCCACCTTCTGTATGTCCCACAGTGCCTAACACAGGGATCAGGGCATCGTTGAAGCCTAGAAGGGACTGTGGCGCCATATTGGCTTGCCCATTGTCTCCTCCTTTAGATAAATCCCTTGGAGGCAATAGTTGTCTTTTGACTCTTTTTGTCTTCCCAGTGCTTAGCACAATGCCTGGTCCAGAGGTGCTAAATAAATGTTTACTGTTTGCCTGATATTTCTGTATGTAGAATCAAAGGGGTCCAATGCTGGGTTCAAATGCTGACTTTTCCACTTAGTATTTGTGTGACTTTCTTTTAGATGCCAGTTTCCTCATTGGTACAATGAAGGCATTGGACACAATGAATGCCCTCCAGGACCCCTTCTACTCCAAATGGATGATCTGCTCAATGAAACAAGGTGTTACAATCCTACTATATATCATCTGGCTCCACCATTTAAATGGATGTGCTACTTGTATACTCAGAACATATCATGTCATTGGCACCAAGCTTAGAAAAAGAATCTGGGCATTGCCCCATTCACTCACAATGGAAAGATGTGTGAGCTCCATAGAACAATATGGAAGAGGGAGAATGTTGGCCCCCAATGAGACAGTGAAACTCTTCTATGTGTTTTGAGCCTGTGCTGCCCTCTAGAGGACACCTATGAGATAACCTCCTATAGAAGAAAATGGGAGAATGGATGCTTGTGGAGAAAGAAGTCACTCTGCTGAATTCCAGTAACACCATTAAGGGTGTTCTGTGAGCAGAAATCAGGCATGGTCCCTGCCCACATGGACCTGTGAATGGTGGAAACAGTTCTGGATTCTCTGAGGACCAGGATTGTCTTACTTTTTCTCTTGTATTCCCAAGTACAGCACTCTTTAACGAATTCCAGTAAATAGCAGGTGTTTAATAAGTGCTTGTTAATTGAGTAATTGATTGGCTCTGGATTCATGAGAGAATTGGGTTTAAAAGCTACTTCTGACCCTTATTAGCTACATGACTATGGACAAATAATTTTCTCTTTCTGAGCCTCAGTTTCCCCATTTCTTCTAAATCTCTGAACCTATGATCAGATTGGATCACAGGGCTGTAGGGAGAATCTTGCATTCTATAGGCCTTTCCCGCCCACCCATCATCCCACCTCCCCATTCCCTTCTCCTCCCTGTGAGAAGTACCTTTCATTTACACTGTATGTATCTTGTATGCATATAGTGATATGTCTTGCCTCTCCTGTTAGAATGTGAATTCATTGAGGGCTTTCTTTCTATTCTTAGGGCTTAGTACAGTGCCTGGTAAATACTAGGTGTTTAACAAATGCTTGTTGGCTGACTAGCCTAGGAGAAGAGAACCATGAACCTAGAAAACCAGCATGCACAGGATTGACAAAGAGCTGGAAACATTCTAGGAAAGGTTTGTGTGACAGAGGATACAAAGGAAGCTTTTGGAAGCAAAAGCTTTTCCCTCTGCCTGTGAGATAAGTTCTCCTTTCCCTCAAATGCAAGACTTGAAATCCAAGGTTCTGAGTTTGAATCCTGCCTCTCCCACTGCCTAGTTCCAGACTCTTAGGGAAGTGACCTCTTTTTCTAGGTCTTAGTTTCCTTATCTGGACAATGATGGGGATGAATTTAACCCCTCAGGTCCCCTCCAGCTCTGACTGGTGGAATAGGATTATATGCAGACTGTGACTTTTTTGGACTATCTTCTGAGTTGCTGGGTAGCCTCGGAGCTAGGCAGACGTGGGTTCGAGCCTGTCTCTGACACATATAGGCTGAGCAAGTCACTTCAGTTTCTAAGGGCTCTGGGCAAATCTCTCAGATGACAAGTTGCAGAAAAGGTCTCAACCTGCATTGGCATAAAGTCTCCTTATCCAGGAGTTTTTTACACTGATAGATCCTAGGTCCTTATTCTTTCATTATCTGGTTAAATTGCTGAGCCCTTTGCACAGTAGGTGTTGTTTATGGAGCGTTTTTATTCTTGCCATTGAAGGATGTGAGTCCCCCATCCTCTCTCATCTACTCATTCATTCCCCCATTACCTTATTCTCAATCCTCTCGCCTCCTCAGTAAAGTTGGATATATAACCAAGTGATTGGGATAATGCTTACTGGTAAGCAGAAATCCTTAGCATCCCCCTCTTCAGTGCCCTGGGAGTTTGGCTTAAGGACTGGCTGCACCTTCCCAGCCTAATAGAGGTAAGCAGCTTGGGAGAAGCACTGGAGAGTAGGAATGACCAGTGAGCACACCTGAAAAGTGGAAGTGAGCATAGAAGAACTTTTGCCATCCAGTGGGAGGAGAGCTGCTTCAAGGAGTTGCCAATGAAGGACCTCCAGGCCATGATAAGTGACTGGGTGGATCCTGTTTTTGTTCAGCTTACCCAGAGGGGCAAATCCAAGGCTGGTGGCTTCTCACTCCTCTTGTCCCCTTATCCCTCCTTCTCCTTTACCAGGAGGAATGTTCTGGGTTCCTAAAATCTCCATTTCTTAAAAATTTGTTTGCTTTTTTGTTTACTTTGCCTTTAAGTATGATAAACATGGTTGACCAATGCAGTAGTGGCCAATGAGTGCTCCTGTAAAATGTTACAGAAATGGGGAGAGGGAAGACACTGAAGTGGAAAGAGCAATAGTTTGAGAACTGCAGTGTGTATTTCAACAGAGAACTTCTCTGCCTGGGGGCTCAAGCTGTACCAATAGAATTACTTATTCATTTTTACAACTTTGGTGGGCAGAAGAAGAAATGGAGATTTGTATCTTTCTAGGTAAGCGGGGAAGCAGTATGAGCTAGGAAGGCTCTAATGGGCTCGGACTGGCATGGGAAATGAGACCTTGGCCACTTCTCTTTCCCACTGCTTTTCCATAGCTGATTTGAAAGTGAAACCACTCCTCCAGAGGGCAGAAGCTGAGGGTATGGTTAGGAAGGAGAAAGCCAACCCAGAAGAGTGTAGAGGTAACTGAGAGGGATGCTAGCCCCCTGGCAAACCTCTCACCAGGCTCACACAGATTGACACCAACCATCACATCTCACTACTGCTAGGGGCTCTGATTTCACTTCTGTGTATCCTAAAGATCAGAGTTCCTTTTCTATGGGTAAAACCCTTGTTACTTACAAATGAGAGTCCACGGACTCTTTATGAGCCACAAATACAACTTTCATCCTTATCATTATTAATCCTTTTTATGATATACCAGGCACATGGTCATTTAGTCTCTGCTTGAAGATCTCTGGTGCAGGTCGGACCCACTACCTCACAAGCAGCCCATTCCACCTGAATTGTTACGAAATTTTACATGCCTTGAATACTTTCTACAATTTCTACCCCTTGCTCCTATTTCTGGCACCTGGGTTCCAGAAAGAACAAGCCTAGTCCCTTTTCACATGACAATCCCTTGAATATTTGGAGAGAGCTATTATGTTTCCTGTTTTTTCAGGCTTTTTCTCAGAGCTAGCAATTTCTCTCATGTACCATGATGCCTTCCAAGTTTAAGAACTGTGTGATTCTCAATGCTGTCTCTCCTCTATTCCACCATTCCCAACAGGTGGTAGAAGAAGGGGACCACCTGGGTTTTGAGGTCAATTTGTATTTCTCTCTAGTTCTTAGGTCACCATGGACAAAAAACTCCAGAAACCTAGAACCAATTGACCAAGAGTCAATCTTTTGGTGATAACTCCATTCCTACTTAGATAAGCTGGTCCCCCAGATAGCAAACACATTATATGGCAGGTCTATAATACTCTCCTCCAGCTTTCTAGGACATGCCAGGGCTGGCATTCCACTGGTCTAAGTTTCAAGGACCTAAGGCCCATGAGGAGGCTTTGAAATGGGATTTGGGTGGAGGATGTACATTATGTTTGGGTTAAATTTTGTCTCATGTAACTTTGGTGTTATCTTTGTTTTCTTATATTTTAACATCTATTTATACTTTAATATCAAAGTGGCTTTGATTTAAAAAGCACGTCAAGATCTGGTGGTCGTGGTCACCATCTTGACCATCAATCCTCATGGTTCTCTATTCTCTGTGTTGTTAATGGTGGAGGAAGTCAATATGTACAAATTCAGCCCAAGAGCACCCATAAAAATTTATAACTTTAACATGAGCTCATTTGCATGTTGATCTCTCTCTCTCTCTCTCTCTCTCTCTCTCTCTCTGTCTCTCTCTCTCTCTCTCTCTCTCTTTCTCCTTAAATCCATCCTTTTTCCCCTACTTCCCAATGTGTACTTAGAGTACCATCATTCTCCTACCACTCAGTTTCATAAACTTGGAGGTAGTTTTGATGCTTCGTTTCCCCTTACTCCCCATATGCATTTATGTGTCTGGTCTTTTCAAGTCTATCAATTGCTCATTCCTCACCTTTATACCCACATAGCCACCTAATTATTTTCCGGCTCCCATCAACTCTATCTGAACCAGTATAATTCCATCTAATGGGGCTCCCAGTTTCTGCCTTTCCCCTCTCTAATTTGTCCTCCACATAGCTACCAAATTAAGAATCCTAAATCTGATCATGAGTGGTAATAGGAAATAGTGGTTAGAGGGTCAAATTCTTCAAAGACCAGCCTTTAATACAACTGGTTGTATGATGCTGAGTAAGTAACTTAACTTCTGCATCCTAAATAACACTCTATGATTATACCTTAGAGGGTTGGTGCTAGTAACTGGTAGAAAGAGTTTCCTCATTAGGAGTTCCTTACACCAACGAAATCCTAGGTTCAGTCTGGAGGAAAAAACAACAATTAACCATGTCCCTCCTTTACTCATAAATCTTTGGTAGCTCTCCATTGTTTCTAGGATAAAATACAAATGACTCAACCATTTAAAAGCCTTCCCCAAACTGGCTCCCATCTAATAGTCTAGACTATTCACGTGGTGCCTCTTCATGCCCTCCACAACACTGCTAAGCCAAGTTACTGGCTTTTCCAAGATTTGACATCAGATGCTAGGATTTTATTTCCTCCTCACCTTGCACTCAGCTTCCTTCAAGGCTCAGCTCAGGTTTGATGTTATACATGAGACTATTTTTGATTCACCTACTTGTTTATGTTCTCTCCCTCATGAAATTACATCATTCTTCCTTATCTGTGTTCTTATAGTCCCCACCCTCAGATAGCTACATCTCCAACAAATGATTCAATTGAATTGACTTGTAGTATCACTACATCTCCAACAAATGATTCAATTGAATTGACTTGTAGTATCACTAGACCTGATGAGTTCTTTAGGGCTTGGTAAAGTACATGCCATCTATATCTGGTAAAGTAATCAGCACATAAGATCCTCAGGGAACCAACAGAAAACCATCCTATCTAGCATGACAGAGAGAGAGAGAGAGAGAGAGAGACAGAGAGAGACAGAGAGAGACAGAGAGACACAGAGAGAGACAGAGAGACAGAGAGAGACAGACAGAGAGACAGAGAGACACAGAGAGAGAGAGACAGAGAGAGAGACAGAGAGAGAGAGAGAGAAGGAGTTTTTAAAAAAAAATATTGGGTTCCTGAAATTAAAGGGTGACTGTATATTTTAGTATTTTATTATCTGTTATAATTAGGTGACTAATTAAAAGGGTAGGTTATAATTCAGCTGAAATGTCCCCCAGTAAGAAAAAACAGTGTGTGTGTGGGGGGGAGGGGGTTGAGAATAAGGCTGCCCTGGTACATCTCAACTTTTTTTTCGTAATCCAATTTGTTCTAAGAGTTAGTTCCACCATTTCTCTGGGGCCATCATATCATAATTTAATCATTTTGACTTACCAGGGAGGCTGTGTAGTAAGTCTACATTCTCCTTTCATCAGTTTTCTCTCATTTTCTGTATTCCCTTGAAACATGCCCAACCATTCTTTGGTAGCTCCATCTTCTAAATGTTGCCAGGAAGCAAACATTGACAATGAAGCCAAAATCAGATTCTGCCACCTTTGCTAAATAGTCTTATGTCCCTCCTTGTCTTTAACTACAACAGCATTCTCAACTTGCACCCACTGGGAAGCATATAATTGAAATGAATTGGAAAACGTCAACTAATTCATTGTTTGGTTCCTAAATAAATCATATTTAAATCATCCTAGAGATATTCCTAGTAGTATGACCAAAATATCATAATCTTGAGATTCAGAATACATAATGCCAAGAAAACAGGTTGATTTCATTAAAAACTTAGGCAAACAAGCTATCTGGTGCCTTTTGAAATGCTGAGTGGTGATCACTAGGAGACCCTAAGGGTTCATCAAGTGTGGGTCATGCTAGACTGGACTTATTTCCTTTTTGGACATTTACTAGAGTCTCAGATCAGGGAAATACTTCTGCTGTAGTATGCTTGAATTTCTGCAAAGCAGCTAAATGACCAAGTGGAGAGAACACTTAACCTAGAGTCAGGAAGACTGAATTCACTTCTCAAATTCAAATCTAGCCTGGGATACTTACTAGCTGTGTGTCCCTGGGTAAGTCATTTAACCTCTGTTTTCTCTCCCAGGGCTGTTGTCATGATAAAATGAGATATCTGTAAAGTGCTTTGCTAAGCTTAAAAGGCTATATAAACATTAATTGTGGTGGTGGCTATTATTAATGTTATTATTGCTCAAAAGGTCTCATGACATCTTTGGTTATATTTGCTTAGAATTTTCTAGTCTCAGGTAATGGAGTCAGTAAGTCAGAGCAGGAAGGGACCTCAAAGACCCAGCTAGTACAGATGATGACACTTAGCCCAGAACAGTAAGAATGATAAGCTCAAAATCATAAAGGCAGTAGATACCAGAGAAGGGACTGGAATACAAGCCTTTTGACACAATTCAGTCCAATGACGTTCATCTGAGTTATCCACTCAGGAAGAACCAAGAGGGTGAAAAAACCACTAGACAATGATGCAGAGTTGGATGGGGGACAGCCAGAGCCAATCTATGAGCTCTTATTTACTGGGCTGTGGATGGATAATAACCTAGACCCATAATTGAATAGGAGGAAGAGGAGGACAGCTGACTTTTAGCACACTGCTTCATGCTTTTAATGACCCCAAGCTTCTCACACAAAAAGGGTCACCTTGTAATCAACAGGCTTCTTCCTATGATGATGTGAGTCATGGAACGTCACATTCTCTAGACAATTAAAGTTGATGGTCACTCAGAGGACAAAGTAAAGCCACAATACATGATCAACAGAAAATGGTACAGGAGTAGAGATGTAGGGGAAGTCAGTAGAAAGAGAAGCATGACCAGAGAGGACATGGTCTTATCACATAGCAAGGATGAAGGATAATCATTGGACAGCTTGTTGCTATATCCATGTCATATTAAGAGAAATAGAAGAAAGCCCTCATTAAGTTGCAAGAGTTCTTGTGCTAGATTCATTGGGAAACCATGGATGAGTCTCACAAGAGCAAAAGCCATAGATGGGCTGCATACACTATCAGGGAGATGAGAGCGCCATCAAAGCATCAAGGAGACAAAACACTTTTGTTGCTGCTGCTTTTGTTTTAATGTGTCAGTTAACTCTGAAGTCTGCCAGACAATGCTAGTTTTATTTCTGGTGAACTTGTGTGGTAAAGAGTGGGTTCAGTTTAATCAAACTCCTGTTTCATTTGAAAGCCCCTAAATTGGCCTGTGGGAAATTGATTGATCTTACGGTAATGAGCAGCGATCCTAATACATATGTTTCCGTTATTGGTCTTTTCCATCGATTTATAGAATTCTTACTTACTGAATCTTCAGGCAGCTAGGTGAATAGAGCACTTGGGCCTGGAGTTAGTCAGGAAGACCTGAGTTGAGTCTAGTGTGAGACACTTACTAGCTGTATGATCCTAAGCATTTAACCACTGGCTCCCTCAGTTTCCTCAACTGTAAAATAAAAGCATCTACTTCTCAGGGTTGTTGTGAGGATTAAATAAGAAAATATTTCAAGGTGGCTAGGTGGTGGAGTGAATAGACCACTGGCCCTGGAGTCAGGAGGACCTGAATTCAAATCCAGTCCTAGACACTTAACACTTATTAGCCATGTGACCTTGGGCAAGTCACTTAACCACAATTGCTCTGCCTTCCCCCCTCCAAAAAGAAAAAAAAAAGAAAATATTTGTTAAGTGCTTAGATCAGAACCCGGCACATAGTAGGCCCTTAATACTTATTCCCTTCTCCCCTTCTCTCTTGGGTGATTGATTGTACATCATTCCTTCTCGTGCACGATCCATAACAACCCAATTGACTTACTTGCTGCTCTCCAAAGTCAATAATCCCACCTCCCACCTCAGTACCTGTGCATAGTTTGACCCCTTCTTTCCTCTTACCTCCAGTTCTCAACAGATACCACGTTCTTATTGTTGCTCTTGGAATCTCTTATTTCCTTCAAGGTTCATTTCATGTACCTATGGAAAGCCCTTCCTAATTTACCTTTCTTGATTGTTTTAGTTATTAATGCTTTTCCCTTCTTCCTTAAGTTATCATGCATATACTTATCCGCTTAGATTGCACAAGCCATCCTCAAAATTCCATGAATGTGGCCCATTCTCTCTACTCACATAGCCACCAACCACGTTGAGGTCTTCTTTATCTCTCACTTGGACTACTGGAAAGGCCTCCCTAATTGGTCTCTTCTGCCTCAAGTCTCTATGCTCTCCAATCTGTTCTCCTCACAGTGGCCAAAGTAGAGCCAACAGGGTGGCTGATGCAATCCCCAAAATGGAAGAGGCTGAGGAGCCTGCTTTCAGAAAGGTGAGATGTGTAATGGAAGGGCTCTCTGCTCACCAATTTGGAGTAGGTATGTACATTCCGTATCTGGTTCTTGTTGACCAACTCACAATAAGAGAAGTTATTCATTTACTATATGGCTAGAACTGGGGTGAATTCAAAAGTCACTGATTGGCCAGGGCCAATTTCTTAGTCTCTGACTCTTCCCAGACCATTGGGCAGTGGAGAAGCAAGGACCAAACCCTTGGTAGGAAGGGAATACTGTAACCTTAATCCTTTATCTCTCCACTAAGGCTGCCACATGAATTGGAGAGCAATTGAGGCTGTATGATCTGAGGTCTTGCTATTGTTTTGGTCTGTATTGTTTATTCTTTCTTGTTTTTAGGAGAAAGAGACTAGAGATGGATGTAACTTTGTGAGCTTCAAAAGCCAGAATGGTGAGCCGGCAGATGTCTGGGAACCAGAGACTTGATGGAGCCCTGATGGGGAGGAGAGAAATACCAAGTAACACACTTAACTTAGGCCAGCAGTACCCAAGATGCAGATATATTCACCTATTGACATGATGCCTGGCACATCATAAATAGATGAATAAATTTTTCTTAACCAAATGGAAGTGAATCCGACAGAAGCAAAGCTATATAGAAATTGCTTTGAGTCCATTCTGCCCAAGGACTGAGGGGCATAGGGGAGAACGTGTTCACAGGTGATGGAGAGAAATGTTTGCTATTTCTCTGCTTGTGATATCTTTGCATTAAAGCTAGTTGATGGTAATTGGTTAGCTGGAACTGAGGTACTAATTACTGAAGATGAATGAAGGGAAGGGGAAGGAACCCCCTGGAGTGGGGGCCAGAGCTGATAGCACAGGAGAAAGAGAGGATAACCCATCATAGGTATCCTTAGATCCTTGAATAGCAATCACAACCAAGTTCATTCTGGAAGGTCAAGCATCGACCATAGCAGCAGGTAGATCCTTCCCCTCTGTGATGAACTCCAAGGCTCTCTACTGCCTCTAGGATCACATGTAAACTCCTCTCACTTAGCCTTTCACAACTTGGCCCCAACCTATCTTTCCAGACTCACTGTGCATTCCTCCTCTTTCTACACTCATTTAGTCAAGGTGGCCTTTTTGCTATTCCTCACACCCGATACCCCATCTCCCATCTCTGAGCCAAGGTACTGGCCATCTCCCATGTATGAAATATACTCTCTCTTACTCAAAGAATTCCTTACCTCCTTCCAGATGAAGAAGATTGATTTCCCTGCTTAATTCTGGTCTTTTGGAACTCCTCATTCCATTGAAGGCTTAGCTCAAACACTGAGGTCTATACAAAGCCTTCTCTGGTCTTCCCAAATCCTAATGCCCTTACTCCCTAACCACTTTGGATTTATTCTGATTGTTTCTCTTTATATACTTAGAGATGCTGGAACCCCTCATAGAACGACAACAGGGACTATTTCATGCTTTTGTCTTTGTATTCCCAAGCGCCAAACACAATGTCTTGTACATAGGAGGTGCTTGATAAATGCTTTAGATCGACTGATTGATTGCAATTTCCCCAAAAGAATGTAAGCCCCTTGAGGGAAAGGGTTGGTTTTCCTGTTGACTTTGTGCTCCAGGTGCCTAACAGAGTGCAGTTCCAATGGCTTCATAAACATTTTATTGAAATTCTTCCTTTTCGAAAATCTTCCTCTGGAAAATCTTGGATTTCATGGAATCTTCCTCATAGGTCACATAGTAGCTGCAACCACAAACTTACCAGGTGCATCCCTTGGCCAGAACCATTCCTCTGTAGAATGGGTTAGCTGGGTCTGAAGTTGAATAACTGATCCTGATGCATAATAGATTGGTTCCAGCTGTTAAAGCCAAACCATTCAGATAAACAGGCAAAAGGATGCTTGGCTATAATTTCCTTGTGGGGATTAAACATCAGAACCTTAAATGGAGCTCAAGAAACTCTTCTGTGTCTGTCCTCTCCTCAATATAATTTGGGTTCATGAACTCAGAATTAGAGCAAGAATGGACCTTAGAAGCCATTGCATTCAACTCCGTCATTTCACAGATAATGAAACTGAGGTGCAGAGGGTAAGTGAGGGTAAGGAAGCCTGCATTGCTTCATGCCTTGTCAATACTTCAAAATCCTTGGGATTTTGCCAGAAGAGCAAAAATCCTGTGCCACAGCTAACCCAAGTTACTAGAAGCCAAGGTCTAGTCTGAGTTGTCAGAGGCTCAGAGGAGTTCATTCCATTCCAGAAGCATTTATTAGGGTCCTGCCATGTGCCAGACATTGTGCTAGGTATATGAAGACGAAAACAAGAGTCTTGGCTGTCAACTAGGAAGCATCAGAGGTGGGGATTCTGTCCCAATATTCCAGACTCCATGTGTACTGCTTTGGACACTATGTCACCTCCTCTCTCCATTCTCCAACCTTAAGTGATAATAAATGGTATTTCAATTCTGCCTAATGACAGCCAGTGGCATCATCATCATCACCATCACCAGTGTTTATATAGCTCCTACCGTGTGCTAGGATCTCTGCTAAGCACTTTACACACATCCTATTTGATCCTCACAACAACCCTGGCGGGGTAAGTGCAAATATTTCCATTTTACAGTTGAGGACACTGAGGCAGACTGAGGTTGAGTGCCACACAGCCAGTGGCAGACAGAGCTGACACAATTTTAGCCATCGAATCATCATGCAAGGGGTGAAGGAACAAGGTTGTCAATATTCTGGATCTCTGCAGAGGAAAGTGCCATGGGACACTCAGTACACTTTGTCATGGAGAGGCAAAGGGATGTGGATTGTGAAATTGTCTTTTCATGGGGAGAAGTCCAGAGCTGGGCAGCTTCTTCTATTGTTAGGACTTTCTGATACTCCTCCAGTCCTCTTTTGTTTTAAACATAAGATATATTGTTTGTTGTAGGTTTTTCTTTCTCTCTTTAGTTGCCTATTAAAGCGATTTTTTTCAGAGGAATGAAAGTCATCCAAGGCTACAGGGGAACATGTTTCTGGAAGCTGGCTAAAAAGCACACATTGACTCTCTCCATCGGGCTGAGGGTTTGGGCTCCTTGACAGACAGATGCAGGGGGCCTGGCTCTGGAGCCCATGTTCTTTGGTTGAGAGGCTTCATGGAAGACACTGTGTGTTCCGTGCCAAGAGGTGAGTGATTTTTCTAAAGCTGAAACCTATGCACACCTCCAACCAACTACATCGGCTGGCCAGGGCAAAAGGGGGAGATGGGTCTTATTTAGTTTGATCCTAGGGTTTGACGCCATTCACCAAAGTATTCAGCAAATTCCTGTTAAATGTCAATCACCATGCTAGGCCCTCAGAGAGCTTACATCTAAGGAGAGAAGCCAACCTAAAGGAATTTGGCAGCGGATGTGTCTCTAACAACTGAAGGAGGTGGGGGCCACTCAGAGTGGCTTTGTCAAGGAAACAGCCCTTGGGCTGAGCTTTGGACAGAAATGGGGCTTCAAGGGACAGGATTAAGAATGGATGACTCTCAATTAATTGGGCATGCAATTGAAAAAGCTAGAAAAAGAACAAATTGAAAATCCCCAAATAAATACTAAGTTAGAAATAATGAGAACCAAAGGAGAGATTAATAAAATTGAAAGCAAGAAAACTATTGAACTTATAAACAAAACTAAGAGTTGGTTTTATGAAAAAACCAATAAAATTGATAGACCCTTAGTCAATATGATAAA
>CM053582.1:561207135-561227788 GCA_028627135.1 Pseudochirops cupreus | reverse complement strand
GGAAACTATTCAGTGACTTGCTTAAAGTCATGCAGGTGGTAAGCACTAGAGGTAGTATTCGAATCCAGATCCTCTGGCTTCATAGCTGATGCTTTTCCCAGAATACCATGGTACCTTATGTTCTTCCTTGTTAGTCTCTGCAGCCTTCTCCTAGACTCCCTCGCCCACAATCCCTCAACAGGGGTTGAAGGCAAGAGCCCAACTTCTATCCAACAAGTACTTAACTGGTAACTGACATCTATATAGTGTTCTAAGATAAAGAGAACACTTATCTCAACTGACCTCACCACAGTCCTGTTAGGCGAGAGTTGGAAGCATCAGTGTGCCCATTTACCAGCTAGAGAAACAGACCAGAGGCACCGAGCCACTTCTTCATTATCATTCAGCTGATAAGTGTCTGAAGAGGAATTCAAACCTGCATCTCGGGATCCAAGTGCTGGTGCTCTCTCAACTCTACCAGCCAATGGGAGAGCTTCTGGAGAAGGGTGTGTGTGGAAACGGAAAGGGGTCTTTCATAAAGGGTGATTTTGAATCAAAGAAGACCAACTCTATTAATAATAGAAAGCTACTTCCTCGGTGCATTCATGATTCCCTGCTGCGCCTTTGCCAAGTGAGGCCAATGTTCTGGCTATAGCCAGCTAACTCATGGAATAAAGAGTTATTCTAAATAGCTAGATGGATTCTCAAGCGGGAAGCTTCCTAAAGTATTGTTACATTCCTACGATTATAGCTTTAGAGATGGGAAGGAAGGATTTTCCAGGCCTTCTTTGTTGTTGGGTTTGAGTTTGAGTTTTTTATTGCACTGTCATGCTTTTTCCCTTTTTTAATTAGATTTGGGAGGGAAAGAGGTCCAGGCATGTGATTCCTTGGTCATGGGGAAGCCTTAGCTGAGGATACTCCTTCCATTAATACAGGTCAGTGCCTTCTCTCCAATTTACAATCTTACAGAATTGCCAAGAGTCCTAAGAGGTTAAGTGACTTGCCCAGGGTCATGCATCCAGTAATTTGAGAGAAATGAGATTTGAATCCAGGTCTACTTTCCTCAAAGACCAACTTCCCGTCCACCATCATGCCTTGTACATATTAGACCTTTAGGGGATAGTTTACTGAATTGAATTCATAGGATCATAAATAGATCGAGAATGAGAAGGAACCTCAGAGACTTTCCTAGTCTAATCTCTTTCTTTTACAGATGAGGAAACTGTGACCCAGGGAGGAGCAACCTTCCAAGGTCATTCATTTTGTTATTCTTTTAATGTGTCTGTTTAACATATATTTGTCAAATACTTGCTTTGTGCAAAAGGCCATGACTGTGCTGGCTTTTATTCATTTTGGGGGCGAACGTACATCTATTTTTTTTTTGTGAGCCAGGGAATATTTTTATTTAAAAAACAGAACACTAATTAATACAAGCATGGAAGAGTGGCTGCCTTGCCTTGTTAGGATTCAAGTTATTGTAATTATTTTCAATTGTTTTGTATGCCACTTCTAAAGCCGCCCCGCCCCCTCCACCTCCACAAGGTAATACGGCATGAAGAGATTTGGCGTGAATGCAAACTGTCATTCTGATGACACAGAACATTTTTTTAAGAGACTCCAGACCCCACAGAATTGAAGACTATAAATATAGAGATTTACTGCTTGCATTTTGTAGTATATCTGAGCAGCCACAAATCAAAATTTGGTATTTTCAGAACACAACAGATTACAGTCTGGGCCTGAACTCACTGGGTCAAAATTGGCCCCTAGTGCTGCAGTTGTATCTTTAAAAGCATTAAATACCTAGGAAGAAATGACTTGATATTATGAAATTTATAGGGCCGTAGTATGCATTGCCTCAGGACAACTCTAGGGCCCCATTCTCCCTTCATCTGGGAAATAAATCATATTTTAGTACCCAGTGGCAAATGGCTTCCTTGAGAAAAGGTTGTTTTTGTCCAGTGCTTAGAAAGCAAAAATGAACAAGAGGGTTGGGTTTCATATCCTCTGGAGCCGGGTAGGGAACCTGCGGCCTTGAGGTTACATGTGACCATCTAGGTCCTCAAGTGTGGCCCTTTGCATGTGGCCCTTTAAGTTTGGATTCAGTCAAAAGGCCACCCTTGAGAACCTAGAGGGTCACATGTGGCCTTGAGGCTGCAGGTTCCTCACCCCTGCTGGAGCCTTGGCTGAACCCTTTGTCTTAGGATTATGACATTCAAGCTGGGAGGGGCTGAAGAAGTCACCCTCTTTTTGCGTGTGAGGAACTGAGGCCTGGGGAAGGAAAATGTGTTCTCCAAGGTAACCCAAACCGTAAATAACAGAGCAGGGATTCAGACTCAGGATGTCTGACTCTAGAGCCCATGTCCTTTTCACTGTGCCAATGGTAGCCCTTTAAAATGTAGCTCTTCCTTTTCAGTTTCTGCTAAGACTCTCACCAAAATGCCCAGAGCTTGGGGTCTACAGTTGCTTCTTATAATTTTTGTAGGCTTTGGAGCTGGAGGTGGCTCAGAATGGGGTGAGGGAGATTCTAGGTACTTGAAGGTTTTGCCACCAGAGACCAAGCGATGAAAGGTTGGATACAATAAGTCCCAGATGCTTCTGCACGTAAGGACCATTCTAGCCAAGTGTAGAGTAGCTTCATCACCACTTTGGTCAGAGGAATGATCCAAAGACAACTGGCTGTGTCACCAGGAAGCTGCAGTGTATCCCTAGCAGGAGTGTCCAGTTTGATGAAATGAGTGATTCTTGACACTCAGAAGATATTGACCTCACAGAGCTGTGGGAATTTTCTCAGGATAGAAGCAGGACCTCTAGTAATAATCTAAATTTAGAGGTAGTTGCAGTGTTTAGAGCAATTAATATGAAGACAGGAAAAACTGGGTTCAAACCCCGCCTCAGACATAAGCTAACTGTGTGACCAACATGTCACTTAACCTCCTTCAGACTCATCACATGGAATCCTTGAGAAGAGGAATGGGGTATTGCCTTTTAAAGAACTTCTCTAAGCACAGTGCCTGGCCCATACCAAGCACCTAATAAATGCTCATCTACTCAATATTAGTCAGTTGACCCATCTGTAAACTGAGGAGAAAATGATCTCTTCATTCACAGATCATTCTGAAGGTTAGAAGAGATAAACATATCTAACTGTGCTTTGTAAACCTTAAATTTCTGTACAGGCTATTCCAGAAGTCTTAGCACAGGCTCGAATTTTTGTATTCTAAAACTGAAGACTTGGGGTATCCTAAATAAATGCTAGCTTTATTGGAGCCCCTGTTTTGATCTCCATCCATCAGGGGTGAACCTTCCTTTCTACTATTGCATAGCTCTTGCACTATTGTAGTAAACAAACTCATGAGTCCAGTAGAGGCAGAAGATGGAACTTTGTGTAGTAGAGTCTGTTCAAGTCTGGACTCAGACACATCCTGGCTATGTGACCCTGGCTCAGTCATTTGCTCTGAACAGCTCTCTGATACTTTAAGTGGCAGATGTGCCCACATACACTGGCAGAGGAATTTTCCTTCTCTGGGAGTTCCTATGAAATCACAGGTCTCAGGTCTGATCCCTATCCTACCAGTAATTTCTCACTGTCATGACATCATTGGTCTTCTTGGAACAGAAAGGATGAACAACACCAATTGCCAAATGACTCTTCAGCTGTTGTTTTTCCAAAGAAGATGGTGATAGAGAAGAGTCTATTACCTTTGGTTTTGAAGACCTCTGGGTGAGCCTCTTATCTCCTCTATTGGAATAAGAACTCCTAAAGGCAGGGACTACCTTACCATTCCCCTGCATCCTCAGAAATCAGCAAGGTGCTTAGCGCATGGTGCTGTTTAGTGATTTTTCAGCGATTTCAGACCCTTCGTGACCCCTGTGGGGGTTTTTATGGCAAAGATGCTGGAGTAGTTGTCTATTCCTTTCTCCAGCTCATTTTACAAATGAGGAAACTGAAGCAAACAGGGTTAAGTGACTTGTCCATGGTCTCATAGCTGGCAAGTGTTTGAGGCTGGATTTGAATTCAGGTCTTCCTGACTCTAGACTCTAGACTTACCACTGTGCCACCTTGCTGCCCACTTGGCACATAGTAAATGCCTAACAAATGCCTTTCATACACTCCCTCCCCATCCAGATCTCAGGACTCAATGGGTCTGTAATAATAACAACTGACATTTAGATAAAGCTTTAAAGCTGGCAAAATATGTTATGCATTTGATATGCCTGGGCCCTCATAACAACCCCATGACGTATTTCCTATAGGTATTCTTAACCTGATTTTATAGACAAGGAGACGGAGGCCTAGAGAGATTTAAGTGAATAGCCCAGAGTCACACACAGCTAGCAAGTGCCAAAGGCAGGATTTGAATCCAGGTCAGGTCTAGTATCCTCTCTACAGTGCCAATGTGGCCTCTTCCTCAACTTTATAAAGTTATTCCAGTCGAGTTTAGCTAGGCTGCCTCAGCTAGGTGCATGGGGACTTATCTGCCTTTCTCTTTGCAAGTGCCAAAGGCAATATCCAACTTCCAAGCACATTTTGGGGATTTGTGGTATTCTCCACTGGGCTATAAATGGATGGTATTGACAGCTCTATTCGGCATTCTTAAGCCAAAGGGTTGCTTTCCTTTGCATTGAAATCAGAATCAGATGGCAGGCATTCCACATTTCCATGTGGAATGGTTTTATTTTCATAATTGCAAAATTACATTTACAACCTAATACCCTATGACGGTTTCCGTTTTCAGGTTGTTATTGGTTGTGTTTTTAGGGGGCCCTGTGTCTGGAACATAGCTGAGGGAAAACAGTGTATGCAGCATTTGAGATGTCTATTTGTTGAGATTCTAATACTTGTGCTTGAAATATCTCACCATATGGAGACAAAGACATTTCTGGTGCATTTGACTATGTGTGTGTATTCCACTGGACGCTTTTTAAAAAATTCTTTCTACGTACATTTCTTACCATCCTCTTTTCATAACTGTGGCCAACCCTGAATGTCCATAGAATTAACAAAATTGGTTTTCACCAGGAAATTCTAGTAATAACTCACCTTTTGGTTTACAAAGCATTTCACTGTAACAAGCAACATAAGATAGAAAATGTAAATACACAGATGTGCAGACTTACACACATGTGTATACATCTGTACTGGTCTTGATTGGATTCAGTTCTCAGTGTGGGTTCAATGTTGGGAGGAAATGAGGCACTAGAGAGCAAGCAATTTAACGCAACAAGGACACAGAGCAAGGATACAGTTGTACAGTTTCTCTGGTCATCTCCCACCCTTGACTCCATCTGGTTATCGGGGCAAAATATGGTGAAGGACATGGTGATCTGGGTGGTCTTCAGGAATCCGCCAAGTCTGAGGGACTTAGACTCTACATGGCTGGGACTTTGTCATCAGCTTTCTGAGATGACCAGGAAGGTCTGTCCAGGAAAAACCATAGTCAGTCAGGGACTGTGGGCAAAACTCTATATTTCTCTTAGTTAAAACCTTCCCATGTTGTGGGTAGGAGGAAAGAAGTCATGTAAGGAAAATATCTGTCTTATTCACAGTCTATACCTGTGACTTTTATCAATATAGGGAACTGTTCCTACCTCCTATGAAGATCAGCAACTATGTAAGGAACTGCCCCCAGGCAGGTCAGCATCCTTTCTGCAACTTAGAAAAGTTAAGTGACTTGCCCAGGGTCATACAACTTCAATGTCAGAGGCAGGGCTTCTAGGTCTTCCTGACTCCGAACCAACCATCCCCAAATTACTCACTGGACCATAATTCTGGAGCTAGAAGGAGTGGGGGGGGGGCTATCTAGTCCAACTTCTTCATTCCACAGATAGGAAAAGTGAGTCACCCAGCAATGTGAGCTGACTTGCCCACAGTTGTACCAGTAACATGTGGCAAAGCCAAGATTTGAACCCAGGTCCTCTGCTGACATGATATCCAGTCTTCTTTTGATTATTAAATACCTGCTACATGTCAGGCCCTGATCTAGAAATTTAAGATATGAAAATGAAACAGGTCCTACCATCAAGGAGCCTGAAGTCTATTAGGAAAAAAAACATGTGCACATGGAAATACATAAAAATGTACTTTAAAAGTAAATGCAAGATCATATCAGGATGGAGTCCCCAGAAGCAGATGGATATTGGAAAAAGTTTAGAAAGAAGGATTTCAATTCTAGTCTGAGGAATATGCATTTTTCCCCCAGAAGCAGTAGGGAGCCATTGTAGGATTTTGAGCAAACACTCAATAACAGATACTAAGTACTGCAGGATCTGGAGCTGGAGTCATTGGAAATGAAGGTCTCACAGGGAGAAAATAACAGAGATGAGTCAAACCCAACTTCTGTGACCCTCCCCCCAAAATGGCCTTTTGGTTTTATATTAGTTAGGGCTAAGAGGAGGGACCATATCTCCCTTCCATTCCTAGCTTTCTGCTATCTCTTTAAATTAAAACCACTTGCTTATCACCAATCATCAGTCATTAAAAATTTCCAAAAATTGTCAGAAGGTAGAAACAGGCCTAGTGTGGGGTGTTGGCTTATTGAACCAAAGGCAAGGGTAGGGGGCTACTTATGGATATTGGAAGCTTGCAGTCTGTCAGTATGTTTTCCTAACAGACACAGCATCCCTCTAGGCCAGTGGTTCTTAATCTTTCTGATCTCTGCATCCTTCTGGCAATTGGAGAAGCCAGAGTCCTGGCTTTGTGGACTCCTTTTCAGAATCATGAAGGAAACTGTTCAATTTCATTTGGAAATTAGTGAAAAATGAACTTTTTTCCTATTTAAGTTCACAGACTCCCTAAGATCTACTCTTGGATCCCTTCAGGTCTTTAAGAATTCTTACTCTCTAGTTCTAACAGACATATCTGGCAAGGAGGAGAAGGTCTTGTTCGCTTCCTCCAGCCCAATCCAGGCCTACCAGTCCATGGTTTAGGCTCAAGCAAGAGCAGATTGGCCTGGTCTGGCCAGAAAAGTTCCCGGCCATAACAGTACCTAGCACAAGGTCTGCCATATACGACTGGTACTCAGTGAGTGCTTGCTGATTGATGGATTATAAGGATCCAGAGGTAAGGGAAGGTGACTGATACTTTTGAATAACTACACTAGTAACTGACTGTAGCAGCAACCACACTGGCATCCCCAGGATGGCTGCTAGAACAGGTTCTTAGATCAACTTTTCTAGGAAAGATAGCTGTTAAAGGGGTCAACAGTCTTTTTTTAAATTACATTCACTAGTTCAGGGGGAAAGTCAGCATCCTGAACTTCAGAAAAATACAAAGGAAGTACAAGCAGAGAAATAAAGACCAACAGACAAGACTCTGACTGCATGAATCAACTATACACTTTACATACATCCCTGGACCAAAAGAGCCTTTACATTTGAGCAGTTGGGGAGCTCTGAACATATGACCACTAAGAATCTCCAACAGGGGATCACAAGATTCTTCTCATAAGCAAGCCTCCAAAGCAAAATACCAACTCAGAGTATATATACACTTCTCAGAGCCAAAAGTCATCACAACTCTCCTGACTCAATTCCTAATTAGAAATTAGCAAAAGGTGTGAAAGCCTTCCTACAAGCAAGCCTACCCTAAGCAAGCTTCCCTTAATGGGCTCCACCACGGAGAGGCCTATTAATGGGCTAGGAAGATCTTAAATCCCATTAACATTACACTGACCCAAGAAAGGCAGTGCTTCAGAATCAACAGTAGAATCCAAGGGGCAGGAGGAGAGACACCATTTATTGTCACATTGTGGTTTCATGAAACCAGGGACCAAACAATATCGACCTTGAGCAAATTGCTGTCACTTTTTTGTAGGCGCCCTTTTCCACCTGATTGTATGATGCAATCCCTGTACTTTAGATGCAAACATCCAAGCTGGCATTAGCATTTCAGCTGTGATAGCCAGTATCTCCACAGTGGGAACCAGCTGAGTTTCAGCCATGGCAGACGGATGTTTGTCAGTTGTAGCCAATGGAAGAAAGAGCTCAATACTCTTATAGTCCTGGAAGGACCAGACACGTTGGCCAGGAGAGGGAGCCAAAGAGCAGAAAACATGGATGGAAGAAGAGAAATGGGGTCTAGAGATAGAAGAACGTCCCTCTCTTATCTCCCATAGCCTGGCCTGTAAAACACAGCAATGAAATTCACTTATTCATGGACTGTAAATTGAAGCCCTTTCTTGATTTCATTGGACTTATGAAGATAAATGGAGACAAAAGTTTATTTTTTGAAATGAGAAGACAAAGAGAAAGATGGGGAGATAAATGATATAAATAGATAGATGAAAGATATTGATAGATGATAGATATTGATAGATGACATATAGATAAGTATATAGATGACAGGGTAAATAAATACTATATGATAGAGGAATGATAGGGATGGATGGATGGATGGATGGATGGATGGATGGATGGATGGATGGAAGGTAGTGTTTATTATGTGTCAACCACTGTGCTAACCAAATCCAAGCAAACAAAACAGCCCCTGCCATCAAGGAATTTACAACCTATTTGGAAGATAATCTATAAAGTGAAGATATAAAGTGTCTAAGGGGCAGGGGGATCTGTGAGTATGGGGTATTTTGTCGGCTTCTATCCTTGCCAGTCTTCGATTATTTTCTAAATTCCAACTTCCAATTTACTAAAGAACAATGCCCCCAATGTCTTTGTAACCCCAGGTGAATCTGAGTTAAAGCTTTTGCTACAGAGAAATAGACTTCAGAAGTAAATGGGGTCAAGAGCTAGAAGGACTTCAGAGGCATCTAGTCTGACCCCTTTATGTTACAGATAAGGATACTAAAGGCTGGTTATGTGACTGGTCCAAGGTCATATGGGTTCAAAGTAATAGAGGAGAATTACATCCAAGGCCTCAGACTCCAAGTCTAATTTTTTTTTCCCTCTGTCTTGTGTTGCTGTTTCTGTAACAACAGAGACCAATGAAGTAGGATTATCAGGCTTCATTTCAACAAATGTTTATTAAACATTCATTATCACCATTTGATCCTAGTAGGAATAGTGTAATGTGATAGAGAAAAAGAAATATATTTGTGTGTGTTGTGTGTGTATGTATGTATGTGTGTGTGTGTGTATACATATATACATATATATAGGAAAATGCATATAAAGAAAATATATGTGTACATATAAATACATATAGCATAAATTAAAAACACTTAAAGGTACTTACCCTCAAGAAGCTTACATTCTACTGGGAGAAAACACCTTGTGCACAGATTGGTATAATGCAGGGTTTGGGATGAAGAGCACAAAAGAAAGGTCAGACCGAGAGCCCTTGGGAAATCTGCAAAAGGAAGGCCCTAATAAGTGGGCAGATTAGGGAAGACCTCACAGAGGGAAGAAGCATTTCAGCTGAAGCTTCATGAGAAAATTCTGCCTGGCAGACATGGGGAGGGAGGGCATTCCAGGCATGGGAGCAGCCTGTACAAAGACACAAAGTAAGGGAATGGAATGGGGCTGGAGAGTAGCTTATGTAGTCCATAACGGCAATATGAAATAAAACTGGAGGCCTGGGTGGGAGCCAACCTGTAGAGGATCTTAAATGCAAAGTAAGAAGAAACAATAGGGAGCTACTAAGAGTTCTTGAGCAAGGTAGTGACCCAGTACCCTAGAAAGGTGATTTTGGCAGCCCTGTGATGAATTTGTTGGAGAAGGGAAAGAGGTGGGGTCAAGAAGACCAATCAGGAGGCTACTGCATTAGTCCAGGCAGGAGGGGATGAACAGTTGAAATAGAGTTGGAAGGAACAGAGGCAAAAGGTGTCATGGAGGTAGAATTGACATGAATTAGCAATTGATTGAACAAAAGAACTGAATAAGGGTTTTAGCTAAAATAACTCAGTTTACCAAATTGGATGATGGAGGATTTAGTGGTAGCCTCAGATAGGCTTGGGGAGACATCATTTGCAAGTGTTTTGTACATTCTGTAGTTCCTTTCAGTTTCACCATCAGAGTCCTCAATTTTTCCCCCCAGAGAAGAATTGGCAAGTGCAGCAACCCCAACCCAATGTTCCTATCTCCCCAGAGGGTAAAAGGGAATTTGGGGAGCTGATCACCCTGTTCCAAAGGAAGTAGTTGGGAAAGATAAGAAGCAAAGGTGTGAATCACAGCTTGGCTTTGGTAGGGGTTCAAGTAATAGCTAGCTTTCTGTCTCCATGCCACCTGAGCAGTGCGGCACTCTAAATTTAAATCTTTTGTGCTGGCCAAAGGAAAAAAAAAAAAACAACCCTTTTCTTTAAGGTGGTGATGGCCTGTTCTCTGTTTTGAAACATTTATGCACAGAAAGTATTTTTCTTGACTTTTCAAAATGTGGAAAGGGAAGAAATATCAGGCTCTCTAGAGTAGGTTCATTTATCTTATCATTGTCCAAACATTGTCAGCTCCTTTGATTAATGGTCAGTTCATTTTAACAAGCATGTGGTAATGAATCAGCCAGGACTTATTAAGTGCCTACTATGGGCAGGGCACTGTTATGAGCCCTGGAGATAAAAAAGAAAATAGTCTTTGCCCACCAGGACTCTATCTTTCCACTGTGGGGGGTGGGATGAGGGGCCAATGCATTAGAATCCTGTTTGTGATGATAAAATATTCCATGTTTGTATTTCTTTCCTTAGTGTGATTATAATCACCAAACACCTGGTAGACTCCTCATTCTACCGAGCGAGCTTGGACAAGTTATTAAAATGGAAATGAAGGTCCTTTTCCCTTTTGGCTGGGTAAGTAGAGATTGATGGTAATGTTAGCATTTACTTTCCTCTCTGCCTTCCTTTGCTTTTACAAAATGTTCAATTTTGGTAGCATTTTGCCTAGAAAACCATCAAAGTAGGGTTATGAATGGGCAGGTCCTTGTGCAGTTAGGTGTTTGTAACAGTATTATTCCTTGGTTTCCTTCATTGGGATGTGGTTTTTTTTGTTTGTTTGTTTTTATCCAGAGATCCAAGGGGAAATTTGTTCTACAGAGTACTTTATGAGTTATTATCTGGGTCCTGCTTGGGGACCTTCAGTGATGGGAGCCCATGATGTTAACCCATTCCACTTCTGGGTAGCTTGGATTGTTTGGAAGATTTCTTGCCCTCAAGACTTGCCTTTTGGCCACTTAGCTGCCCTTTATCCCCCAGTTCCACTCATTTGGAAGCCAAACAGAGCAAATCTATAAAGAGTTGATTTCATCCGCTTGGATCAGCCTGTCCCATCAACGCTCTTGCTTCCACATGACACCCTTCACATTCTTGAAAACAGTTATCATGTCCCCTCTATGTCTTCTCAGGGCATTCCCATTTCCTTCAAGAAGTCCTCACATGGTATGATATCCAGGCCCCCTTCACTGTGCCGTTTGCCCTCTTCTCAATGCTTTCTAGCTAATCTGTGTCCTTCTTAAAATGTGACTGATCTTCTCAAACAAAACCTGGTCGTGTTTCTGTACCATCTATTCATCTTAACAATAACCCATCTACTGGCCAGCAGGGTCATGAAAACCCAACCTTTGTCAGTGGACACCTTTGAAGGACAGTGTTAGATCTGATTTCAATTTACAGATCCTCTACTTTCTAACTGTGTAACTTTGAGCCTTGGTTTCCTCACCTGTGAAAGGATGGGAGTTCTACTAGATCAGTAGTTCTCAAACTTTTTAATCTCAAGAGCCCTTTATACTCTATGGACCCCAAAGAGGTTTTGTTTGGGTTTGTATGGGTTACATTTATCCATATTTACTGCATTAGAAATGAAAATGTCTTAGTATATAATATTTAATATATGACATATAAAAATAGTTTTGACCTCATAGATCTTCTGAAAAGGCTAGAGGGTCCCTGAACCACACTTTGAAAATCACTGATTAAATATTTATAGTGCCTTCAAGCTCTGAAGTTCTATGAGTCTACTGAATGCTTATTATGTGCATTAGGCAATCATAACCTTCCTCAAAAGGTTTTTTTTTGCAAATGGTAATAAAGTATTCTTTTCATCTGCAAACTCAGATTCATTTTTCCTGTTCACATAGCAAAATAATTAAACCAGACTATCTTTCTGAGTGATTTGGTTGGAATTAGTTATAAGTCTGAATTATAGAATATTTAAAAGAGAAAATGTAGTTCTGTTACTTAAAGTTACACAGTAACTTAAAACACTAACTTTGTTGGTAAGTAGCAGTCCTTAGGGGGCCTACTAAAATACATCATGTCTCATATGAAATTACTGCATAATTGTTTTATGCAAATAGACTTCTTTCTAAGATACTTGAAGGGGCTTTAAAAATAATCAATTCTCATACTCATTTTAGAGATTCATTTTGCTAATTTTGTTTATGTTGTTCACTCATATAGGAAGGAAAGATTTTGCTGAGTACTTGTCTCTCAGCCCACCTAATTGCTAAACTGTCCCAGGTTGCAAATCAGCAGGTTATGAATTACTGAGATTTCCTTGTACGTGTATGTGTAAGCTGAAAGATAGCAGGGAAGAACAATTTTCAACCTTAATCAATTGGGCTCTTATTTACATGTCCTTTTCCAAAGGTAATTGTTTGGTTGTGTGTGTGTTTTTTTTTAAGTTATTACATTTTTAACTAAGCATTCCTGTGTGATTTATGAGGCTGTTTGAATTTCTCTTGAATTCCTGAACATTGAGCCAAGCTCACATATGTATGGTAAATAGTAAATGAAAGCCATTTGCAAGCACATTAAAGGGGTCAGACCTCTCATAAAGACAGAAGGCACTCATTAAAAACATCCCATCTATAATACATGTATGTAAGAATGCTTCTTAATGAAACATATGGCCTGTGTCAAACACAGCTCTCAAATGGTTCAAATTCCCTGATGGCCCTTTTTGAATTAGAGTTTTTAAAAAATATTTTCCTATTTTCAATTTGACTTATTAGGTTAAAACTTATTATTTTTAATTTTCCTGCTATTATCCAGTAAAGAGAGTGCTGTACTTGGGGTCAGAGGTTCAAGTTTGAAAGCTTGTGTTAGCATTGTATGACAACGGGGAACTTATTGAACCTCTCCTTGCCTTAGTTTCCCAACCTGTAAAAGGGAGACTAGAAACACAGGCAGACCCTGGAGGTATTGTAAGTTCCATTCCAGATCACTGCAATAAAGTGAAAATTGCAATAAAGTGAGTCACACAAATGTTTTGGCTTCCCAGTACACATAAAAGTTGTATATATACTAAACTATACTCTGTTAAGTGTGCAATAGTATTATGTCTTTTAAAAAACTATGTAACTTAATTTAAAAATAGTTAATTGCTTAAAAAAAATCCAGACATGATTTGAACCTTCAGCAATTAGTAATCTTTTTGCTGTGGAGGGTCTTGCCTCGATGTCGATGGCTGCTGACTGATCAGCATGATGGTTTCTGAAGGTTTGGGGACTGTGGCAGTTTCTTAAAATGAGCCAAAAATGAATTTTGCCACCTGCAATTGATTCTTCCCTTCACAAAAGATTTCTCTATAGCCCACAAGGCTGTTTGATAGCATTTTACTCATAGTAGAACTTCTTTCAACATTGGAGTCAATCCTCTCAAACCCTGATCCTGCTTTATCGATGAAGTTTATGTAATATTCTTCTATATTTTAGTGTCTTAGAGAGTGGAGGGGGGCTGAGAGGAGAAGAAGAGAGATAGTCATTGAAGTAGTCAGAACACACACACATTTATTGATTAAGTTCACCATCTTCTATGACATGGTTCATGGCATGGCACACCAAAATAAATTATAAGTAACATCAGAGATATCTGATCACAGATCACCATAACAGATACAACAATTACGAAAAAGTTCAAAATATTTTGAGAATTACCAAATCGTGCCTCAGACACATGATGTGAACAGATGCTGTTGGAAAAAAATGGCGCCATAGACTTCCTCAATGCAGGGTTACCATGACCTTGAATTTTCACAACAACAACACACTATCTAAGGAAAAGCACAGTAAATTGAGGTCTGCCTGGACCTGCCTCTCAGGGTGTTTGTGAAGAAAGCATCTTGTAAACCCAAGGAGTTAAAAAGTATCTGATAAATGTGAGTCCTTCCTGTTATTGCCCAGTAACTGTTTTCTCTTTGGAAAGTGAGACCGCTTAGGACAGAGCTGCTTTTAATTTGAAAACTATTCTTGACTACAGCCATGGGAAAGTTGACTTGTCAGTCACAATCACCTGAAAGTCAAGCTCTTAGAAGGAGATCCATGGTATTAGAAAAGCATTGTCTTAAAATGAGGCCGTCTTGTGGATAGAGTACTAGCCTTGTAGTCAGGAAGACCTGACGTTAAATATTGCCTCAGGTTTGTACTAACTGTGTGACCCTGGGCAAGTCATCTAATCCTTGTGTCTCTCAGTTATCTTGCCTGTCAAGTGGAAATATTAAGGCCACTTACCTCCCAGGATTATTGTGAGGAACAAATGAGATATAAATGATTAAATGTTAGAGTATTTTGGTAACCTTAAGGCACTATATAAATGGTACCATTATTATTATTAGCAAAGTAGATTCAGAACTGCTTTTTTTGTCATGCATTTCTGAGTAAAAAAAAAGTGCCCATGCCTCACATATGTATATATTCTCATTTATGAAATATATGCATGAGTTACTATGCTAGTAATTATTTATATTATAAAACTTACACACAAATATGAATTTAAAAGGATGGGATAGATTATATAGCACTTTGAAAATATTTTATCTGTTGGCACAAAAAGCCTTTTTGCTCTCGCCAAAATAGCATAATTAATAATGATATTCTTAGTGACAGCAATGTGATGGAATATGCTTCATTATTTTTTAAAAGCTGGTATGACACTATGATACAGTGATTCAAAGATCTGTTTCTAAATTTGTTTTATTTCAAAATTTGGATTTAATGCTTCTTGTAGGTGAAAGCTAATTTCACAAAGAACCATGGATCCAAATGGAAGAAATGCTTCAATAACTGAGCTCACAAAATCCTTACACCCATTTTTTATTCCCATTCTCCAGTGATACTCAACACTTTTGTTGAAATTCGGCAAGTCAGTTTCCATCTTCCTTAGTGCCAGTTTAAGAATTTTGCGACCAGAAGGTGTTGCATTTTTGTAGTTTTAGCAAATGGGTTCGAAACTGACTAGAACTCTTCATTTGAAAGACTTTTAAGGAGGTTAGATATTTTTGAGGATAGATATGCTCTCTCTCCCTCTGTGGGGGCAGCTAGGTAGCACTGCCATGGATAGAGTGCTGGACCTGAAGTCAGGAAGACTCCTCTTCCTGAGTTCAAATCTGACTTCAGATACTTCTTAGCTGTATGACCCTGGGCAAGTCACTTAACCCTGTTTGCCTCAGTTTCCTCATTTATAAAATGAGTTGGAGAAAGAAATGACAAATCACTCCAGTATCTTTGTTAAGAAAACTCCAGATGAAGTCTCAGAAAGTCTGACTCAACTGAACAGCAGCAACATACTCATTGACATCTTAATGGGGGAATCCAATGCAACAATTGAGGACCTCCAGTGTATGCACATGGTCTTGTGCCAGACTCTAGCTCATGTACTGTAGAAGGGGAAGCTCACTCCTGTGGTGATCTCAAAATTCCTACAGTCTGCAAGCAAAGAAACTGGCTTCATTTTAGCTGCTCTTCACTATTCATTTTAATGATGATCTATATAAAAAGAACCAATGGCCTTCCTAGCAGGAAGCATCCTTTTCCTTGTATCCAGGACCGCCCTAAGGAGCCAAGCATCTCTATTACCATTGGAATAAATTTTTAATGCAGAATAAAATATTAGTGTTTAGTATCATTGATTCTTAAGCTAATATTCTCCCACAATGATGTGCTAATTGGGCAGAATTAAATCAAACGATGGGCTATTTTCAGAGTTTTTGAATCTAACACTTGTGACTTTTTTCATTCATTTCTGGGACTTTGATTAAGATGAAATGAATTTATTACATAAAAGACTGGAAAAATAAGGGCCCTGAGCAGGAAGGCCTGCCCACAGTGATTAGACAAGGAAGGGATGGAAGGTTAAAGGAAGCAAAGGAAGAAGAAGGGAAACACCCATGTTTGTGGCACTGTTTACTATAAAGTAATTCAATGAAATGAGCATTTATTAAGTGCCTTCTAGGCACAAGTCTCTGTGCTAGGTGCCAGGAATACAGAAGCAAAAGTGAAGGGGTTACCGCCCTTGGGGTATTTCTATTAGACTTGAGAGAATCCTGGGTAGAGAATCCTGGAACTAAAGCCTATAGTATATATATATATATATATATATGTATATATGTATATATGTATATATGTATATATATATACACATATATATATATGATAATTTGGTTTGAGAGGCAAGAAATAGTAGTTAGAAAACTACTTTCAATACAAGAAAGACTTAGGTTCTAGTCATGCCTTTAACACATACTGCCTCTAAGACACTTAACTTCTCAGTCCTCTATATAATTGTAAGACTAATTTTTAGAAAAGATGGCAACCTAAATTGATAGAGGGAGTTCCGTCACCTGGGAGTTTACTATGCCAGCAAAATCACAAGTCCAGTTATTATCCTTATCACTAATTTTGAGTGAAAGGCAGCATGGGGTAATAGACAAAGAGTTTTATCTCAAAACCAGGAAGACCTGGTTTGAGTCTTGCCTCTAATACCGACTGGCTGTGTGACCCTGGGCAACTCATTTTAACTGTTCAGTGCTCTTGGTAACTCTAAAGTTGCTGAGAAGGTGCTGACATAGATTCATATGAGGAATTTCCTCATTGGATGCTTTCTATATTAATGAACTCAGAGATTTAAGCTGTGAAATTTCAGGCTGGGGGAGTAAGATCAACAATAAGAAAGACAAGCCTTGTATACATAGCGTTTGATCTGAGACTTAGAGGGAGAGTGACCTTTGAAGAGACAGATGAGAAGGAGAACACTCCAGGGACAGGGACAGGATTCTATACACAAAGACAGAATCAGAGGACCATTGATTTATAGTTGTAGACCTTGGATTTGAACTCAGGTCTTCCTGACTCCAGATCTAGCATTCTATTTAGTGAGCCACCAGCTACACACACACACACACACACACACACACACACACACACTGTATGTGTGTGTGTGATGGGCTTTCGTCTGACTATAAAGTGGGATCAGCTATAAAAATCTACTCCCATTTTCATCAAGGATGTCTGTCTCCATGGATGCATAGTCTACCTTCTTTCTCATTTCTCTTCTATCTTTGAGTCTGGCATTAGATGGAGTACTGTACCAGCCTTGGATCTCAGGTAGAACTAGGTTCAGATCTCTTCTGTGACTCTACATGTGTAGCTTCTAGCAAGTCACTTCACATAGTTGAGCCTCAGTTTCCTCACTTGTAAAATGGAACTAAAGCCTATAGTACTTGCCTTTCAGGATTGTTGGTCAACTTCAAATGAAATGATGTATTTTAAATGTGCTGTCTAGTCTTCAGATGACCATGTGTCATTTGGTATCATTTTATTGCTACCATTAATCCCCCACAGTGCCTGGCACATCCTAAAAATGCTTGTGGGCTTAATTAAAAGTACTATTTGTGAACTTTTGCAGCCTCTTGGAATATTTTTCTTCGTTGTGGTCTTAAAATTTTAGCTTTGAATGACTTTAAAATTGTGTTACCTTGAGCATAGATTTCTTTCATATGTATTTAGTCAAAACTAGCTTTTCTCAATTTCAGTTCCTCAGATACAATTATCACTTTCTCCCATAGTACATTGTACTGAGTGCCAATATGGAGGATTTGCTTTCGTCCCTGATGAGAACAGATCACAGTCATCCCAATGAGCATTGATGCCATCAGGTCTTGCTCAGTTTGCACCATGATGACCTAGCCACTCTATGAGGGCAGTTTCCACCTACAACTGTCTTTTGTCTTCTTAGGAGCTTATGCAATTAGTAACCTACCATCTTCCCCCTCTGTAACCTTTCAAAGCAGTTTATGGCCTAAATCCTTCTGTTCTTGGTCTCTTTGGCAAATGAAGCTAAATACCACCTGATTATTGGCTAAGGTAGCTCGGGGGATCTTTTGGTCTCCTTGTTTTGTTAACATGGGTCAAATTTATCCCAGAAATGGTAGGAGAATTATATCATTTTGTTTATTTCAATTTTTATATTGACATTCTATTTGAACAGATAGGATTGAATCTCTGTAACTACATACAGATTTGTCTTCTAATCTTTATCCTTCCTCCTAATAGTGTTGATTTTTTAAAAAAAATCGTTGTTCTTAAGTAACTCCTATTTTAGGTGCACATGGGAAGTTGGTTATAAAATTACTCCTCAGTGATCATTTATTAAACACCTACTATTTCCAAGTGCTGTGCTAAGCTTTAAGTGGCAGTCAGCCACCTGTCCATTAAGATAGAATTAGTGTCATTTTTTGCAATATTATTCAGTCATTTATGGACTTCTTCCTGAAGAAAATACCAAAAATCACAATAGCATAGAATTTGAGAATTGAAAGAACCTTCAGTGGCCATCGGATCCAACCCATATATGAAAGATAGGGGTGTGTGTGTGTGTGTGTGTGTGTGTGTGTGTGTGTGTGTGTGTGTGTGTGTGTACCTATTCATATACCTGTAACTATATAACATAATTAACAAGTGGTCACCTAGGGTTTCCTTGGCAGGGGAACCCACCATCTCTCAAGGCAGTCCATTCCACCGTGGAACAACTCTAATTGTTAGTAAGCTTTTCCTGACACAGACCCTACTTCCCTTTCCTGTTGTTTTTCCATGGCCGGGTTGAGGGAAGAAGCCAAAAGAGTGGCAGGAAGGAGTAGCAACTGACAAGGGGGTGAGGATAACTAAGATTAAGTGACAACTTCCTGGCAATGCCACTCACCAGCCTGGCATAAAGCCATACCTCCACCACAAGACGCCCCATCCTTCATTGTTAGACACACAAAATTTCTGTTTGTTTATTCTAATGGTTCAAGTTCCTTTTCTATAAATAAACTGTTGAGAGGACTCTTTCTGGTCCATCAACACAAATGTTTTACTGATCCCATAAGTGGCCATTCAGTCCAATCTCTATCCAAAAAGAGTCCCCTCTATTATATAACTGTGGTCATTTAGCCAGATGCTGAGGATCTGTTTTAGCCCCTTGTTTGCCCTCACTACCTCATTTTTTGTTTAGGAAGAATTTTATCATCAAAAGCTACTAAAGATTTTGCCTTTGCTTGAAGACTTCCATGGAACCAAAGGTATGCTGGAGCCAGCTCAAACCAGCCAACAAGAGCCAATTGCTAAATTTTCAGTATAAATCTCAAATCTGCAAATATTACAAATAAGGGCTTGAATTATTGTTTTATTGTTTGTCTAGGTTTAAGAAAATGATGGTGAAAATAAATGTTAACAATACAGATTAAATTTAGAAGTACATCCTTTTTTTTTCTTTTGGAGAGCTTGTTCTTAAACATTTACCCACCTAATCCTAGATAGAACCCATTATTTCCCAGAGCAGCCCATGCCTCTCTGAGAGAACTTGCATTTTTCACATTTGCCAGCAATCTAATTTAAATCTGTCTCTCTGAAACTCTGCCACTCCCCCCATATTGCTCTGAGTTCTGGACTCTGGGGAACAGAAACAGAATTTTCTAATATTAATCCCTCTTCTATAAAGTGATCTTTCAGATACTCGAAGATGGATACCATGACCTCCAATCAAATCTTTTTTTTTTTCTAGGCTAAACATTCTAGTTCCTTCTACTAATCTCCGCATGGCCATCATCTCAGGGCCTTCATCATTGTGGTTTCCCTCCTTTGGATGTTCTGGCTCATCAGTGCTCATCTTCTTAAACAAATAATCCCAGACCTCTCTCCTAATTACTTCATTGCTCATTCACATAGCTTAAAGCAAATAAGCCATTTTCTCCCTGGATGGCAGGTAGGTGGTGCTAAATGAGCTTGGAATCAGGAATTCACGAGTTCAAATATGGCCTAGACACTATTAGCTGTGTAACCCTGGGCAAGTCACTTCACCCTGTTTGCCTCAGTTCTTCATGTATAAAATGAACTGAAAAAGGAAATGGCAAAGCACGGCAGTATTTTTGCCAAGAAAACCCCAAATAGGATCACAAAGAGTTGGACATGACTGAAATGACCAAACAACAACAACCAATTTTCTCCTAGAAGAATTATGTGTTTGATTATCCAAAAGCTCCTTCAATGGGACAGTGCCTCTTACACACAGGCAAAGGGTCCATCAGTCTGCTAACTCCTTGGGCCATAACTAAGATCCTTGCTTTTTGAAAGACCATTCTTTCCCTTCTTCCCTCGTCACCCACCCCCACTGGAAGGACAAGCAATTAAATACAGGCTGTACATGTGTAATTATGTGGAACATCTCCACAGAGGAAATACTGTGAGAGACTGATTATATGTCCTGCCTTCCTATCCTGCTCCCGCCTTGTTCTATTCTCTACCCTGTCCCTGTCCCTTTACAGAAGTGTGTATTTCCAGCAACCCTCCCCCCCACCCTGCCCTCCCCTCCATCATCCCATCTCTCATTCCCATCCCCCCCACTCTCCTGTGTAGCAAGATACCCAGTTTAGAGTTTATGTCATTCCTTCCCTAAGCCAAATTCAGTGAGAGTAAAGTTGATCCTTTCCCTTTTGTCTTCCTGTTCTTCCCCTCCATTGTAACAATTATCCTTTGCCTCTT
>CM053582.1:561187423-561206635 GCA_028627135.1 Pseudochirops cupreus | reverse complement strand
GAGACAGCTCGGAGTCCTAGAGCCCTAGGAATCACAGTCCCACCCACTGGTTCTACTTACAATCCTGCCTCAGTGGTCATGACCCAGAGAGGCAATCCCCACAGAGAAGGGCCCGCCATACCCACCAAATGCCAATCAACTGTCACCCACAGGGAAGGCAAGCCAGCCTATGTTAAGCGGGAAGGCATCTCAAGGGAGAAATAGAAGCTGGTATGTGCCAGGTGAGTGAAACTGCTGCTGCCAGCACTGTGATCACAAGCTCCCAATCAGACCATGATGGATATAGCTCAGGCCCCTGAGCCTGAACACTCCCAGACCACTGCAAGGGAAGCAACAACTCCTGTGGAGAGATGACCTGAACTACCAAAAGGCTCAGAGAAGAATGTCGTCAATGACAAAGTGATCGACACTATGGCATGGTTCAACATCAGAAATGGAAATGGTTTAATCAGCTGGAATCACATTAAAGAAGAAGCATCCCTATGTCATTGCTGCGGTATCCTGAAGATCACAATATCTTTCCATAAGATTTGCTCCTGAAACCTTCCCCATGTGTTGTCTCCCCCAAATAGAAGGGGAGCCTTGAGAGCAGGGACTGTCCTTAGAACAGTGCTTTGCATATAGTAAGTGCCTAATAAATGCTTTTTCACTCATTCATTCATTCACTCATTCATTCTTCAAGGGCACAATGATAGAGCCAAAATTGAATTGGGTCTTGTGGCTCCCGGATTAGTGATCTTTCCTCTATACCATATTAAGAAAGAAGTGTTTAAATCAGACTATGGGAGAGAAGTCCCAAATCTCTTAGAAAAAAGTTTCATTCCTAACTCTCATTCACCTCTATTATAAAAGTGACAGATTGCTTTTCTGGATATTATAAGGATTTTTTGGAGGGAAGAGTAGGAGGGCAAGTACTATAGATGTTATCTACAGACAAGGAGGCTCAGTGGATTTGGATGACTTGCCCAGGTTCATACAGATAGTAAGTGTCAGAGGTAAGATTTGAACTTAGGCTTCTCCTGACTCAATGCCCAGAACACTATCTGCCATACCATGTCAGCTCTCATATTTGAACTCATTTGAGCCTCACAACAAGCCTATGATGTAACCACTATAGGTTTCATAGACTAATTTTATAGATGTAGAAACTGAGGAACAGAGAGGAACAGAGTCCCCATATTATTGGGACTGTATTAGGTACTTTTTATGCTTACAAACTGAATTTCTTTTACAGGTGGGATGAAATGAATATGTTGGGTGGGGCTGTATGGAGGTTTAGGTGGTCAGGTTTTATGTATCAGATACCATTTGAAGTCTAGCTCTGTTCATGAGTTCCTTCTTCCCTCTGTATCCAAGTTCCTTCTTTCCTCCAAGGTCCAACTCAGAAATCACATCTTCCACAAAACCTCACTTGACTTCCCTCACATCCAAATTCTTTCCTGCTCCTTAAATTTCTAAAAAAAATACCTTTTCTTAAGCTAGAATTCACAGACAGCTAGATATTATAAGACATGGAGCACTAGACTTGGAGGCCAGAAGGCTTGATTATAAATCTTGCTTCAGACACTCGTTTTGTGATCTAAGACAAATCACTCAACTTCCTGAGTTTCAAGTTTCCTTATCTGTAAAATGGGGATATTAGCAGCGATTTCCCAGGGAAGCTATGAGGCTAAAATGAATTTGTATATATAAAGTTCTTCACTAAACTCAAAAGCCCTACAAAATTCTTCTCTTCTTCCTCCTCTTCCTCCTAATTATTATTTGCTTATCTTCTCTCATACATTAGCTATTTGACTGTTCTTTCTAGTCTTTATATGAAATGCTTTTTGAGAGCTAGACCCAAGCCCTAGATATTTATGTACAACAAGCAACCAGTACAGTGTCTGCATAAAGCAGGAACTTAATAGAGATTTACAAAGTGAATGTATCCGTAGTCAGTCTAATCTAAAGTGTAAATAATGAACATTGGGATAATTGTCCCCAGCACATTTTTGTATTTTAATTTCAGATTTTTTAGTAGGATCTCAGATTTAAAGTTTGAAGGAACCTAAGAAACCATCTTAAAAAAAAGCCCAGTTAGTTAGCCTAGGAGTACAGCACTCTCTCTCTGCCCCCAGCCACTGGTCCTGTCATCAGCCCAGCCCACACAGCCATCAACCAGGGAAACAACTTTGGTGGAGGAGAGGTCAGCCACTGTGACCAACTGTCAACTAACTGCCACACCCAGGGCAGATAAGACAGCCCAGCTGAATCAATACAGCTCCCAGAGGAAAAGACAGGAGGCAGCAGGTGCCAGCCAGGTCAAACCACCACCACTACCTTAACCACCATCTTCCCGTAAACCCTGATGGTGACAGCTCAGGACCCTGAATTCCACAGCCTTGGGAGTAGCAATGCTTCCAGGCACATTCCCTCAGCCATCTTTCTGGGAAACAGTCCCTGTGGACATGAACCTGGACGGGCTCCTGCAGGGGCTACAGCTCCTGAAGACCCAGGAAGGGAAGGTCTTCCCACCAAAGTACTTGACTCTGTCTAATGGATAAATATCACAAAAAGATTTTATTGGTGGAAATAACATGAAAGAAGAGGCATTAACCATCTGCTTTGCTGCTGCACTATATGAACCATGGGACCTTTCCATCAGATTTAGAGCTAAGCCTTCCAAAGATCACAGCATCCCTACATTAGTACTCTTTTAACTCTTCAGAGCTCAGCTTGCTGCAAGAGGAAATCTGTCACTGAAGAAAAAATTGGAAAGAATGGCTGGACCCAACCAGAAGAAAAGTCTGTGCTGAGTGTTACCGCAATCTAAAGGTGCTTAGGAATCAATATCTCAAAGAGGGGAAAGATTTTTTAAAAAATGGAAAAGTGCTCACTCCCCTACATGCACACGGGCACATGGGCACACTTGTACACATGCATGTGCACCATCTCAGTGAGCTTTGCAACAACCCTATGAGAAGGGTATTACAGGTACCACTATCATCTTTTTACAGATGAGGAAACTGAGGTTCCAAGGAGTAAAGTGACTTCCCCAGAGTCACACAACTACTAAGTATCAAAGTTGGGTTTCCAATTTGGATCTAGCTGACTCTTGGAGGTGTTAAAGCAGAGTCTGAATGACCCTTTACTGGGTATCTTATAATGAAAACTTCCTTTTGGGTATGGGTTGGACAGATGGCTGCTAAGCCCCCTTCCAACTTTCTAATTCTGAGCCCAAGACTTTATCTACTATACCCTACTGCCTTAGAATATAGCAGACCTTCAATTTTAAAGAAGCAATTAAACACGGAGTTGGGCAAATTGATTTTTCAAATGAAGTTAGCAAACTACCGAGCCCATTCAAGTGTAAACAAGGAGATTTCAAAACCATTAATTTTTACAAAATCCAAAGCTCATTCTCAAAAACTCTGGATCCGTGACAACAACCAAAGCCTTAAAATTATATTGGCACTGTTTGCGAGCAATGGCACAAAATGAACTCTGGCTTTAAAGAGTTTCCAGATTCCTTTTCCTAGCTTCAGGAGCCATCTACTGCACAAAGGCCGAAACCCAGAGCTTGGAGAATGCCCCTGTTGGAAGAAAGACAATGTCCCTCAGTCTGGCCCCTCATCTGGCACATAGGAAAAGCTCATCTTCCTTCTGGATCTAATTGAAAGGTCTGTTTGTTGTTTTATGAACTTGCTAAAACCTTGACCAACTTTTCCCAGTTTCAGAAATTCATGAGGACTTTTCCCTTTACTCTCATATCAGGGAAGAGTGTACCCACTAGGTAATTACCTAAATATGCATAATTGTTTGGAACACAGTGACTTAAAACAATGATAGCTGTTGAAATATTGTCCCCTTTTCTCATGCAATCCTGTTTCTCAACAAGGTAGAGGTGGGTTGCTGGGATTTTTGGTCACTTTCATTTTATTGATGTGTTTTGTTTTGACGTTACATATACCTACAGAACAAAGTGAAACAGATAAAAAAAAACCCTCATAATCCAGTGATTTCCCCATTACTGTCTAGAGTACCCCAGGATCATAACATACTTTTCATTATTCCTCACCTCCTTGTATCCAGTCTGTGGACATAGTCTGTCATCTTTGCAGCATCTCCCTAAGACACTCCTTCTCTTCTCTGCCCTGGCCAACATTCTAGTGAAGACCCTCATCACCTCGCACCTGAATTATTGCAATAGTGGCTGGTGGGTCTGCCTGCCTCAAGTCTCTTTCTGCTTCAATCCATCCTTTATTCAGCCGTCAAAGTGATTTTTCTAAAGCACAGGTCTGATCATGCCACACATTCCCTGCCCCCAACACACACTACACTCCAGAGGCTCCTGATCACCTCCAGAGTCAAAAACAAAATGCTCTTTTGATTTTGAAAGCCCTTCATAATCGAGCCCCATTCTCCTTTTCCCATCTTCTTACACCTTACTCCCTGACCCACACTCTCCAATACAAGGATGATGATCCATGAAAAAGTCCCTCCATCTCCTGACTCTGGGCATTTTCTCTGGCTGTCTTTCATGCCCAGAATGTTCTTCCTCCTCATCTAGTCCCAGCTAAAATTCCATCTGGGGGCCATCTCTACTGGTCCTGATCTATATCCTGCCACTGGACTTAGACAGATCTGGAGAAGAAAGTGACGCTAATGACCTTGCATAGCCCTCCCTCATTGAAATCCAATTCACTTGCAAGTCAGGGAATCATCTTCCTGATGTCACGGTCCTCTTTGAGAACAAAGGACAAACAAAAACAACAACAAAATTCCATCTTCTACAGGAAGCCTTTTCCAACCCCTCTTAATTCCAGTGCCTTCCCTCTGTTAATTATTTACTCTTTATCCCTGTATATAGTTCCTTGAGTGCAGAGACTGTCTTCTGCCTTTTTTTCATTCCCAGTGCTTAGAATCTAGCACATATTGTCTATCTATGCACACTCACATGCATATATGTCACATTCTGCTCCCCATGTCTGTAAGAGATAGCATGTTTTATCACTGGTCCTCTAAAATTTTGAATGGTCACTTTTTTGATCATAGTTCTTGTAATTTTTCAAAGTTGTTGTATTTAGAGTGCTGTTATTATTGCATAAATTATTCTCCTGATTCTGGTCATTTTATTCTGCATCAGTTTATTCCTGAGGGTCAGACCTATGACCCATATTGAGCTATATAGAGGGAAGTGATTCCTGCTTGACTGAGAGACACTGAATACCCCTGTAAGGAAGTTAATGGACCCACTTGGACAGAGGATTAGAGACAGGTGGGTTGAGGGAGATGAAGCATGGACTTTTGAATGGCTAACATGAGCCTCCAGAGTAGTGGAGGAGATGGGGGCCATGCTCCTTAACTGCCTAGCAACCCTGGGGACAGCTGGTAATGGATTCCTCAGAACGAGAGGGTCTCCTCTTTCCAGGTTTGAGCAGAAATCTTAACTCCATCCTGGTAGAAGAGCTCATGTACACTTCAATGCTGTGTATTCTCTGAATATACCCATTCTGCATAACTTCTCCAATTTCTGTTTGCTAGTTTCTTTGATAAAAAAATTTACTAGCAACCCAGTATTTAGTGGGAAGTGGGCTAAGTTGGCTAGAGCAATTAGCAAAGCAGTTTTTATTCAGAAGCTCAATACTCTTAAACGAGAGATATTTAAGTGGTGACATTAGATATGAATTTAGGCCAATATCCCTTTTGGGGAGAGGAGAATTCGCCCTGCCTCAGTGGACCTGCGTCTTACTTGGCTCTCACCTCCCCACTCCCAGCTAGGCAGTTAGTGCTAACAAGCATGCCCTTGTTCCTACTTTCAGCATAGGTGGGATAGCCTCCAGGTATCCCTTCATGCCACTCCTGGCAATATTTATAGACAAGGCAGCCCCTCATTGGCATGTCTTACACCTACATCATGTAATTTGATCCTCACCATCCAGTGCAGGAGGTACTCTATTTACCCATTTTACAGAAGAAGAAACTGAAGCTCAGAGATATAGTGACCAGCCCAGGGTCATACAGGTAGCACTGTATGAGATGGGATTCTAACCCATGATCTCTGACTCCACATCCCTGGTTCTATCAACAGTTTAACAGGGTGACCTCTATTCCATGACAAGGCATCTGGATCACTGACGACTGTAAGATTCTTTACTAGAGAGCTTGAAGTTGGACAGCCACAAGTTTATGTTAGTCTCAATTTAATGCTACAAATACTTAACAGTGTACTATGACCCTTGGGAAGTCTCTTAACCTGTTTACCTTATTTTCCTCAACTGTAAAATGGAGATGCACCTAACCTCTAGGTTTGTTGTGAGGCTTAAATGTGATGATGTTTGTAAAGAGCTTACTTGGCACAGCTTACTTAGCATGTAGTAAGTGCTATATACATATTACTACTGCTACTACTACAAGCCACCATCACCATTAACTACTACTATTTACTACTACTACTAGCCAACATCACCATAGCTACTACTACTACTGCTTACTACTACTACTACTAGCCATCACCACAACTACTACTATTACTACTACTACTAGCCCCCATCGCCATAACTACTACTACTACTAACTGCCACCATCATAACTACTAATGCTAACCACCACCACCACCATAACTACTAAACTACTACCACCACTACTACTAACCATCACCACCACCACCACTGTTACTACTATGATTACTGTTGCAGTGCTAGGGACACAGAGAGAAAAACGTCAACAGTCCCAGCCATCAAGGAGGCTCTGACCACCAAGGGGAAAGACCTGACTCACCGATACAGACACAAGCAATTTCTATAAAGCGAGAGCACATTAACATTAACAACAATAATGTAGTAAGCCATTAGGTTAGGCATACAAAGCAATTCAGTCAGAAAACAAAGCAGGTCTGGACTAAAGAAGTTATGACAAGGGGAAAACAGTTAAGTAAACATGAGAAAAGTTACTAACAGTCAACTAGGTTTTGTTCAGCCCAAGCTCACCTCCAGCACAAGGGTTTCAAAGACAAAACAACAATAACAAACCAAAGGTGAAACAGTCCTAGCCCTCAAGTTGGCATCCAGGGGATCTCCCTTTTCTACAGATGAGTAAAACCTTTCTTGCCATATATGCATATATGAATAGACATGTATTTAAATTGGAGAAATCTTTAATAAGTGAGACCACCAGGAAGGACCTTTCTCAGCAGGGGTAGCTGAGATGGCCCTTAGGGGGGCTTGGCAGTTATTCTGTCTCCAGGGTCACTGTTCACCCTATATCTCTGTCACCAACTCAAGTCACAATCAGGCAAATCTTATCTGGCTGTAAATGCTTTCAAGTTTAAATATACAGCCACAACTTGGAGGAGAATGCATTCAGTCACAAACTTCACAAACAAGAAGGGCTTTAGTTCATAACTAGTGAGTTTGCAAACTTTTTTTTTTTTTACGTTCTGAAACTTAGTCCTTGTTCTCCCTCCAGGTCCCCAAAGGAGAGAACAAAGTCTTTCCTGAGCTTAAACCTTTTACAACCTGGTGTTTCCAAAACTAATAAATGAAGGAGACACAAGTCAGCTTTCCACCGGGGGTGGAGGGGGGGCTGGTTGTCAGAGCGGAGCAGGCAGAAACACTGTATCCTAGGACTCGAAAGTGGAAGGGACCCTCAGACAGCCTCCACTGCAATCTTCTCACTCGGACAAAGAAGAAAGAGAGGACTAAGGTTGGCAAAACTGGAGCCTGAGAAAGAACATCGACTCTGATGTATTCCAGAGGGATGACACTGTCCGTTACTTTATCCTCGTGTGAGTGTGTGTGTGAGTGTGTGTGTGTGTGTGTGTGTGTGTGTGTGTGTGCGTGCGTGCCAAGCGGGTCCCTGTCTATTCAGGGGCGCGCCACAACTTATCCAAGAATGGCAGAGCAAAGCCCCCAGGCCTCCCGCCTCTGTCCCGGGTGCAGAAGGTGGAGCTCCCAGCAGAACTTGAGGCGCACATTTCCCAGGAGTTTTGCCTCCCTGGGGGTTTAGGAGGCGTGAAGAGTGTCCTCGTCCCCCGGCCCTCTCCTCCAGTACCATGGGACTCAGGGAGCCCCCAGAGCTCCTTGGTAACTCTCGCTCCGCCTGGGGCCAACCTGGCAAGGACACCTGGGGCAGGACATGCGCGCAACGTCGAACCCTGCCCTCCCTCGGTCGCGGGGGTGCAAGCCCAGCCTCCCCGCCCCGTTCCTTCTGGGGCTGTAGCTCGCTCACCTGGATACGATCGGAGCTCGCACCTGAGCGCCTGCGGGATGCTGAATGCGGGATGAAGGATGCGAGACGCGCTCCCAGGTAGGACCGCCCAAGCTGCCCCCGGGCCGGCTAGGCGGGCTGCAGCGCGGGTTTTGTAGGCGGTATTCAGAGCAGCCTCCCGGGGCCCCTCCCTTCCCTCCTCCAGGCCCCGCCCCGGGCTCCGCTCCTCCCCCGTGCGGGCCCCTCCTCCCCTTCCAGGGTGCGCCGCACCCCCACCTCCCAGGGAGCAGTTGCGGCCGAGGGGCCGGAGCCGCAGCCGCGGGCACTGGCGCTGGCACAGTCACAGTCACGTGAGCCCAGCTGGTAGGACTACTGCCGCGGCCGCCTCCCTCCCGACGAGAGCCCAGTGGGCACCGAAACGCGCCAGCCTTCTAGCTTGGCTGTGGGGTCCTGCTCGCTCTTGGCCCACCTGCCCGGGAACCCCGCCCAAGCCCAGGGACTTGGCCAACGGGTGGGCAGCTTTGGGAGGGATTGGGGGGGGGGGGACTGGAAAGGGACTGACAGCTGGGGGCTCTGAAGAAGGAGGAGGGCTAGAGGGAAGAGGGATGGGGGAGGGGGAGGGGTAGAGGACCGGGCGGGAGAAGAGGGATAGGAAGGAGAGTGGGAATGGGAGATCTAGAGATGGGGGGCGGGGAGAAAGCCAGTTCAATAGCCTTGTTCTTGAGCTCCTAGAACACAGCTGTTTCTTTGACCCTTTGGGAGTTTCTGAAGTTCTGGCTCAGTTTTCTTAAAGACCTTTCCAACTAGAAGATTTCCACGGATCACTTAACAATAGGGATCAGTGTCAAGGGTTGACCTTTGTGGGCAGCTTCTGTAATCCAGGAATCTGAGGAATGATTTTGTCTCTGGGTTCTAGTGACATAATTAGGCACCAATCAACTGGTTCTGTCTTGGTAGATTACGACTGCCAACCATTAAGACAGACTCCTGGGTTAACCTTCAGCTTTAACTGCTCTTATCTGGAGTGCAATTGACCTCTCCCTAATTATCTTTGCAGTAAACAAGATAAATTGTAACTAACTTTTAATTAAGAAAAAAATTAAATTAAAAGCCAGCGTGCCAATGTTAAATTTGCACCCAACTCCCAGTATTGTCAACTAGTGATTCCTCTGAGTCAGTGTGGGTTATATAGAGCTTTCACTTGCCTTTCAGTCAGGGATTTACAGCTAGAAATGAACCTTTGGGCCAAAAACCACAGTTTGCAGATCAGGTTCTAAAAGGTGAGCCCAGAGAAATGAAGGAATGTGCTTAAGCTGGGTACAGTTAGCTCTTATAAGCCACAACTCGAACTGGGAGGCCTTTTGATTTCTAGGCCACTTCTACAATCAACAGTCCTCCCTCACCCCCCATCTTTCTTTTTTTAAAAATTCTCAAGTTGACAAATATTAAATTAAGTGATCACTTCTATTTGTATAGGGGAGCAGAGAAGATTGAACATAAAATGATGTGTCCCCTAGAGCTTGCATTTTCTTTCTAAAATTTATAATAAATTGAACATGCAACATTCAAAACCAGCAGTCCTTCCTCTTGCTGGAGGGATTTTGTTCAGTTCATTAGCATCTTTATCCTGTGGACAGGAAGGAGGAAAATTGAAATTAAAAAAAAAATCTGTCTGACTTTCTTTTAAGAGCCCAGAAAAAAGCCTGGCAAGGAAGAAGATTGCAGTAATTAACACCCAAGGATAATTTTACACTCTCATTTTAGACAATCATCTGTTTTGCCTGGTTTTCATTATTTTGGATAAAGGCATCAGAGGTATCTCTTAATGCTTCTTAAACATGTGGTCCATTTAATTTCAACGGAGACAGTATTTTCCTTGCAAATTATTTTGTCAATAAGAAAAGATTTTCTACATTGATTGAACATTACAGTTCTTATTAATCAGAAAAAAAAGAAACACCTGATTCTAAAGATGTTGGACGATAGTTGGAGAGGACTTTAGAGGTCATAGCATCCCGATTCCCACTGAATGAAAGTATCCTGACATTGACAGTCCAGCCCTTGATAATTTGGTCTTGTTTCTGCTTCAGTATCAGAGTAACGGGAGCTCCCTAGTTGCTGAAACAGCTTTCGGCTGTTGGACAGCTCAACCTCTAAAGAGTTTTTTCTTTCATAGAGCCAAAGTCTGACTTCCAGAAATTTCCATCCATTTGTACCAGTTTTATCCTCTGGAGCACCTCTTCCATCCCCACAGGATATCTCTCCAAGACAGCTATCGTGCCTTCTCTATCTAAACCTAATTTCTTTCAGGTTAAACAACCTCAGTTCCTTCAAGTATTGCCATTCCTTGTCATCACTCTCTGGATTCTCTCTAGTTTTTTCAATGCCCTTAAAATTGATGCTGGGGGGTGGCTAGGTGGTACAGTGAATAGTACCAACCCTGTAGTCAGTAGGACCTGAGTCCAAATTTGGCCTCAGACACTTAACACTTACTAGCCATGTGACCTTGGACAAGTCACTTAACCCTACTTACCCTGCCCTCCCCCCTCCAAAAAGTTAAAAAAAAAAAAGCAAGTAAAATTGATGCTAGGAACTGAATATAATATTCTGAATGTGGTCTGACTGTAGGACTCTTCATTCTCTTGATGAGACCCTCTTCATTCATGGGACAATTTACCAAGCATCTTCAGTATTGTAAGCATAGCACTGTGCTAAGGAGGTGTAATCTTCTATTAGTGTTGCACAGATATTTTTCCAGGCCATGATTTTACAGAATAGACAATAAAGCAGGAGCTTGGCTTTAACCTGGCATCCTGGTCCCTGATCAGTTCAGTGGAATATTTTGAGTACATGTCTGACGCGGCCATTGGACAGTGAATACCGCTCAGCAGTACTTCCTAGGACAAACAAGAATCGGAGACCTAGATATTTAAATCCAAGTTTGTTTATCCAGAACACTTGTTCTTAGGCCAAATGCTTTTTTTTTCTTCTTCAAGACTAACGATTGAAGGAAGAAAACACGGTTTAATATTCAGACATTGTAGTGAAAAATGCTATCACAAGAAAGATTGCCTGTTGAGATAAGGAAAAACACTGTGTTATGAGGAGACAAAAGCAGCAACAGATATTTATTAATCACTTAATAGATGCAGAACTCTGTTAAATGCAAACAGAGATGAACAGCATGTTTTTAAATTTAAAAAAATTCTTTTTTATTATGAACTCAAGCACCAACAATCAGGAATATTTCAATTTACGAGGACAAAAGAGCTTTACAGACTAGACTGTGAACTTTTTACAGTTTTATTAAGCATATGTTAAATTTAACTTGATAGTAACAAAACTATCCTTATCTCTTCCAAACACCCACCTTGTCTTTCCTATGTATTTTTGTTAGCAGTCTCGTGGATGTTCTTCTCTTTCTTTTCTTTTTTTTTCCTTTCCTTTTCCCTTGGTTTCCCTTCCCTTCCCTTCATATCCTTCCCTTTGCTTCTCTTCCTGCATTATTATGACTAAATGAGATAAACTTTAGATAAGTAACTATTCCTGACCTCATTGAATTTATGGTCTAGTAGGAAGATAAGTCATCACTAGATTAGTGTGTATTTTTCATATAACTATATGTGAAACAGTTGTCTCCCTGATAGAATGTAAGCTCTTTGAGTATAGGGACTAGTTTTCTTTTTGGTTGATTCTGTAATGTTATCTGGCAAGTCCATTCTAAGCACAGTTCCAGTGCCATGCCCTCTGCCTCCTGTACAAGACCTTCCATCACTTGTTAGTGTTTCCTGCTCCTTGAAATTCCCTTGTAGCACCATGAATATACTTTGCATTTCCCTGTCTGTATGAATGTTGTATACAGATGACCCCCAAATCTTAGTTCAGTTTTAGTTTTCCCAAGGGGAAATTAGGAGATGAAAAGATCAATCAGTTCTGCCATGTATCACCAACTCTGGAAGTAAGTCTAGTGGATGATTCGCTATTTATGCCTTTCTTGCCTTCTGCTTGTATCATTGATCAATGTAAGTCAAAAGATAATTGGACGGTCTTCTTAAAATTAATCAGATTGACTTTACTCTTAGGCTTCTAGATTTATGGTCAGAAGAGTACATAGAGGTAACAGGATCAGAGATCGATAGCTGGCTGAGACGTAAGAGACCAGGGAGTCCAATGCTCTGACTTGACAGAGGAAGAAACTGAGGCAGAGGAGGAGGTAAGCTAATAAGGGGCTATGGTAGGATTAGAAAACACATCTTGTTGATTCTAACTCCAGGATCCCACATACATCTATCCCACACTGCCTCATCTAGTCCTATCTCCTCCTTGTACAGAGGAAAATGAGGTCCACAGGGTTATGCACATGGGAAATGACTGAACCAAAATTTGAACTCAGATCCTATGACTCCAAGTTGGACCCTTTCTCCCCTGGCCTATGCTGTGTCCAGAATCTAGCTGGATAGAATCCAGCACGGTCTTCTTGTGGGTTGGGCTTGAGATTTTGCTTTTCTTGGCAAACACTAGCTGGAGAGAAGAGGCCTTCCATGACAGCATTTGTCTGCTCCCACACATACATGAACCAGCTGGTCCACAAATGTACATTTCACCCAGGCTGTTCTTGTGTTTATGTGCCCTATGAAACAGGGGGAGGGCCTGCTTGCTAGAAAATCTTGGTTAATTGCAAAATGAACAAATCTCCAGCAAAAGGCGAGTGGAGTCATTTCGGAATTTTTGCTTTGGGAGAGACAGAAAGGGATCAGAATGTTCTAGGTGTGGGGAACCTGTGGCCTCCAGGTCACATGTGGCCTCCCCACCCCTGAAGACTGACCGCCCAGCCAGTGCTATCAACTGTTATCTCAGCCAAAACCTACAGCAATGGAGATTTTTTTTGGTAATTAATGAAAAGAATTCAGTAAGAGTCAAGCATACAGAAAACATTGACAGGGCAGGGACATATTACAAGGGAGTTGTTGGGGATCATTGATTACCATTTATGGATGACATCTCTTTAAAAACTGCCTATAAAACCAATAAAAAGAATGGAAACATTTCTTACAGTGCTCAAAATAATAGCCAATAAAAGGCTAGACTGTATTGTAGCAATAACCTAGCTGTCCATATGGTTTTTCCCAGCTACAGCTTTTGTGGTCCTCAATGTGTGCTCTTTATTCTTTTATGGGAGAATAAATGTTTTATTTTCCCTTGGGGCATAGAGTTGCACTTCAGTTTAGCTATGAAAATGGGCCAAATGCTATTTCTCTGTTACCCCAGGACGTTCTTACTTATTTGGAACTCCCTCCTTTTCCTCACTCTGAGTAGAATGTAAGACCCTTGAGGGGAGCGTCTGATTTTGTCTTTGTTTGGGTGACCCCAGTGTCTAGATCACAGTAGGTGCTTAATGCCCATTTTTACTTAATTGAATTTCCCCCTGCAATTTATTTTGTCTGCAGACCCCATTTTAAATCTTCTCGCTGCTCAAAATGTCATGAGTCTTATGCTATTGATAAGCGAAGGAACTGTGATTTCAGAAAGAAAGGAAATTCCTGGTGAGGGAACTCTCTCCATCTGTGCAGATTGTAACCAATTTAACGCTAGCACACAGACTCATAGATTTAGGAGGAGCCTTTGGGTCATTGAATCATAGGTCTAGAGCTGGATAAGTCCTCAAATAATCTAATCTAACTCTTTCATTTTATAGATGTAGAAACGAGTGTTCAGAGAGATTAGGACTTGCTCAAGGTCATCTAAGTGATAAGTGGCACAACCAGATTTGAACCCAGGTTCTTTGATTCTAAATCTAACACTCTGACCTACACCAAACCACCTCCCACCACACAACCTGGAGAGTTGAATGACTTACCCAAGGTCACATGGATAGTAAGTGTCAGAGAGTGGATTTGTACCCAGCACTTTTCCAAGCCCAGCCTTTTTTCCGTTATGCCATACTGCGTCAGTTGTTAGTAGATCATTGTTTTTGAGGCCCCATTAAATAATGTGTTGAGTAAGATTTAACTGCAATCATTTCTGTATCTTTGAGGCATAGTTTGATTTAAACTATATGTAAGAATAATTATTTCAGAGCTGGAAAGATTCAGAGCCTACCCTCCCTTCTCCATTTTTTCTGTGAAGGAAAATGAGGCCCAGTGAAGTCAAATGCCCAGCCCAAGGGTATGTGGGTAATAGAAGTAGAACTGGAATTCAAAGCCCACCTCTCTGACTTTGAATTCACCACTCTTTCCTCTGTGTCTTCCTCTACATCAGTGGTTCTCAACCCTCCTAATGCCGTGATCCTTTAATATTCGTATGTGGGCGTGTCTTCATGTGGGCAGACCCACCTGGAGACGGATAGAGGAGCTGTGTCTTGGTTCCTAAGACCTATTTCCGATGGTCTTAGGCGACCCCTCTGACTCCTGTGACAGGGTCGTTCAACCCCTAAAGGGGTAGCAACCCACAGGTTGAGAACCGCTGCTGTATATGGAATTTGGAAATTTTGTTGTTATTCCTATTAACATTTGTGCAAGGTAATTTTAGGAATGCTAAATGAATTTTCACCAGAGGGCACAGGAATCCAACAAGACTAAAGTCAAACTTTACAAGAAAATACTGACGCTAGGAATTTATGGATTTGATTTGAGATGCCTTTCCTAACAAAATACTGAAGAATTTAAGGACTCTAAAATATATTGAAAAAATATTCAATAAAAAAATGTCAAATGCCATCTTAGGAATGGTTCTGATGCAATTTCTGCTAATGGGTACTCTTCCCCTCTCCCCCGCTCCTTATCTTCAAGGAGCATACTATCTATTGACCACCCTGTCTCTATACTGTGCCTAGCATGCCCTGGGTTAGAATCAGATCACATGTGGACAATTGTGACGTGTAAAAAATTACAATTTACTCCTCATTAAGGCTGTGGCAGTTGGATATTATTTCTGGGACTTTGGGAATCCTTATTAATACTTTAATGGATCTATGATTTCTTCAGCAGAGTATAAGTTGCTTGGAGTCAAGTGTTTTCTTTTTGCCAGCACCTAGCATAGTGTTTGGCACAAATCAATTAATAAACATGCATTAAGTGCCTACTATGTGTCTGATACTATGCTAAGGAAGTGCTTAATAAATATTCATTTGAATTGAACGGAGTCAATGTGGACACTCCCTCTACTGCTGCAAGTCATGTTCCCTGCTTGTCCTCTTATTCTGTGTAATTCTTATCTGTGTCTTTAACTCAATCCTTCAATATGGTGGAAGCTAATAGCCTGGATCCCTATTGCCTGAGCATCCAGAGAATCTTACCACGAATTCGGAATCTTCCTGTGGTTTGGACTCAGCATTGTGGAAGCCGACGGTAGAGTTTGAGGGTGTCAGGGGGGAAGTAAGAAGTGATCTAGGCCAGTCCCCTTCATTTTACAAATGAAGATAGTGAAGGTCAGGGACTTGTCCAAGTTCCAATGGGTGGTAAATGGAAGTCAGGGCTTCTAAGCCAGCTCCTTTGACTAAACCAGCTTTTCTTTCCCCTATCCCCCTTTGCCTTGCAAGAAAGTGTCTGCACTATTGGCCAACCCTTTAGGTGAGTGTGCATAGCGGGTTATCCCTTCCATATCACAGGGATCTAGAAAATCCTTGTAAAAGTTTTTACCCTCCTTTCATAAAAGAGAAGGTGTGAATTTTTTCTTTTCCTTTTATGGGGTGTTTACATTACCTTATTATAAAACCTGGGTTAAGTATTTGGTCACGGGATCTGAATTGTCTGCTGGCCTTTGCATGTTGTTTGCAGTTTCCACAAAACTCCCCAAAATTCCCATTTGATTTCTTATGCCAACTCATAATACATCTACACCATTATGGGGAAAGTCACAGTGTGGGAGGCATAATTCTGTTTCTCTGTTTTACATTGTATTTGATCTTACAATGCACTAGATAGTTGAAAAATCTCTCCTAGAGATATCAGATGTCTTACGTCATTCTATAATTATATATGAGAGACATTTTATCTAAAGAGAACCTTCAAGGCTATATTGTGAAAGCCCAATAAATGAAAACTAGCCCACCCTCCGGGGAATCTTCAGATCTTTGTTGTTGTTGCTATTCAAACAGATTTTTAGAAATTCATTTTAAAATTATTTTTCAACGAAAGGATAAAAAGCAGGAATAATATATGCAAGTAATCGTATGATCTAGTGATTTAGAATTTATTAAAAGAAAGGCTTTGGGCTTTAATCAATCCCATCATCAGTTATTTATTAAACACCTACTGGGTGCCGGGCACTGATAGGGGCTGGGGATGTGAATAAAAAGAATGAAACAATTTCTATTCACAAGGAATTTACATTCTTTTAAAAACTTATTTAGTACTTTATTTTTTTCCAAATTACATGTAAAAACAATTTTTAACATTAATTTTTAAAACTTTGGGTTCCAAATTCTCTCTCTTCTTCCTTCCCTACTCCCCTTGTTAAGAAGGCAAGCAATTCGATATAGGTTATACATGTGTAGTCATGCAAAATGTACTTCCCTATTAGTCAAGTTGTGAAAGAAAACACACACCAAACAATAAAAACCTCAAGAAAAATAAAGGTTAGAAAGCATGCTTCAATCTGTATTCAGACACCATCAGTTCTTTGTTTGGGGAGGGATAGCGTTTTTTATCATAAGTCCTTCAGAGTTGTCTTGGATCATTGTATTGCTGAGAACGGCTAAGTTATTCACAGCTGATCATCTTACAATATTGGTGTTGCTTTGTACACAGTGTATTTTGTTTTGCATCAGTCTATGCAAGTCTTTCCATGTTTTTCTGAGCACATTCTACTCATCATTTCTTATAGCACAATAGCATTCCATCATAATGACAGAGCACATTTTTTTCAGCCACTCCCCAGTTGATGGGCATCCTCCCAGTTCCTAGCTCCCCAACACCAGAAAAGAGCTGCTATAAGTATTTCTGTTCACATAGGTCCTTCCCTTTTTGTAACTCTCTTTTTGGATACAGCCCTAGTAGTGGGATTGCTAGGTCAAAGGTTTTATGGCCCTTTGGGCATAGTTCCAAATTGCTCTAAAGAATGGTTGAATCGGTTCACAACTATACCAACAATGCATTGATATCTCATTTTTTTCACATACCCTCCACCATTTCTCATTCCCCTTTTCTGTGCTGTTAGGTGATCTAATAGGTATGAGGTAGTACCTCAGAATTGTTTCAATTTGCATTCCTCCAATCAGTAGCAATTTAGAGTACCTTCTCACATGGCTATAGATGTCTTTGATTACTCCATCTGAAAACCATTCATATCTCTCAATCATTTATCAATTGGGGAATGGTTCCTATTATTATAAGTTTGATTCAGTTTTCTACATATTTGAGAAATGAGGCCTTTATCTGAGAAACTTGCCTCAAAACTTTTTTCACAGTTACTATTGCTAACTTTCTTCCATCCTGTTTTCCCATTCATTCTATTTTCTCTCTCATTTCCTTCTCTCCTGTCCCTCCTCAAAAGTGTTTTGTTTCTGACTACTCCCTCCCCCAATCTGCCCTCCCTCTTATCCCTTCTCTTATTCCTTTTCCCTCTGTAGGGTAAGGTAGATTTATATATCCAATTGAGTGTGTGTGTGTAATTTCATCTTTAAGCCAATTGTGATGAGAGTAAAGTTCACTCACCCCACCCCTACCTCTCCTGTCTTCCCCTTCACCGTACTTTTTCTGGTCTCTTTTATGTAAGATGATTTACACCCTTTTCCACTTTCTCCCAGTGTATTCCTCTTTCTCATCCCTTAATCTTATTTTTTATTTTTATTTTAATTCTTTCTTTCTTTCTTTCTTTCTTTTTAGCTGGAAGGAGGGACAGTTTTATTCTTGGCAGTATACAAGGCTTCACACTTATGTACACGGGAAGGACAAAGACACAGGCTATTCCTTAGTCTTCTCATCTGAACTCTTCATGGTGAACTTATCCTGAAGTTTTTTCCATAAGCCTTTATTCGGTTCCTTCAATTCTTCCAAGGTCTCTGTAGCTTGTGCAATCCTGCATTCTTTCACTGTCAGTCCACTAAAGCTGGTGTCTCTTGGGTGTGGAAATTTGTGTTTGTAATAGTTTGAATGAAGCCGTGCTAAGCTCTCATACATCTGGTCACAGGTCTCGGGCTCAGCAATCTGGGTGTGCTCTCCCTCCCAAAAAGCTTGCGCCACCCGCTGCCATGGGTAAGCAACCCAAGTCTCGGCCCTGTTTGGTCTCGTCCAAACGCCATTCCTCACAGAGCTTAAGAAAACTCCAGTAATGGCTGGCTGCCATCTTGGGCCCCTGTGCTCACCCTTAATCTTATTTTTTAATATCATTCATATTCAACTCACACTTGTGCCCTTTGTCTATGTGTAACGTGTAACTGCCCTAATAAAGAGGAAGTTTGTATTAATTACAAGCATCACTTTCCCATGTAGGAATGTAAACAGTTTAACCTCATTAGGTCCCTTATGACTGCTCTTTCCTGTTTACTTTTTTATGCTTCTCTTGAGTCTTAGATTTGAAGATCAAATTTTCATTTCAGCTCTAGTCTTTTCATCAAGTGTAAAGCCAAGCACGTGCAGCTTTCCAGAGGACTGCTGCTGTGAACAGCTTTAAGGTTCTGGTTATATAGTATAGTAAACTCCCTATTTATTCAGGAGCAAATTAAAGCAAAACATTTGCAGAAATCAAAGTACAGCATTCACAATGTCATAACATAAGTTATCACTAAAGTGGCCACATAGATTTAAACAAAATAAATCACTCAGTAAGTCCTTAACTCACTCATTCTTTTTTTTAAATTTTATTTTAGTTTGCATCATTCATTTCCATAAGATTTTGACTTGCATATTTTCTCCCCTTCTTTCCCCTACCCACCACCCCAAAACAGCCATCCCAGTGTGTCCCCCCTCCCCCAGTCTATTCTCTCCTATGTCACTTTTCAGTAGGGCAGGATGGATCTCCCAACCACTGCCTGTGTATCTCAAGTTCCAGTTGGATGCAGTCAATAATAATAATAATAATTGCATA
>CM053582.1:561162556-561186923 GCA_028627135.1 Pseudochirops cupreus | reverse complement strand
GGTGGGGGTGCTCTGGCTGCGCTCTCCTCCTTCTTCTCTCTCCCATGATCTTTCTTTTCCCCAAAGAAGGAATCTAGGGTTTGGGAGCTGTTCTTACTTTGCTTCTTATGCTTATTCTTACTCATGGTTCTTCAGACTGTGATTTTTTTTTAAATCTCTGTGGGGCTCTGCTTCCAGAAGGGAAAGCTCTGTCCCAAATTGTTGGGGTCCTCCCGGCTGCCGTAGCTCTTAGGAAGATGCTGGGACTCTTCCTACTTAATTCTGGCTGACTGGATAATGAAGACTCCAAGACCGAGGCCCAAGATGGCGATCCAGATCCAGGCCGCTCAATGCGAGAGCACTGGCCTCAGAACAATCGCGCAGTCCCCCTGCTGTCTGCAGGCCGCAGGCAGGAAGCTGCAACGCGGAGGCAGGTGCAAAACCTCTGCCTTTTGCTTTTCTCCTCTGGAGGCCTTTCGGCCGGACTGCTCCTCCCTCCCAACTTGGCAAGCCCCAGTGACCTAGTTCTGAACGATGCTCGCAGCTGCCGCTAATCTGCTCACCGCTCCTCTTGTCTGGCCTCCCCTGGGGCTCAGCAGCGGCTTCAGGCCAGGCTGGTTTCAGTTCACAGTGCTGATATGGTTCCTTGTAGCTGAGCTGACTTTAGTGGGAAGTATCTTTGTGTGTGTTTTGGAGTTCTAGGATTGGTTTAGAGTCCTATTCCATGGGTATTTTGGGGTGGCTATGTGAGAGCTGCGATATGTTGCTGCTGCTATGCCACCATCTACAACTCACTCATTCTTAAGGGACACAAAGTACAAAGGTCAAAGTTCTCCATCCCAGGTCACATTGTCTTAATCTTTCAGTCAAAAAGTCTCTTTTTTCTTAATTGGAGATTAGTTTCCAAGAGGTACAAGGTACAGAGTACATAGTTCTCCCATCCCTAGGCCATAGTAAATCATGATATTCTCAGTCAGCATTAAGTACCCAAGGAGACCTCTTTTCATCTTGACTAGAGGCTGGCTCTCAAATTCCATGGTTCGTCTTCCATGGGTCCAGTTCCTGTCTGAATCTACCCAACTCTCACCTGGATTCAAAGGTAGGCAGCTCTCAGCTCCTTGTCCAGTTCTGTGTTGAAGCTCACATTGTCCAGTCCACCTCAAGTCCTTCGTGGTTTCTGTTTCTGGGAAGACAAAGCTTAACAGAGCCAAAACAACATTCATATACATTGCTGGCACCATCATCAATTCACTTTCTGCCTGTGAACTCAACACAGGACCACAAACAAAGTCTGAGAACTCAACACAAATTGTCAGTATAGTCCCAGGGCCTCTGAAATCCTCCTCCAGGACTTCTGGAAACAGGCAACAAGAAAATCCTCTTTAAGGGCTTCCAGTAAGGTCCCAGGGCTTCTTTATAATGTATTACAAACACAAATCAACATAGACAGAATAGACAGAGTGCCAGGATATCACAAGTTTTCTCCTTCTCAACTCTGCCACCACAAGTGTTCTCTTCTTGGTTCTGCCTTTTCCTAGCATGGACTTCTCCTTATATATGGTCATTAGCTCCTCCCTGTTGCTTCAGCAGTTCCTCCCACTGCGGAATTCACAAGTTATGTTTCTTAACAAAGACTTGATATATTCAGCGCAAGGCTCAAAGACACTTGAACTCAAACAAAGTGCTAAATACTTAAGTAGCTGAAACAAGACACTAAGTACTACTTTGCTTGCCATTACATCAAGAATGCTTTAAAGTCCTCTATTTCATTGAATGTCCATTTTTTTCCCCAGAAGGATTATACTTAGATTAGCTGGATAGATGATTCTTGGTTGTTATCTTAGCTCCTTTGCTGTTTGGAATATCATATTCCAAGCCCACCAGTCCTTTAATGTAGAAGCTGCTAAATCCTACGTTATCCTGACTGTGGCTCCATCATACTTGAATTGTTTCTTTCTGGCTACTTGCAATATTTTTTTTCCTTGTCCTGGGAATTCTAGAATTTGGATAGAATCTTGACAGTTTTCCCTTTGGGATATCTTTCAGGAAGTGACCAGTGGATTTTTTCAGTTTCTATTTTATCCTCTGGTTCTAGAGTGTCAGGGCAGTTTTCCTTGGTAATTTATTGATATGGTTTCTAGGCTCTTTTTTTATCATGGCTTTCAGGTAGTCCAATAATTTTTAAATTATTTCTCTTGGATCTATTTTCCAGGTCGATTATTTTTCCAATGAGATATTTCACATTGTCTTCTTTTTTCATTCTTTTGGTTTTGTTTTAATTGTTTCTTGATTTCTAATAAAGTCATTAGCTTTCATTTCCTCAGTCCTAATTTCTAATGAATTATTTTCTTTAGTGAGATTTTGTACCTTCTTTTCCATTTGTCAGTTCTGCTTTTCAAGGCATTCTTCTCCTCATTAGTTTTTTTGTACCTCTTTTATCATTTGGCCTAGTCTGTTTTTTAAGGTGTTACTTTCTTTAGTATTTTTTGTGTCTCCTTCACCGAGCTGTTTACTCTTTTTTCATCATTTTCTTGTATCATGCTCATTTCTATTCTCAATTTTTCTTCTTTCTCTCTTCACTTGATTTTAAAAATCCTTTTTGAGCTCTTTCATGGCCAGAGATCAATTCATATTTTTCTTAGAGGCTTTGGATGTTGGAGCGTTGATTTTGTTATCTTCTTCTGAGTATGTGTTTTGATCTTCCTTGTCGCTGCAGCAATTTCTATGGTCAGTTTTTTTTTCTGTTGTTTGTTCATTTTTCCAGTCTATTTCTTGAGTTTTAACTCTTTGTTAAAGTGGGGCTCTTCTTCCAGGGTGGAGGGCGCATTTTCCCAAGCTTCAGAGGTTTTGTGTAGCTGTTTTCAGAGTTACTTCTAGGAACCTACAAGTTTTCAGCTCTTCCAAGGTGGTATGATCTAAGGAGAGGTGTATTTACCTCCCTCTTGGCCTGTGAAAAGCAAGGGTCCTGCCTCAGTGCTATCAGAAAAGACCCCTGTAATCTCCTTATGACCAGATGTTCAATCCCCTTATTATCTGTAGACTGAGAACTCCAGAAGCAGCCACTGATACTTCCACTGCTTATTCGGTCACTCTCAACGGCCTGCTCTTGGTTTGCTGGGCCTGGAGTTGTGTTGGCACAGCCTGGACTGGACTGGACTGTACTCTCCCCCAGGCACAACAGACTTTTCTTGCTGAACTTTTAAGTTGTCTTTGGCTGGAAAATGATTTCACCCCATCCTTTTGTGGGTTCTGCCACTCCAGGAATTGTTTTATGGTATTATTCAAAGGGAAGAATGCTCAGATGAGGCATTGCCTTTTCTCCACCATCTTAGCTGTACCTCCTCCAAGAAAATTGCATTCTAGTGCGGGGACAATACACACACACATACATACACATATTTATTGTATTTTTATTTATTTTGCCAAAATTTTTCCAATTCCATTTTAAATTGATTTCTGAGACACTCAGGGGTGCTCTGGGCCATGTGCCACTGTTTGCCTCTCTGGAATGTACAGAGACCTTCCTTTGGAGCTTGGAACACCTGAATTCAAGTCCTTCCTCTTACAAATAGCAGCTATGGAAACCTAAACAATTTCTTTGACCTCTCAATGCCCTGGGTAGCTCCCTAGGACTAAACCTTTCAGAGAAGAATGTATTGATCTATATGGATAGAGAGAGTTTTCTCACCCAGGGGTTTTACATGCCAATGAAATCAGAGGTGCAGTCCCTATATCTGTGGGTCAATAATATTACATTCATATCATAATTTATTCAACTATTTCCCAATTGAGGACACATAGTTTATTTCCAAGGGGCAGCACGATGGCACAGTGGATCGAACTCCAGGCCTGGAGGCAGGAAGACATATCTTCCTGAGTGTAGATTTGGCCTCAGACACTTACTAGCTGTGTGATCCTGACTAAGACACCTAATCTTGTTTTCTTCTGTTTCTTCATCTGTAAAATGAGCTGGAGAAAGAAATGGCAAACCCCTCCAGCATCTCTGCCACAAAAACCCCAAATGAGGTCGTACAAAGTTGGACACAACTGAAAATGACTGAACAACAACAACAAAGTTTGTTTCTAACTTCTTACTATGCTGCTATGGGCAAATTCCAGATGGGCCTTTTTATCCTGTTAATAACCTTTTTGGGATATAAATGTCCTAATAGCAGGATTGCTGGGTCAAGAGGTACGTCCAATTTTGTACAATTTACCATATTATTTCAAGTACTGGAAGCTGCTGATCCCTCTAGTTGTTAAAGCCTTCTCCCCCTCGGAAAGTACCTGGCATATATTTTATCTATTCAAGAATGTGTGCCAAGATGTAAAGCTGCCTAAGGGCAGGGACTCTTGCACTATGCCTGGCAAATAAAAGATGCTTAGAATATTTATGATTGAATAAGTGAAGCAGAGGTCAAGGAGATAGAGAGATCAGTGTGCTGGAATCTTAATTTTTGAGTAAGATCCTCTATTCCTTTGTAGAAAGCAGAATTGAATCCTCAGTGTCCTTTTTGCTTAGAGTTCTTGGGACAAGTTTACATTTCTACATGAATCCTTTCCTGAGCCCTGAACCCTCCCAAACAACATAGCATAGTGCCTGGCACACAGTAGGTGCTTTAAGAATGATTGTTGATGGATAGGATCTCTTAGATCAGTGTACATAGTAGGTATTTTAATAAGTACTCGCTGATAAATCAGTTAATCTCACTCTTTTTAACCATACAGATCGATCAGGAGAATATTGGCATTAAAGGACAGATGTGGCTGCTGGGGGACATTTGGGATATCGTAGAAAACATGACAGAGCTTTCCCGGTCTAAGGCACTCTTAACTTCCTTTTCAGTGCTAGGCCCAGCTGCTTGTCCATCTGCCATATTTGTCTAAGACTTATGGACTGATGTATTAGATCAATGCATTTTTCAACCAACTGTATCTCATAGTCTGCACAACAGCCATTTTTCATCCATTGATTTTTCCTGTAAGGATTGCCAGGGCAATCTCGTCTAAGGCTATGGATCTCATTTAAGAAGCCCCGTCATATTTATTCTGGGGCTTGATGAAAGAAGTATGATGCCATTCACAAATAGGAGTCTAATAGCCATCAACAAAAACATTTAAATGAATAAAATAAAAAATAAATTCATGATAAAATGACAAACTACAAATTATTCATAAATTATTCACAGGAGTAAATATAGGCATTATAAAATACAGAACAGTATTGATAGCATCATATAGGCTTTTGTGTACCCTTCCTATTGTCTTTTCTTTCATAAAGATTTAATTGGAGTTATTATTTTTCCATGGTTAATTGTGGTTCTCTTTACTTCACTCTCCATTACTTGCTGTGTTTCCATATTTTTCATATTCTTTATAATTAGAATTGCTTATTTATACAATATTAATCCCATTACATACATATAGCACAATTTATTTGGTCATTCAAAAATCATTGAACATAAAAGATAATTTCCAGATTTTCATTATTACAAATCTACACAATTTCTAAATGCCATTCTGACTACAGAGATCTGTCTCGAAAGTTGGTTACAAATCTTTTTCTATAAATCATTTTCCCCCTTGTTTTAATAACTTCCTGGTCCAAGGACATAACAAGGAGTTTTTAGAAGAAATCAAAGCTCTCTATAATTATATGAAAAATGCTTGAAATTATTATTGATTAGAGAAATGCAAACTAAAACAATTCTGAAGTACCAACTCACACAAATCAGATTGACTTACATGACAGAAGAAGAAGATGACAAATGTTGAAGGGGATATGGGAAAGTGGAAGCACTAATTCATTGTTGGTGAAGTTGTGAACTGATCCAACCACCCTGGAGAGCAATTTGTAACTATGCCCCAAGGGTTATAAAATTGTTCATACCCTTCAATCCAGCAATACCACTTCTAGATCTCAAAGAGATCAAATAAAAAGGACCGCTATGTACAAAGACATTCACAGCAGCTTTTTTTTTTGTGATGGCAATGAATTGAAAATTGAGGGGTTGCCCATCACTTGGGGAATGGTTGAACAAGTTGTGGTATGTGATTGTGAGGGCATACCTGTGCTATAAGAAATGCTGAGCAGATGTTTTCAGAAAAACTTGGGAAGACATATGAACTGGTGCAAACTGAAGTGTACATAGTAACAGCAGTACTGTATGACGGTCAACTATAAATGGCTTAGCTATAGAATTCTGAAGGACATATGATGAAAAATGCTAGCCACCTCCAGAGAAAGAACTGATGGAGTCTGAGAGCAGGTTGGAACATATTTTTTCTTTCTTTTTTCCTTTTATTGTAACATAGGTAATATGCATATATGTTGTGCACGATTTCATGCACACACTCTATATATAAAATACATAAATATGTGTGCATATACACAAATACACAGACACACATATATATATACATATATACATATATATATATATGTATAAATTGGTATCAAATTTCTTGCCTTCACAATGGATGGGACAGGGCCAGCAGAGAGGGAAAAAATTTGGAACTCAAAATTTTTTAAAAAATGAGTATTAAAATAATTAAATAACAAATTAAAAAATATGTCTACTATTAAAAAGTAACATCCTTGAATTATTATCCTAATAGTGGGATCACTGGGTCAGAGGTAAAAATCAATTTTGTAACTTGTTGTGTATTTCCAGATTGCTTTAGAAAACACACATACCACATATATACATAGTTTTGTAGCTCCACTGAGGGTGCAATGTCATGTGTTTTTCCTCAGTCCTAGAATGTCAAATTTCAGTTTTCACTACTTTTGCCAATTTTATGGGTAGCATTTCAAAGTTATTTTGTCTCACATTTCTCTAATTATTTTAGGGTGTGAACAGTTTTTCAATTTCTCTAACAACTATCTATATTCTATAACCATTTATTCACTGGGGAATGTTTATGTTGCTAGAAAGTAAACCTTGAATTAAAATCTTTTCTTGCTTGTTAAACACTAAAATTGGATTTATTCCTAAATCGTGACTGATTATTATCGATAATTAAATCTTGCTACCCTTTGTTAGACAGTTCTTGAGACTCGTTTAGATTTCATATACACACAACCATATAATCAGTGTGTATACACACATACATACATATACACACATATTTCTCAGACATTTGGAAGAGGCTTGATTGGGTGGTTCTGGGACAGAGTGCATTCTTTTTACCATATTTGGGAAAGCAAAATCCAGACTTTTTAGGCCTCTATTTTTTCATGTGAATTTTTATTGATATATTTTGTTTTTATATCATCTTTATTTCCTCCTATATCCCTTCCCCCTTTCCCCTAGACCTCAAGGTTTTGTGTCTAATTCCTAAGTAACAACCCCAGCCTCAATAATAATTTTTCATGGCTTCTCTATTAGAGGGGGGGAAAGAACCCAGCTATATTGTGACCTTACTTACAAGATGAGAACTTTCCATAGTTAAATTTGTTTGTTTGTTTGTTTGTTTGTTTTAGCAAAGTATAAAATCCAAAATCATTGTAAGGTAATGCTTGTAAAATGTGTGTGTGTGTGTGTGTGTGTGTAAACAATCAAGCAAGATTATTTCTTTGTGATGTTATTTATATAAGTAAAAAATTGAAAATATTTTTCAGGGGACAGTGCTAATGCTAAGTTAAGAATAACACCATCCTATTAGTTCTCTACAACTTCTTTGAGATAAGGAACTTTTGTCTTCACTGACCATAGCTGCCCAACAAGAGTGGTAGATTAACTTTAAGATATAGTACCATGACACAGACGCCATACCACCATACTGTTGGGAGCTTAGCTGTCCTGCTTGGAAATAGCATCATTGTTAGCTCATACCAAGTTCCCTTATGGTGATTTGCAGTTGGGGGAGTGGGGATGTAATGTGATAACTTATTCCTTCTTGATTCTTCAGTTAGAAAAACAAATCTCAGGAAGGTCATTCCCAGCACAAGTCAAGTGACTGGATGGAGGAGGTAGCATAAAACTCAAGTCCTTGTAAAGATATACATACATCTAATGCTAATGACCTTCAGAATTAGTCCTCACAGTTTGGAATACAAGACATATGATGGTGGGCCCAACTTTCAAAGGGTTAAAATTAAGTAGACCTAGAGGTTGGAAACAAGAAATATGACTAAGCCCATGTGATCTGAACTGATGGAAAGAAATAGTTGGCACCTGTGGACACAGATATTCTGCAAAGAATGGGAGTAGATGTGTTCTACTCACCACTAGAACTCCTCAGATACCGGGCATGTTCTCCATGGGTCAGGGGTGTTTTCTGGAGTGAGCAACAGTACACTTGACAAATTGAACCCCCATTACTATACACACAATCTTGTAGGAGAGAGAGGGAAGTATTTAATGGGCACTTCCAAGCACAAGAGGGAATGAGTTCCATCTTCCCTTCTTGCTGAGTGGAAAACTGTTCTCCTGTTCTAGGCAGTTCTTCTCTGACCCTCCCCTGCTCTGATTCTTGAAGGCTTTGCTCATGAAGCACATATCTACAAGCAATCTGAGAAATGATGATGGTGATAACAAAACCCCAACCACAACACCTTAATTATGTGCCGGCTATATACTAGGCACTGACAATAAAGTATCAGCGGAGAATTGTAGCAGAAGATGGTACAACCTATTCAAGAGAAACCTTTATGTTTTTCTCTTGTGTTATATGGAGGTTATAATAACACCTACTGCATAGTTATTCTAAGAATAAAATGAAGTAATATTTGCAAAAAGGACTTTGAAAATATTAAAATCCTATGTAAATGGTAGCTATTACTACTTAATAGAAATATTGGTTATTTAAAATAAATATTTTAAAATAGAATTAAATATCAAGAAATCATTGTTATATTTTGACTTTTTCAATTTTTCCAAATAAGGATTGAGCCTTTTTCTTCATCCTTTCCCAATGCACTCCCTTCTACTCCCCAAGAAAATTTTGATTTTGAGGTTTTGAAACTTGGTTCAGAAGGTACCGGTATCTTTGAGTGTCCTAAAAGTCTGGGAAGTTCTTCATTCTTTCAGGGAAATGAAGAATAATTGTCCCAGGCTTACTTTTGGGGGCATTCACCCTTTGAAATGGGACTTTTTCCAGGTGGGTTGCAGAAAATGGAAAGGCAAATACTGCAAATTGATTTATCACTTCCTTCTTCTTTCATAAAAGGAGTGAGCACAATACACTATCAATCCTGCTGGACTGAGAGACAAGGTGTTCCCCAGTCAATATAGCTGCCTATTCTGGATTGCCACAGAGGTCTCCAAAGGTTTTGTTCTATTTAGAACATCCGTGACTAATCTCGGTGAAGAGAAATTCCTCACCATCCAACCCTGGCACCACCACAGGCACCGCAGCAGCAAAAGCACATGGGAAATTGTCTCGTTGGCTACAAGATTATTGCTCAACACCGGGGCATTGTTATCCAATTGGCCTGATAATTAGAGAATGGTGATATTATAGGCTGACTTTCATTGGCTCTCTTGGATGGTTTCTTTGTAATACAAGCCATGGAAAGGATCTGAATTGGCCCTCGAATTTTAAGTGAGGTTAAAAATTAAACTCGGAAGAAAAGATAACTTTCCCCCTAAAGTTACCCCTCTTCTGGTTGTTCCTGTTGCTGTGAAAGATCTTGTCATCCTGTTAGTCACCCAGGTTTGGACTCTTGGAGTCATCAGCCTTGGTTCCTCAGTCTCCTTCCCCCCACCCAACTGCTCTTGACTGATTCTATGTCAACAATTCCTCTCACATTCAGCCCTTTCTCTCCATTCCTTGGGCCATCTCTTTAGTTCAAGAGTCATCACTTTCTACCTCCACGGCTGCAGTAGTCTTCTAATTAGTCTCCCTGTTTCAACTTTCTCTTTTCCCCATTTCATCCTCCATGTAGTTGCCAAATTGGTGTTGCTAAAGAGTAAGCCCACCTGACCTATCGTTTTAGTGACTCCTTGTTGCCTCTGGGACACAATGCAAACCCCACTCTGTCTTTCAGACATTCTTCTCCTTCACATATTCTGTTATCCAACTTGATATTCACTATACATGACAATACATTTCCCACCTCTCTGTTTTTGCCTAGGCAGTACCATATACCTAGAATGGTCTTCCTCTTCAGGTCCTCTTCTTGAAGTACCTAGTTCCCTTCAATGCTTAGCTAAGATGGCACCTACTCCTGGAGACCTTTATTGATCTCTCCAATAGTTAATGCTTTCTTCTCAAAAAATTCCATAGTATTTACTCTGTATGAAGTATATGCCCCCTTATTGTGGTCTCCCATCTCTTACTATACCTCCTAAGCCTTAATCTCTTGAAGGCAGGGGTTGTTTTGTTTGAGTCTTTGTATCTCGAATGCCTAGAACAGCCTTGGCACATCAAGGTGCTTAATACAAGCTTTTCAGAACTGAATAAAATTGAAAAGAAAATATTTAATCTGATGGTTGAGGTTGAGATGATAGTTCAAATTAAGGAGGTTTAATCCTTAAATGTACCCTGGTTCTTTGTAATTATATGGCCATTGTTCTAGAACAAGGATGCTCAATCTAGGGTCAATGAATTTGTTTTAAAAATATTTTGATAATTGTATTTCAACATAATCTGTCCTCTTTGGAATCCAGCATATCTTATTTTATCTTTGATTAGAAAATTATGCAGAGGAGGGTTCATGGACTTCTCCAGACTATCAGAGAATGTGGTGACACATGTGACTAAGAATTTTTGGTCAGGAAGTCCTTGCTTTGATATTTTTGAGTTGAATGGCATGGGGCAAATCATAGAACCCCTCTGAAGCTCTGTTTTCTCATTTCTAAAAGGGGATACCACTTCTTGTATATTTCTTGTATTGCCTTGTGCAATAGAAATAGAAATTCTTGTTATGGTAATCAGTTTCTTGATGATTATTTTACAAAAGCAGGATTTAGATATAATGGTTAATATAACACAATTGATTTAGTTTTCTTAATTTTGAAGCCTAAAGACTGTTGTGCATCTCGTTAGAATGTGAGTTTCATGAAGGTGGGAGTTGTTTTGTTTTTTTTCCTTTTTATCCCTAGAGTTTAGCAGAGTACCTCGCACAAAGCAGAGATTTAATAAATATTTGCTTATTGATTGTTTCATCAAAGGCATTTGTTCTGATAGAAAAGTTCTTATGACATGAGAGTAAGTGGGGGCTTGGATTTCAAAACTTGGGCCCTGGTATGGCCTCTGATACTTTTGAACCATGTGACTAAATGCTAAGAGCCTCAATTTCCCTACCTGTAAAATGGAGATAATAATGCCTGCACTAAGACCTAGCTCATTAAGTTATTGTGTAGGGACAATGGTCTGAAAACATGGAGGAATTTAGCCTATTCCACTGCAGAAATTGAAAACAACAAAAAACAACAACCAACTTTGTGACATTTCCAATTTCCATTTCAGTAACTTTATTGGATTGGCAATGCAGAAAACAAAAGCCAAAGAGAATGCATTAAATGTGGACATTTTAAAGAGCAGTCTTAATATGTGACACAACTGTTTCCCATCAGGTCTCATTTCTGCTTCTGGCTGCTTTTCCTTCTAACTCCAGAATATTTCCCTCTCCTTCACTTGTTGCCAAAAGATCTTTTTACTTGTCTCGTAGTTTGATTAAGTATTTTTCAGATAATCCTTCATTTTTTACTTGGCTAGAAGCAGTAAATCAGCATGAGATTCCTCATTTTTTCCATGCCAAGTTTATTATAATGTCAATATTCCCTACATTTTTATTACATCTAGTTTCTATTTTTGAACCATTTATGACCATGGTCATGGATTCTGTCTTTGTTAAGCCGCTGCCTGTGTTTTTCCAATCTGGAGGAAGTGGTTTGCTCACAAAATGTTTTAGTAGGGTCTGTCGATACATAAATTATTATGATATCAGATTTCCAGGAAAGCAATAGATTCACTTTGAGGGACTATTGCCATTTGATATAAAACACTTTATTCTGTTGCCAAGGACTGTTGAATTTTTTAAAAAGATTTTTTATCCTTCTCTTTGGTTTCTCAGAGGAAGCTTGGTTCTTGAGGTAAATAGAGCAAATATTAGTTTACAGATAGGGAAACTGAGACTCATAGAGATGAAATGACACGTCCCGGGTCAGAAGGCTAGTTCACAAGGAAAGAACAGAAGATGCTTCTGGACCCATGACAAGCTCCAAGCTGCACCTGCATGCCTCCTCCCCTTCTGAGAGCCCTTTGTTCCTTTCTACTGAGACAAGCAAGTAACACCCTGTGTTAGTCTTCTATGCATGTGTATTAGCACCTTCTTAGATAAAATGGAAATTCTATGAGGGCAGAGATCATGTCTTATTTACATTCTCCCTCAGCACTGGGCTCATAGTAAGTGCTTAATGAATGTTCAGTCAATCCACATTTGCTTATTGGGTGTTTACTGTGTACCAGGCCTTGTGCTGAGAGCCAGGGGTACAAAGACCAGAGTTAAAATCCCTGTCCTCAAGGAACTTATAATCTGTCCAAGAGAAACTAACTTCCAACCAATGCATCTAGCAAATTAATTGAAGATGCATTGCAATCACTCATAATTCTGCTATAGTATTTTATGATTTTTGGAGTCATCCCTCAAATCTATCCTTACAGGTTGTAGTGGCAACCACACTGGCATACCCAGCATGGCTGCTAGCACATGTTCTTCAATCTGCCTTACTAGGAAAGACAGCTGTTTAAGGGATTGACAATCTTCTTTAATTACCTTTAGCTGTTCAGGGGAAAAGTCAGCACCCCGAACTTCAGAGAAAATACAAACACAGAAAATACAAGCAGAGAAATAAAGACCAACAGACAGGGCTCTGACTGCGTGAATCAACTATACACTTTATGTATATCCCTGGATCTAGAGAGCCTTTACATCTGAGCAGTCTGGGAGTTCTGAACATATGGCCACTCATAATCTCGACCAGCAAATAACAAGATCCTTCTGGAGCCCCCAAAGCAAAATACCAACTCAGAGTATATATACAATTCTCAGAGCCAGAAGGCATCACAACCTTCCTGACTCAGTGCCCAATTAGAAATTAGCAAAAGATGTGGAATCCTTCCTACAAAGCCAGCCTCCCCTAGCATGTTTCCCATAGTGGTGTGTGTGTGTGTGTGTGTGTGTGTGTGTGTGTGTGTGTGTGAGGGAAAGACAACACGCAAAAAGAGGCAGGAAAGGGAGGAGTTATGGGGTACCTGGTACTGGGGAGGGGGCATCTTGTTCTGTGAAATTGAAAAAAGACGGGTTAGCAGATACAAGATGGAGTGATCTGAGACTCTAGTTTCTGTCCTCTATAGTGGAAAGCATTGGGAAGAGTTTGGTACTCTGACCTCCAGCCCTCCAATCAGAGGGGAGAAGAGACTAGGGGAGATGGAGGCCAGGCAGGCTTCAGTTAACAGCACAGTGGTGACTTTAGAAGTGAGCTTAGCCTGGGAGGGACATCTTGTTCTGGGGTTGAAACCAGGCAGGGCAAGAGATGCAAGGTGAAGATGAGGTCAGTAATAGGAGGATTCTTTTGAGAGGGGAGGACAGGAACTATGATCTCATTGTGATCTGGCACTATTGACCACATGGAGAAAGTGAATAAGCCTGCTTCTGGGAGACTTTTGATATCCTGGAATGGAAGTGCCAGGCAGAGACTGTGAAGCAAGTGTAGTCATTCTGAAACTGGTTCTAGTCTTTAAGCACATGGTTAGGAGAAGCATTTTTTGATTAACTGTACCTGGAATTGGGATTGCATGACAGACTATAGCCTTGGAAATTTTCCTTAGTTCTTGGTTTGTGCATATCATTTTTAGTTTAATTCCATTGATTGCAATCAGTGAGAGACCATTGTCATTGTAAAGGGAGAGACCCTGAGCTCTCTACCTGACATGTGATGCCATGAAAATGTGGTTTGGCTATCTGCCTTGCTGGATGTTTTGAGAATTCAACCTTGTAATGTTTAGAACGATCAGGAAAGTGAGTCTCCATGAGTCCATGTGTCTGAAAATTGGATTTTGCGCCAGATTTTGTAGCCAGGCCAGCATCAATGCCCCTAGAAGCAAGGAATGACCTTCGAAAGTGACCTACAGATTATCACCCAGTGGTAGCTGGGAAAATATTACATTTAAATGTGTACTTGTGGGACCAATGTCATATATGAACTCTGCTAAATCTGAGTACACTCTCTCCAGAACAAGGTGGTATAAGAGAAGAGTATGCCCCTAAGGTGCTAGTGAAAAATGTTTGTGCCTTTATTCTTGCTATATTTTTAAAATAAATATTTCTTGGTAAAAGCTAACTGATATTAAGTGATAATATTAAGATGATAAGTGGAACAGGGGGCAATAGTTACTGCCACCTAACAATGAGAGGAATACAAATTGTTGGGGGTTAAGCTGATGGCAGTAGAGAAGAGAGCACCTCCCCCAAGTCCCTTGGGTTATCTCTATCATCCTTAGAGGGAGATGCAGTAGCCTGGCTCTGGCTTAGTGGGTCAAAACATACTTTTTAGAGTGGGAAATATAGGTTAGGACAAGATCAGGAAAGCCTCTGAATGAATGTCAGGCTAAGGAATTTGTTTCCTCTTCAGTTTAATTCAATTCATATATTCATTAAGCTTCTTTTGAAAAAAAAAACCACTAAGTTTTTATTTGTCTTTTTTATAACACAATAGTTTCCCCTAATATCCCTCCCTTTTTTTACTCCCAGAGAGCCATTTCGTATTACCATTGGTATTTTTAAGGACAAGAAAAAGAAAGAAATGGAAAAAAAAATCAGCATTATTGATCAATACATTCAGAAAGTCTGAAAACATATGCAGTGTGAAACGCTTGTGGACCTTTCACTTCTGCAAAGGAATGGGGGTGTGCTTGTGTTCCCATATATTTTCTTTCAAGCCATGCTTATTCTTTATACTTTTACAACATTCTTTTTAAAATTTTTTTGTGTTTCCACAATTTGCATTGTTGTAATTACAGTGTACATTGTTTTCTTCAATCTGTTCTGCATCAGTTTATGTATATCTTTCCATGCTTCTCTGTATTCTTCTCATGTATCATTTCTTAGAGAACAGTGACATTCCACTGTATTAATGTACTACACTTTGTTCAGCTATTCCCAAATCACTGGGTACTTACTTTGTTTACAATTCTTTGCTGTCACAAAAAGTGCTGCTATAAGTATTTTGGTGTATGGGGACTTTCCTCTTAACAAGAGCCTTCTTGGAGTATAAACCCAAATGGAATCTCTGGTTCAAAGTGTATGGACATCTTAGTCACTTTATTTGCACAATTCCAAATTACTTTCGGAAAGGGTTGTGCAGATTCAACAACACAGTAATGGCTCTATCTTCCCACAATCCCTATAATATTGACTACTTACATTGTTTTTGGTCATCTTTGTCAATTTGTAGAGAGTGAGGTGAAAGTCTTGTTTTGATTTTTATTTCTCTCATTATTAGTAATTTGGAGTATCCCTTCATATGATTGTTAATAGTTTGTGATTCTTTTGAGAACTCTTTTTTATATCGTTTGTCTACTTACCTGTTGGAAAATGACTTCTGGTCAGATACATACATGCATTAATACATACATGCATGCATGCATACATACATACATACATACATATATATGTTGGCTATCTGTATATTCCTAATATCCACTTATTATCTGAGAAATTTGATGCAGTTTTTTTCATTTCACTGCTACCCTTCTTATCCTATTCTTTGTGCAGAAGCTTTTGATATAATCAAAATTATCTACCTTTTTTCATTTCCTCTATCTCTTGGTTAAGAGTATATCTTTTTTCTGCTTATAACTATGAGACATATATGATGTGCTTTTAAAATTTTTATGGTATGATTTTTAATATTATGGACACATACACATATAGAATATATTTTGTAATATAGTATGCAGTGTTGGTCTAAGTCTTATTTTTATCAGAATATTTCCCATTTTTCTGAACAATTTTTATCAAATCAGGAATTCTTTCCCGAGTAATTTACATTTTCCAGTTTACTAAACACTGGGTTATTGAATTTCAGTATTTCTGTTTCTCTTTTGTCTAGTGTGTTTCATTCATTTACTTCTCTATTTTTTTTAAACCAATACCAAATGGCTTTGCTGACTGCTGCATTGTAATGTAGTTTGAGGTCTGTAAGTAATCTTCCACCTTCATCCTTTCCTTTTTTATTACTTCCCTAGATAATACACATCTTTTTATTTATCAAAATCAACTTTGTTATTATTTTGTTAAAGTCTATAAAGTATACCTTTTGATAATTTGGTGGGTATAGCATTAAAGCTATAATTTTGGCACAGTATTAAAAAAAAACATTAGCATAGCCCAGCCATGGCACTGAATATTCCTATAGCTATATAAGTTGCCCTTTATTTCTTTAAGGAACACTTTGGGATTGAATATCTAGAAATATATTTTGTGCTTTGGAATAGTCATCCCAAGATATTTTATAAATTTTGTTGTTTGGAATGAAGTTTTCTTTCTATCATTGCATTTTAGATTTTTGTTATATAAAAAGTTGTTGATTTTTGAGGGCTTATTATATATTCTGCAGCATTGCTAAATCTATTAAACACAATTGGTATCTTTGCAAATTTCCTAGGATTTTTTAAGTGTACCATATAGGTCTGTAGGGATATGGTTTCCCCCTTAAGACCACTTTAGCTTCCCCCAATATCTGATATGTTGTTCCATCTTTATTATTTTTTCTTTCACATAATTATTGTTTCTGTGATTTGCTCTTTGACCCAATTGTTATTTAAGATTTCATTGTTAAGTTTCCATTTGAGTCTTTTTCTTTCGTTTGTGGTACCTGAACTGATTAATATTTTTATTGTATAATAGTCGGTAATGGATCTATTTACTATTTCTACCTTTTAACATTTGTTTGCTTTATCTCTGTTACCATAATACATAGTAAATGTTTATAAAAGTTCCATGTGGTATATATGTATATACATATATAGACATACATACACATATATATGCACTCATATGTATGTATATAACATGTACACACAGATATATGTGTGTATATATGTGTGTGTGTGTGTGTGTGTGTGTGTGTGTGTGTGTGTGTGTGTGTAATATATATTTTATGGTCCCATTTAAAGGCTACCACAAGACTTTTAATCTTTAACTTTATATTCTCCAGCAATTTCTTCAGTTCTATATGTTTCTCTTTTGTTTATCTTTCTGTTAGACTTATCCAAAATGAAGAAAGGGACATTGAAGTTTCCTGTCACTATTGTTGTATTACTATCAATGTATTCTTGTAGCTTAGTTAATGTTTCCCTTATGAATTTGGATGTTAAGACATTTGGAACATACAAGTTCAATACTGACATTGATTTGTTCCCTCTGGTTCCTTTCAGCATAATGAATATCCATTTTTATATTTTAAATGTTTGTTTTTTGGATTCACTTGATGCAGGGTAAATTCCTCCCCGCCCCATCCTCTCATTTTTATTCTGTGCACGTCTTTGTTTTTTAAACTTGTTTCTTGCAAACGACAGATTGTGGGGTTTCATTTTTAATCCAATCTGTCACTCATTTTCACTTTGTTGTATTGATTAATCCATTCACATTTTAAGTTATGAGAATTAGATTTAGACAGTTAATTCTCAACTTTCATGGAGGTTATATTCCTAGAAAATGGCACAAAAGTAAAAAAAAAATAATCATGAATGTTGTCACATTGAATCTATGGGAAATAGGAGTTAGGTTCCCACAACCGCTAAAGACCTGTAATCTTTCACTACAAATTGCTGAAAACACACTTTTGTGCATACACTTCTTTGTAATAAAACATTAGTTCTGATAATATGCACTTTTCTTAACACAGTAACCATGAAATAATCCATGAAATGCAGTGTACACATACAAAAATAAAATTGATAACATGCAAATTTTTTAAATTAATTAATTAATTTATTCATTCATTCATTTACAGTTTTCAACATCCATTTTGAGAAGATTTTGAGTTACAAATTTTTCTCCCCATCTCTCTCCTACACCCATCCCAAAATGTTGAGCCTACTGAATACCCCTTCCCCCAGTCTGTTCTCTCTTATATCCTCCCCCATCACTCTCTAACTTTCCAGTAGGGCAAGATGGACTTCTGTACCCTAGTGCCTGTATATCTTATTTCCCAGTTGCATGTAACATGTATTGACACTTGTTTTTGAAACTTTGAGTTCCAGAGTATTTCCCTTCTTCCCTCTCCCCCTTGCCCTGAACACAAGCAATTCAACATAGGTTGTACATGTGTAGTTACACAACACCTTTCCATAGTAGTTATATTATGACAAACTAACTATATTTCCCTTCATCCTATCCCGCTCCCCACTTATTCTATTTTCTATATTGGCCCTATCCCTTTTTAAAAGTGTTTGCTTCTACCTACCTTCTCCCCCAATCTGGCCTTCCTTCTATCACCTCCCCTCTCATCCCCTTCTCTTCTGCTTTCCTATAGGGTAAGATACCCAATTGAATGTGTATATTATTCCCTCCTTAGGCCAAATTCAATGGGAGTAAGGTTGATCCGTTCCCTTTCACTTCCTCTTCTTCCTCTCCATTGTAACAGTGTTTTCTTGCCTCTTTTATGTGAGACAATTTACCCTAATTTATCTCTCTCTTTCTCCTTTTCACACTATATTCCTCTCTTACCTCTTAATTTTATTTTTAAGATATCATCCCTTCATATTCAACCCATCCTGTGCCCTCTGTCTATGTATACATGCACACACATATGCACACACTCACATATATATTTATACCCACATACACCTTCCTATACATACTATATATTTCCTTCAACTCTCCTTATGTTGAGAAAAGTCTCATGAGTTACAATTATTGTTTTTCCATGTAGGAATGTAAATAGTTCAACTTCAATAAGTTCCTTATGATTTCTTTTTTCTGTTTACCTTCTCATGCTTCTTTTGCTTCTTGTATTTAAAAGTCAAATTTTCTGTCCAGCTCTGTTTTTTTCGTCAAGAATGCCTGAAAGTCCTCCACTTCATTGAATGACCATATTTTCCCCTGAAGCATTACACTCAGTTTTGCTGGGTAGGTGATTCTTGGTTTTAATCCTAGCTCCTTCAACCTCCAGAATATCATATTCCAAGCCATTTGATCCCTTAATGTAGAAGCTGCTAGACCTTGTGTTATTCTGATTGTGTTTCCACAATAGTAAAATTGTTCCTTCCTAGATGCTTGTAATATTTTCTCCTTGACCTGGGAACTCTGGAATTTGGCTATGATACTCCTAGGAATTTTCTTTTGGGGATCTTTTTCAAGAGGTGATCAGTGAATTCTTTTGATTTCTATTTTGCCCTCTGGTTCTAGAATATCAGGGCAATTTTCATGGATAACTTCTTGAAGGATGATTTCTAGGTTCTTTTTTTGATCATGGCTTTTAGGTAGCCCAATAATTTTTAAATGATCTCTCCTAGATCTATTTTCCAGGTCAGTAGTTTTTCCAGTGAGATATTTCATTTGCCTTCTATTTTTTCATTTATTTGAATCTGTTTTATAGTATCTTGATTTATCATAAAGCCATTAGCTTCCAATTGCTCCAGTCTAATTTTGAAGGAATTATTCTCTTCAGTGAGTTTTTGAAATTCCTTTTCCATCTGGAAAATTTGGCTTTTTAAGGTATTCTTCTCCTCTTTGGCTTTTTGGGCCTCTTTTGCCATTTGGGTTAGTCTATTTTTAAGGTGTTACTTTCTTCAGTATTTTTTTCTTTTGGTCTCCTATAGCAGGCTGTTGATTCACTTTTCATGATTTTCTTGCATCATTCTCATTTCTCTTCCCAATTTTTCCTCCATTTCTCTCACTTGATTTTCAAAATCCTTCTTGAGCTCCTCCATGGCCTGTAACCACTTCATATTTTTCTTGGAAGCTTTTGATGCAGGAGTCCTGACTTCATTGTCTCCTCCAGTTCCATGCTTTGATCCTTTTTGTCCCCGAAAAAGCATTGTATGGTCTGATTGCGCTTCCTCATCTTATCAATTTTGAGCTCCTTGCCATGGTAGGACTCTGCTTACAGAGTGGAGAGAGCTCTGTCCCAAATTTCTGGGTTTTTTTCAGCTGCCAGAGCTGTTAGTTAGGTGCCCTCTCTACAGCCCTCACAAGCTCTGGACCACGACCCACACACCCCAGGATCACTACTCAAGACTGTGATCCAGATCCAGACAGGTCAAGGCAAGAGTGATTAACCTCTGAATGGTTTCTTGATCCCTCTATGATCCACAAGCCAGGAGCTGCAAAAGCAGCCATACAGCACTGCCATGCCTTCTGCCACTTCTCACCCTGGGGGCAGGGGCCAGATAGCTCTGTTCCTTCACCCTTACAGCAGAGTTCCCAACTGACCTTTTATTTTCTCTTTGCCATTTATTGTGTTGAGAAGTCCGGAAGCCACCACAGCTGCTGATGATTCACTCTCCTGAAGTCTACTCTAGCCAGTCTGGGCACTGGTTGGGGCCTCACTGGGGCTGGAACCATGATGCATAGAGGACTGGGGTTGGCTCCCAGCATGCTGTGATAGACCTTTCCTGTTGGCCTGCAAGGCTGCCTTCAGTGGGAGATTTGTTTCTCTCTTTCTCTTTGTGGGTCCTGCTTCTTGAAAATTTGTTTAGAATAATTTTTTTGTTACAGGTATTGGAGGTAGTTGGAGCCAGAGCCCGTGCCAAGTTTGTGCTTTTACTCTGCCATCTTGGCTCCTACAAAATTTTTTCTTGCTAGTAATTCCCTAGAATTCTGTCATCTTTTGTGCTAACATCTCAATTAAAAAAACAACCATTGATTTTAGACAACATTCACTTGTTATTACATGTGAAATCTACAGTATCATAAATGCTTTCCTCCTTTTTGTAGCTGTAATAAACTGCTGATTTGTTAACACCAAAGTCATGAGTGACACAAGCTACAGACATTCCAGTATGAAGTTTATCTAAAACTTATTTTCTCTCTAAGCCATATCACTGACTGCATGGTTGGTATTTAGGTCCCAAAGGACTTGTACTACACTTTGGGAACATAATTGCAACACCAAATTTGAGTTTTAAAGGCAAACAATGAAATTATGTGACAAATGTACAAGGAAACCTTTACATTGGTAGGGTGAACAAGAGCAGTGAAGCGCCTAGTATGATGCCAGCTTCTCCACAAACTTGTGTGCACCATGCCTCTCATTTCTTCCTCCAGTTCACGTAACCATAAATGTATGCGGTTGCCAATGTGAAAATAAAAATAAGGTTACTAACACCATCATGCCTGAAGTCATAAAAGTCAAATATGCAAATGCTAGGGATTGACTATATTCGTGTTTCTAATTTTTTTCTGAATTAATTTTTTTTGTTCTTCTTACTCTGTAAACATTACTTTTCCCTCTTCACTTATTTTAGCTTCCGCTAAATAAATCCTATTTCCACTAGCTTTCTTTCCCTCAAGTGTCCACCTCTACCCATTTGTTATCCTTTTTTCTAATTTTGGAGTTTTGCTTAAATTATTAATTTCTTTTTCCTTTTTTTCTCTAGTTATTTAATTTTTCTTATATTTTTATTCTTTTCAAGGAGTCAAGTAAAATACCTCTTTCCCCTTCAACTTGTTTATTAGTTTTTAGTATTTCATTTTCTGTTACTTTTTCTAAAAAGAATTTCTGCCTTTCATTTTCTTCATTCTTTATCTTCCTTTTCTTTATATAATATACTTTAATTCTTTAATTCATGGTCATTTTTTATATCTTCCTTAGTATCTCTATTCCTCATAGAAGTAAAGCTTCACAGGTGCCTGTTTTGGGTTCCCTCTTCTAAGTACTTTCTGGGTTATTGCCTTGTAGATCTTGCCCCCTGCCATTCTTTGTCTATTGTGTCTCAGTCTGAGAAATGCCAGATATTGTTGGTGACAGAGATAATAATGCCCAATGGTAGAAATATTCCCACTTCCCTGATTGTGCAATTCATTATTTATCATTGCTGTCCTCAACATTTTTCTGTTTGCTTTGAATCTTTTTTGAGGGCCATCCTTTCCCACTCTTCTGGGTTTCAGTTATTCCCAGAAGTTCTGATTCCCATTCTCCTGAAGTTGGACAAGTGGTTTCTCTAAGCACCCAAATCCCTGCAGACCCATTGTTAAGACCCATCTCTCTTTATAGAATATCTCTTTTTCACTATGAAAGTATTAATCAGTTAAACAGTATTTACCCTTTCTCCTCCTATTTCAGTCCGCTTCTTTTCCTCCTCACTTGTTCTCCTGAAGCTTCTCATCATCCTGAGAGATGATGGGAGTTATTTTTTCTTCCTTATTAACTTTTGATTTCATAAGGGCATATCACCCATTCCCCTCTATCATCTTCTTTCCCCTTTTATGTGCCCTCACATCCTTCAATTTAGTCCCCCAAAACAGCAACAACAAATGAATAAACATTAATTCATCTGTAAACAGGGTCTTATGAGGTTTAGTCTGTGATATTTCAGACGTGATTTCACTTTTGTCCACTATATATTTAGAAATAAATCTCTTAATGGTCTGTGTGTTGTTATTTTGCTGTTGTTGTCTTTGGTAGCTTTTTTGGGTTATCTTTCTTGTGTTTTAAAGCAAACAATTTGACAACCGAGCTTGGTTTTATTTCTAGGAATGCTTTGAATGCTTCATTTTTTAAAACATCTATCTTTTTTGTTAATGAGTAGACTCAGGTTTGCAGAAGAGGTCACCTTGGATTTTATTTTGAGCTCCTCTGCTTTTTGGAAAACATTATTCCATTATCTTCGGTTGCTCTCCTATAGGTACAGAATAGTCTTGTGTTTTTCAAATTTCTTTTCCTTTATATTTGAAAATCTTTCTCTTCGTTATTTTTGGAATTTGTTATGGCCATTAGAATTGTTAAATTGAACCAATGTGTGTATTGGAGTTTGTTGCAAAGGAATTTTTTTTTTCTAGATCTATGAATTCTTTTGATCAGCACTTTGTCCTCTGTGTCCAGAAGTTCTGGGCAATTTTCTTGATTTTTAAAAATTGGATGGTAGGCTCCTTGAGGACAAGGATCGTCTTTCATTTCTTTTTTGTATTCTCATTACTTAGCATGGTAGTAGACACTTAATAAATGTTTACTCGTTCATTCATTCATTGATTATAGTGTTCAGATTTTTTTTACTCATTATGTTCTTCAGGGAGACCTAAAATCCCTAAGTTTTCCCAATGCATCCTGTCTTCAAGGATGTTGGCTGTCTTACCAGTATGAAGATCATGTTTTCTTTTTCTTTTGCATCTCTTCTTCAGAATTGTCTTTACTTTTGTGTATTTGTATTCCCAATCAGATATTCTCTTTTTTGTTTCTTTGGTGAACTGCCACCATAGATTCAGGTTTTTCTATTCTGTCACTTTTTTTTTTTGCTTAAGAAATGTTTACTGATTGATTGCAAAAGTGATTTTCCTGAGCTGCAGGTCTAACCATGCCCCCTCTCTATTCAATAAATCTAATGGCTTCCTACTGCCAATTATTTCTGCTGGGTAAGCCATAGATTCTGCTTTCACAATTTAGATTTCTCTTTTAAAGCACCTAGAAACATCCAGCTGTAGTTCCATGTTCCCTTGGGAATCAACAGGGTTTTCTACCTTTTAAGGTATCGATTTCTTTTGTTTTGCAATATCTGTTCATTGATGTTAAGATTTGTTTCGCTGATTGGGAGGTTGTATCATTGTCATCATCATTAGTAAACATTTATTAAGCCCCTACTATGTGGCAGATATAGTGTCAAGCTTGGGAATGCAAAAAGAGGCACAAGAGAGTCCTCCCCCTCAAAAAACTTACAAAAATATATAACTTACAACAAAATACAAATTTACAACCTAATATATATTCTCTTAATAAGAGTTTATGCTAAAGGCCTTTGATTGAACTTTCTTCCTCCTGGGAGGAAATTTCCTTTCTTCATATTCCTTCAGTGTTCACTTTCTGACATTTTCTCCTTTGATGGCAGTTTCCCTGGGGCTGAACCTTAAAGCTGTCTCAGCCTCTCCTCAGTATCTTCCCCCCAAATCTTCTGGGGCAATGGAACTGGCACCAGATGGATGCTGGGCTCTTTCTCTTGTGTTTAGTGGAGTGCCACACAGCCCCAGACATGTGTCCTGCCCCTAGGTCCTTCTGTTCCTTCATTCTCTGGCACTGAGGGCTTCCAGGCTTTTGGCCCAGCTAGGACAAGATCCTGCCTTTTGGTTAATGAAGCACTGGGTGTGGGTGGGTGAGTTGAGTTCTGCTGTGAACTTGCAGATCAACTTATACAGTACAGCTTGAAATTAGTAGGTGGTAGGGGAGGGGGTGTGTTTGGAGTTAGAGATTAACCATCTCTGCTATTCATTCATTAGTTT
>CM053582.1:561142697-561162056 GCA_028627135.1 Pseudochirops cupreus | reverse complement strand
GCTTCTAGCCCTGGGGCAGTTTGCTGGACCCTCTATCCCGAATTTATCTGAGTTCCACTGACCTTTCACTTAGTCCTTGTTTCTTATGGGTTGGTAATTCTGGAAAACACCACAGCTGCTGGTGATTCGTGTTCCAGCTGCAGCTTGTTCTGGTGACCCTAAGGCTCCAACTGCTGGTTCATGTGGTGCTGGTCTAGGCTCCCAGGGCACTGTGATGAACCCGTTCCCATCTGCCTGCCAGGCTGCCTTCAGTGGGAGCTTTGTTACTGTGTCATTTTGTGAGTTCTGGAGCTTTAAAATTTGTTTAGAGTCATAGTTTATAGGTATTTGAGGTGGTTATGGGGAGAGCTGCGGAGTTTTGCTGCTTCTACCCTGCCATCTTGACTCCACCCCACCATTTCTCTTCTTATTAGTGAGTTGACATTCTTTCAAATGGTTTTTACTGGTTTGCAGTTCCTTTGAGAACAGTTTGTTCATATCTTTTAACTGCCTATTTATTGCGAAATGGTTTTTGGTCTTATAACGATAATGAATTGAATTTTTATAATGCTTATCTGGAAGTGCTTTCCTTATCTCAACCCCTGAAAATCTGAAAATGTAAATATTTTCCTCCCTGTTTCATAGAGGAGGAAATCAAAGCAAGAAACCTTTTGCTTTTCTAAGCTTTGTTATAACAAGATGTTTAGCCTTGTCTAATGCTCTGAAAAAGTCAACTAATTAAGGTTTTATCAGTCTTAGAGAAAAGAAAAAAAGGGACTTATACTGGAGAATTTTCCATGGAAAATACCCAAGCTTTAGTCTCTTTGACCATTACCTTTGGAATCATTATGAAGTATGATCCTTCTTGACCTCTGTTACCAAAACCAGAAGCCAGAGTGGGAGAAGGTATCCCTAGGATAATATGGCCCTCAAACAGAAGGGCAACACCAGTGATTTCTACAGTGATTACTTAACATACTGAACTTAAGTAGGAGAGGTAGTAGTGGTGAAACATTAAGAGCCCTGACCTGAGAATAAGAAAACCAGTGTTCAAATCCTGGACCTGCTAATGAATGAGCTCAAGTGGAACAAATGTTGAATGTGAAGTTAGAAGGAACCTGAGATCATTCACTGTCTACCTGCTAACATTGACTAGATGTATTACCTTGGATAAGTCACTTTGTTGAGTCTTAGTTTCCTTATCTGTAAAAATGGGGATTGTATTAGCTACAGAACAGAGATTCTTAAGCTTGAGTCTATAAACTTGGTTTTAAAAATTATTTTGACAATGATTGCACTATAATTGATTTTCTTTCTCATCCTGTGTGTTTCGCTTGATGCATTTAAAAACATGCCTCTGAGAAGAGATTCAGAGGCTTCATCAGATTGTCAAAATGTCCATGACCCACAGAAGGTCAAAAATCCCCAACATATAATCTATCTCAAAGAGCTGTTAAGAGGATGAAATGAGAAGATCTATGTAAAGTGCTACAGAAATGTACATTATTATTCCTACTTGTGGGCCTGTGAATTACCTTTCTGAGTTTTTGTTTCTTCATCTGAAAAATGGAAATACTATCCCTCACACTCCTGATTTCATGGGGTATTGTTCAGAATGCTCTCATGGAAACATTAATTCTTATTTTGAGTGACTTTTCAGAATCCTTGAATCTCAGAGTTGGAGGGACCATCTGGGTCATCTTGGCCAATCCGTGACTGAAGAAGATTCTCTTCTCCAATGTGCCCAATCAATGAATGTCTAACCACAGCCTGAAGACTTTCAGCGAGTGAGCAGGAACCTATGACTTCCAGAGGTGGCCCACCATCCTTTTGGACAGTGCTTATCATCAGCAAACCTTTCTTGACATCTCTAAATTGGCCTCCTTGCAAACTCTACTCAGTGTTTCTGGTTCTGCCCTCTGGGGACAGTAGAACAAATTTAATCCCTTTTCCCCACGAGCTCCCTTCAAAGACCTGAAGACAGCATCCTTGTCCTCCTGAATCTTTCCTTCTCGAGACTAAGCATCCCCAGTTCTTTCAAGCACTCAACATTTAGCCTGATCTCAACATCCTTTCCTTCTTCATCCAGGCCCCCCTTTATTTCAGTAAGATATTTTTTATTTCTGTTTTTTGCTATTTTGGAGGGAGGAAGGCAGGGCAATTGGGGTTAAGTGACTTGCCCAAGGTCACACAGCTAGTAAGTGCTACATGTTTGAGGTCAGATTTGAACTCAGGTCCTCCTGACTCCAGGGCCGGTACTCTATTCACTATGCCACCTAGCCACCCCTGGTAAGGTATTTTTACTAGACATGACTTCTACTAAAGTCTTAGCTCTTGTCTTTCTTCCAATGTACAGCTTCCCTTCAAAGTTTACTATATAAATACTATGTTATTCCAACACAATTCAATTTAAGCTATCACTCTGGGTTTGAATGACCCTGTTATTCAGAGCCAACCTACAGTGTTTTGTTTCTTCCCGTGGTCTTCTCTTGCCTCTATAATCCAATGAAAAATAATGGCTGGACTTTAAAATTCAAGAAAACTCAAGAGAATGGGATAAGTACACCCTTTCAAAACAAGGGTTACCAACTTCCTTGTTGAGCAAAAATCTCCAGCACTGTTCTTAGGCTTGAATACACTCAAGTGCCCAACTCTTTTTTAAGTTGATAAACCTAAATAGAAATTTGAAACTCAACCCAAGTTGCTGCAGAAAAATGTTAATGCCAGGTACAGAGAATAATCTCTTATCTACCTTCTTATGTCTGTGATATGACAAAGGATCTCAATGAGAGGGAGGGAGGGAGGCTGCTGGGGCTTTCTAACCTGGCTTCCTCTCTTCTTGTCTTAGGTGAGGTGATGTGGGATGGTACATAGTGAAATGAGAGAGCTGGCCTAGGTGACCTCTACGGTCCCATGAAGCTCTTCAGCTGTGATCCTATAATCCTGGTGGAATAGTGGTCTATTCCAACTTCTTGTTTCATTTTCCTGTTCTAACTGGCACACAGTAGGTCATAGGTGAGCAAGGGTGAACCTGAGCTAGAGCTGTAACCTGGCTTTCCCTTACAAGGACTGAGCTTTGTTCTCCTCCCTTTGAGTCCTCTAGGGTAAACATCTTCATTTGAAAAAAATTAAAGCCTTAGGGAGGAAGAAAGTGAAAAAGAGTTCTTTCCCACAATCTGATACAGGATTTCATTCTAATGTGGGTGGTGAAATGGAAAGTAGGTTGACTCTGGAGGGAATGGAATAAGAATTTATTAAGCACCTTCTCTGTTCCAGGCACTGTGCTGAGCATATATATTTGTGTGTAATGTATCATTTGCATATAATATAATATCTGATTTGATATATATCTCATAAAATATCTCAGTTGTGTATACATCTCATTTGATCCTCACAGTAACCCTCAGAGGCAGATGCTATTATTATATCCATTTTACAGATGGGAAAAATGAGGGTCTAATAGACTAAATGATTTGTTCATGCTCACACATTAATAATCATTATTATTGTCCGTAATAATGATAAAATAATAGACATTTGGATAATGTTGGAGTCAGCAGAAAACAGTGGAATGAGCCCCAACGGGGGTGGGGGGAGTGGGAGGGGGTGGAACATCTCACCTCAAATCCCACCATTGGTGCTTATTGCCCTTGTGGCCCTTGGAAATCCCTTCCCTCCTGCCAGCCTCAACTTCCTCATCGTTCAGGTGAGGATCACGATCATGCCCACCTCACAGGATCAAATGAGATGAAATATGTAAAATGCTTTAGAAACCTTAAAGCTTATTAGCTACTTTTGTTTTAAATAAATTTTCATTGATCTTTATTTTTATGTCACCCTAATGTTAAGTATTTTTTTTTCATACTGTTAACTCTTTGGAGACACTGAGGCCTGGCCCATATCTGAAAGCCACGGGCTCTCAGCTGCCTAGGAAGACGACTGCCCTGAGTCATCAACGGCCCTCGGTCACCCTCTGGCCTGAGTCACTAGGTTTTTGTTTTCAGGTGGTTGTAATGCTTCTGTGATTGCTTCCTCCAGATTCCTCTCTGACCATTTGCATGTCACATGTGGTCATTTATGCCATGACTGCCCCATGGATTCAGAGTTTCCTGATTCTTCAGGTTTTACGTGATCCGTGCTGTCCCTGGGCGGGGCACTGGACTAAAAGTTAGGAAGACCAGGTGCCAGTCTGTCAATGTTCTTGATCCAGAAGATTGTGGAGAGGCTTCACCTTTCTAGAGCCCTCACTCTGCTGAGGTTTGAGGAGAAATGAGTGGGCAGATCTGATGGCAAAGCAAGTCTAGGGTTGAGAGACCTGGTACAATGGGCAAAGAAGTACCAGGTTCAGGAGTAGAGCCAAGAGTGGGTGTAAAGCCGAGGTATAGAGTGGGTATTGGATTCTAGGAGCTCAAAGAGACCCTCAAGGGTACCTAATTCCACCTCCCAAGGAGCTCATGAACAAGGCTTCTGGTCATTTACACTTTTCTCTCTAGCAAGCATTTATACAGCCCATAAAGTTTGCAAAGTGCTTCACAAACATTATCTTATTTGATTCTTACAGAAATCCTGGGAGAAGGGTGCTATTATCATCCCCATTTCACAGATGAGGGAACTGAGGCTTAGAGAGATAAGAAGCTCACCCAGGATTGCACAGATAGTAAATGACAAGCAGGAATTGATCTCTGGTCTTCCCAATTCTAAGCCCACCGATCTGCCCACTATACTACCTAGCTGCCTGTCTATATGGTGAGTTTGATCCCACCAGGCATATAGGAAATGCATAACATTTGCATAACAAGAATGATACTGAGGATCAGTAGAAGGAGCCACAAAACCTCAGAGGTCATCGATGTCCAGCCTGTCCTTGATCAAGGATCTCTTCTATGACGTACACAACAAATGGTTGTCCAGCCTCAGCGTCAAGATCTCCACTGCAGGATGGGATGAAGAACCTGCTACTTCTTGAGGCAGCCATTCCATTTACAGATAGCTCTAATTATTTGGAAGTTTCTATACGTGAAGTCTAGCTCTACCCCTCTAAACCAATAATCCTTACCCTCATTCTGCACTCTGGGGCCAAATACTTGAAGTTGGCTATTATATTGTCCAAGAGTTAATCAATTAATCCATTAATTAATAATAAGCACTCATTAATCGCCTCTGCAGTCTATATATTACAGGTGCTGCCATTCATGTCAAAAGGACTAATGTCAAGGACAGGTTGGACCCAACGACCTCTGCCAGCCCTTGGAGCTCTGAGATTCTGTGACTCATTGTATTCATCCTCAGTATCATTTTGCTGGTCAGTGTCATGCGCTTCAGATATGCCTTCCAGAACCAAGAGCTAGTGCTCTCCCAGGCTACAGTGAGAGTTTGAGGATTTTATCCCAGAGGCAATGGAGAGTCACTGAAGTTCCCCAGTACTGGGGCAATGGCAGCAGAGTTGAGCTTCAGCAAATTTCTTTGTTAAGAACTTGATAATTTCTTTGAGGCAGATCTTTAATTTGGTGCAGTCAGTAGAGCACTAGATGCAGATCCAGAAACTCCTGACTTTAAATCCAGCCTCAGACTGCAGCTGCATGACCCTGGGCTTGTCATGTAACCTCTGCCTCAATTTCCTCATCTGCAAAATGTAGCACCTGCCTCCCAGGGTGGTTGTGAGAATCAAATGAAGTAATATTTGTAAAGTGCTTTGCACAAAAAACCCCCATATAAATGCTAGCTATCGTTGCTATTTCAAAATAGTATATAAATAAAATAATAGGAATGAATAATAAAATGGTATAATAATAATAATTAATAAATAATTTAAAAGTACTTCGCATAGTGTCTGGTACAAAATAGGTACTCTATAAATGCTATTATTACTATTGTTATGATGTTGTATGGAGGACAGATTGGAGAAAGGACAAATTCAAATCAGGGCAATGAACTAAGAGTCAGTCTGTTATGGCAGTCTAGTGGAGCGGAGTTGGTTCAGGGTGTTGGTTGTGTGCAGCCTAATGTCCTGAGTGAGGGTGCTTACACTGCAGGCTTCAGCTGCTATCCTGTGGAGAGGAAGGGAACCTGTGAGTCTTGCTCCATGGGGGGAAGCGATTAACTTCTGGTCCAAGAATGAGCAAGCTTTGAAGTCAGCTACTGAGACCAAGCAGGGGGAGGGGAGAGAGAGAGAGAGAGTACCTCCTGGTATGATTGAGACAATGAGAAGAAGGGGCTGCTACATGGATGAATTTTCCCAGCCATCAGTCCATGCATGTGAAATGTCCTCAGTATTTCTCAGCATGACTTTTCCTGATGTTTGTTCTCTTCCTGAGCTCTTCATTTGAGGATATGATAGTAACATAAATATTTTGGTAACAATCTATAAAATGTAGTAATTGCTGGAACATTGTGTGAATTTATTTCCCCATTCATTTACTAATTGTTTTAATCCTTGTTATATTTGTGTATACAATACCCCCACTGTTATATTTACTATAGTGCTATAAGAAATGAAGGTTGTGGTTTCAGGGAAGCCTGGAAGAATTGTATGAACTGGTGCAAAGTGAAGCGATCAGTACCAGGAGAATAATTTGATACGACAGTAGCAATGTTGTAAAGACAAATGGGTTTGAAAGATGTGGGAATTCTGATCAACACAATAACCAATCACAATTTCAGAGGGCTTGTGATGAAATGTGCCACCTGCTTTCTGATAGGGAGGTGATAGACTCAGAGCATTGACATGTACATATACAGACTATATGTGTTTGTAATTCGTCTTATTTTTTATTTTTTGCTTTCTCATGGGAGGGGGAGGTGGGAGAGAGAATACAGATCTGAAAATAAAATAAAATTTAATTAAAAATACATATTCCTTGTCCTGGTGTGTTGATAAGCTTCTCTGATGGAGTGTGGATGATCTAGGACATCCATCATAATATGAGATGGGGGTTTGAGCCAACAGAGATTCATTTCTCATTTAAATTACCCTCATATTAAATTTAGTAGCCTGAGACATTTCAGAATGTGTAGAAAATGGGTTGTGCTCTTAGGTGCTGTTGAGGTAGAGATATGTAATGAAAAGGGCCTCAGGTTCATGTCACATAAAGACTGTTTGGAGGAGCTGGTGATGATTATTCTAGAGAGAGGAGGATTAAGTGGGGACATGATAACTTGATCTAAATATATGAAAGGCTGTCATGTGGAAGAGGCATTGGACTTGGCAAGAAGTAATGAGCAGACATTACAAAGACACATTGGACCAGATGACTCCCAAGGTCCCTGATGCTTCATGAGCCTTAAAGAGAAACCTGCACCTTCTGACTTGGAGATCAGAGCTCTATTTATGCAAGCTCATTTAAAACAGAGCAAGGAGAGTGAGCAGTATTGCCCTTTGCCTGAAGTGGGACTCACCTTTGACTCTTTCCGGGATTAAGTTTAAAACAAACCCCAGCCTCCCCAAGTCTGTAGTACTCATTATCCATGTGCCTGATCATACAAGTCTGGGCACAATCCTTCTCCCAATGAGAAAAATATATTCTGTCAATAGGTTTCTCAATAGCCAACTTCCACATGAATCCCAAGCTTCCGTGCCATTTTCTCTTAGTTCTTGCTTCTCCCCAGCACATGTTGCCTGGATGCCAAGAGAGTACACAGCCATGACCCATCCTTGGAACTGGTGCTTTGGTGTTGAAACAGCTGAGCCTGGTTTCCTGCCCCCCAGGGCTGAAATCTTAAACTCAGGGCACTTAGTGCTGCCTGAGCTGCTTGAGCCTTCTACTGTTAAATTATTTAGGCTGGCCGCACAGGTGGGATCTGATGTCTTTCCTTCCCAGGTCCTGGCTGGCTGGGGCGTTACCAAAAACAAAGAGCCACCCAAACAAAACCGGACCCTCTGGGGTTTTAGTCATTTATGTTGTTGTCATGTGGAGCAGCTGTTTCGTTGTGTTTGCTGGGATGCTTGTGCCTGGGATACTTCAGGGATGGGTAATGATAGAGATCTTTTTCATCGCCCATAGTGATGAGGGGAACCCTACCCCCGCCAGGGCCTGGAAGCCTCGTCTTTCTGCTAGACAGGCTGGCTCCAACACCTGGGTATTTTTAGCTAATGACTAACTTGGTTTGGAAAACTTTGATCTCAGGTCTCTGAGGGTTGCTTTAGGACAGTCGGTAGTTTAGAATGATGTCTTTGGTGGGAAGGGTGAGAGTGAGGAGAAGAACTGGGGGGAAGGGCTGGCATGGGGCTTCAATCAGAGGAGGTCTTGAGGTGAGAAGAGCACTGGATGCTCATGGGGAGATCTGAGTTCTAGTCCAGAGATTATAACCTCTCCATGACTCAGTTTCTTATCTGTAAAATAGTGCTAATGATTTTTTCTGTACTTTTTTCTGGTCTTTGTTGAAAGGGCACTCTCGAGGAGCTAGTGCACAATGTTCCTCAAGGGGTAAGTCTCACCAGTCTCACCTGATCTCACCAGTGTGATTAGGGAGCTCATCAAATTGACCAGAGGTCCCTTTGGCACCACTGGTATATAAGTAAATATAGATATAGACAAAGAAATTGTGGAAGGAGGTGAAGGAATGTCAAAATTACTGAGGTTCACAGGGAAGTAGGGGGCTCAAGAGGCAAGGGTGAGGAAGCTATACATTCAAGGTATAAGACCATTTCATAATAAGGAGCCATTGAATATTCTTGAGCTGGAGAAGTAATGTGTACAAACCTAAACTTTAGGTAGATAATGTTGGCAGCTATGGAGAATGGATTGGAGAGGACACATTTTAGAAACATAGAACCAATGAAGAGTCTATTGCAAAAGTCCAGGTGCAAAAGCCAGTCACAGGGGATTTGAGGGGTGGGCCATGAATAGTAATTATATGGGAAATGGAATTTCATGTTCAGGGAACACTGTATAAGTAAGTTTGACTGTAAGTAGAGGAAGTAAGAGGGAGTAACATGTAATCAGCCTGGACAGACAGGTCAGAATTCAATTGTAAAGGACTTTAAAGGTCAGGTAGAAGGATTTGTTTTATCTCAAAAGCAACAGAGAACCATGGAAACTTCTTGAGCAAGACAGTGGCATGGATAGAGCCTTGCTTTAAGAACTCTGGTCTTCTGATTCCAATTCCATTGCTCCCAGGATCACAGGAGTATTGCAATGACAGAATATTGGGAAGTAAGATGGGGTAATGGCTCTGGATCTCCACTTAATTCCTATTCTGATGCTCCCTCACAACATGGAGCTGACTGTGGGTTCTCAGAGGCCATTCCAGGAAGTATGAGCTCCATTAGGTCCTACCAAGCTGGGAAGGCTTCAAGCAAAGGCCTTCCAACAGCTTGTATGTCAGCTGTCCAAATGCCAACCGAGCTTATTTCTAAGAGGCCAATTGTCACAAGGTTGGCTAACAGATGGTAACTTTTTTGGGGGGGGAGGGACTCCAGTATGATTTGTTCTGTGAATTCTCTACCAGTTATTCCAACAATCTCCAACATTGAGTTTGTGTACCTTCAGTGATGAGGAACTCACTTCTATGCCCCAGCTTTATTCTGTGATAATTCCTGTCTCTCTCAGACTATAAATTCCCCAAAGGTAGAGCCTGAGGTATGAGTCTCAAGCTGTCTTGGTGAATCTGCATTAATAAAATTAGGGATCTCTGGGACTATTGAAGCAAGAGGCATGAAAGTGTTTTGAAAAGTCACAATGATTACAAAAGTATCTGTTGCTGTTCAGTTGTTTCAGTGATGGCTGATCTTCATGACCTCATTTGAGATTGTCTTGGCAGAGATATTAGACTGGTTTGTCATTTTCTTCTCCAGCTCATTTTACACATGAGGAAACTGAGGCAAACAGGGTGGAGTGACTTGCCCAGGGTCACACAGCTAGGAATTGTCTGAGGCCAGATTTGAACTCAGGAAGATGCGTCCCTAACTCCAGGCCCAGTGCTCTATCTGCTGTGCCAACTCTTAGGCTGTTATTATGATCAAGTGCAGTGTCAGCTAATTGAATCAAAGCCTAGAACAGTGGTCAGCAGTCTTTTGTTCTTACTTTTTACAAAGCTTTATTGGTGCATACTTTTTTCTTCAATAATCAATATTTAACAAAGGGCATAGGAGTCGGGGGTGAGAACATGTTGACGCTGAAGCATGTTTAATTTCTTTGAAAATTTCGAGTCAGTCAGCTAACATTTCTGGGGTAAGTGAAAGACATTGCATCATATTTGGATGGAGAAGGGATGGGCATAAAGGATATTGTTGATGTAAAATCGACAAGACATGGCAATGGACTGAATGTGGGAGATAAGGAAAGATGGAGGAATCCAACATGACTGAGGCTGTTAACTCTGGTGCCTGAGAGGCTGGAAGGGAAGAGCATTCCATTATGTTCCATGCATTCTTGCTTTAATATGGCCAACATGAGCGTAATATTATCTCCTAAAAATAACTCATAGTTCTATAGTACATTGGGGTTTACAAAGTGCCTTCCTCTTGACAACCCTAACAAGTGAGTAGTTTTCATTTCTGTTCTGTAGATGAGGAAGTTGTCTCCACTAATATGGCCATCGCATTGGCTCAGACCATGTCACTTTCCACCTGGATTTTTTTAATAGCCTCTTCTTTGGTTTTCTGCTTCTTTAATCTCCCCTCTCCAAACCATTCTCCATAGCTGCCAATATTAAAGTTTAGGTTTGTATGCATTACTTCTCCAGCTCAAGAATGTTCAGTGGCTCCCTATTATGAAATACAAATTCCTCGACATGGCCTCTAAGGTCCTTCACAATCTGTCTCTAGACAACTTTTCCTAGTTTACTTCTGTTCCCCACATTAAATCCTTTTGCTAGTTCTATGTTCCAGTCAAGCTATCTTGTTTGCTGTTCTAAGAATCCCAGGCTCTGGGTCTTTCCCCAAGCCTACAACTCTCTTTCCCCAGCTCTGCCTATTAGAACCTGGAACTTCTTTCACCTCCCTGATGTCATGGGTCTCTTCAAGAACAAAGGACGAAGAACAATAATACAGGCCACCTCCTACAAGAAGCCCTTGTTGATAGCCAGAGGTATTGGTGCTCTCTGTCCCCCAGATTATTTTGTTTTTCCCTAATTGCTTGAGGCAGCTAGATGGCCCGATAGTACAGAGATTGCTGGCACTGGAGTCAGAAAGATGTATCTTCCTGAGTTCAAATCCAGCCTTAGACACTTACTAGCCATGTGATCCTGGGCAAGTCACTTAACTCTTTTGCCTCAATTCCTCATTTGTGAAATGAACTAAAGAAGGAAATGACAAACCGCTCCAATATCTTTGCCAAAAAAAAAAAGAAAACAACAACAACAACAAAAAATGAGGTCCCCGAGAATTGGACGCAACTGAAAACAGCTGAACAACAACATGATATAAGGTAATATCCCACCAATGGAATGAAAGTTTGAGGAATCTTCTTCGAGGTAGCTAGATAGTTCGGTGAATAGAGTACTGGACCTCGATTGAGGAAGACCTGAGTTCAAATTTGTCCTCAGATACTAACTGTGTGATCCCGGGTGAGTTATTTCAACTCTGTCTGCCTTGGTTTCCTCAATTGTAAAGTGAGAATAATAACAGCACCCACCTCCCATGGTTATTATTGAGATAAAGTGAGACAATGTTTATATAAGGAGTGAGTATGGTGCTTGGCATACAATAGGTGCCATATAAATGTTTATACCCTTTCCTTTCCCCTTTGAGGAGCAGGACTAGTCTTCATTTTTATCTTTGAATCCTTAGTACCCTACCCCAAATCCAAAATGATTTTATTTTTTAAGTCTCAGCACTTAACAACATGCTGCATGGTGCAGGCCCTCATCACCTCATGCCTCAACTACAGCAACAACCTTCTGGTTGACCTCCCTACCTCAAATCTCTCCCCACTCCAGTCTATCCTTCATTCAGTCATCAGACTGATCTTTCCAAAGCTCATATCTGTCCACATCACCCCCCTATTCAATAAACTCCAGTGGCTCCCCAATATAATATCCTCCTTTTGACATTCAAAGCCCTTTAGAGCTCTGTTCTCCAGTTGCCTGTTTGGTCTTCTCATGCCTTACCCACCTCTATATATAGTAAGACCCAGTGACTTTAGCTTCTTGGCTATTCCTCACACAGCACACTCCATTTTACAACTCCTCAAATTTTCACTGACTGACCAGCATGCCTGGAATTCTCTCTCTCTTCACCTCCACTTTCAAGTTTCCCTGATTTCTTTAAGTCTCAGCTAAAATCCCAGGCTATCCTGATACCCTTTAATGTTTTTGCTGTCCCTCTAGATTATCTCCAATTTAGCCTGCACGAACCTTGCTTCTTTATACTTGTTTGCACCTCTTGAGTTCATTAGATTATAAACTTCTTGAGGATAGGGTTTATTTTTGGTCTTTCTTTGTACATGGTGCCTTATACTTAGCAAGTGCTTAATACTTAAATTGGACTTGAACAATAAGTATTTCAATCATCTGGAAAAGTCACTTAAGTAGAAAATCTCCTTTAACTGAAGCTGGGGAAATTGTTTAAGTCTGGTATTCCCCTGATGTATGAGCTTTAAGTATGGGATGAGAAGGAGGGTACATAGTGGAGAGAGGCTGTTTTGGTGAACAAAGATCTGGCCTCCTGTCCAGCCTTTGATACTTGCTGGCAGTGGGATTATGGGTGAATTGCTTAGCATTTCAGTGCCCCAAGCAATGCTCTGAGACTACTAGTAGTGGATAAGTGTTGGTGGAGGGCTGTTCCACACCTGGAATTTTCATTGTGGGTGAAATCACAGACCCAGACAGAAGGATAAAAAGGATAGGGGATACTTTCCACAAGAAGGAGCAGCTACTCAGGAAGGAAACAGTTATTTCTAATGTTTTCTAAATATTATTCTTTTGGCTAAATTTGAATTTAGCAAGTTAACGAAAGAGGAAATGGGTGGATGTCTCTTTTGCCAGCTAGGCCATTAACTATATTCAGAAGGATGAACGTGGTGTCATGTTGGGTTTTTTGTTTTTTTTTCCTTTGGAAAACTCTGGCCTGGAGGTAGGAGGGGGTGAGAAGCTTATGAAGAGGGCTGCAGCCTCTGAGGTCCCATGGGGATCCCAAGGCAGACATAAAGTCCCTGAGCTCTCAGAGCTTGGTTTCACCAGACTCAGTTACCTAAAGGGAGATAACCTTGCCAAGCCACATGCCAGGCTCCTTGTAGACAGCTCCTTGTGGCTCCCTTCTATTTTCTCCCCTGTCTACTGGATTTCCTTCTTTCTTTCTTTTTTTTTTTTTTCATTAAGTTTGCTAAAAATGAAACCACCATTCTGTAAGAAGCCTGTAGTTAGCCAAAAAGAATTCTAATTTGAGGTCTTTCGCAAATCTTTATTTGTGGTGACTAAGAGCAGATACCCCTTCATTTAGTTGTGTGGGTCCTAGGGGCAAGGGGAAAGTATAGAATTCTGGATGGACAGCAATAGGAGAGGGCCTAAGTCCCTCCAGACCACCCTACAATGCATGGTTATTTAGAATCTTAAGCTAATTGTGCAACATTCAAAATTCTCATTGGAAGATGACCGTAGAGCAAGAGAAACTAATCAGAGAATATTCTCATCATTGTTTCCTTGTGACCAAGGAAGATGCTGAGACTGTTGAATTGGAGTGGGGGTAGGGGTAGGGGGGCACTATAGACATCCATCTTAAAAGTATTATAATCCGACAAGGGGCAGAGAGGATCTGGCTAATGGTCCACCCAAAATAAACCTGTAATTTAATGAGCTCTTCACTTCCCCCTCCCTTTCTTCCCCTGAATGTTAATGCCAGACTCCTGGCAAGATCAAAGGAGAAAATACAGGACTGCATTCACTGGTCTGGAAAGATTCTTCAGGGTCCTGGTTTTTCCCAAGTGAGACCTCCAACTTTATGGATGATTTATGAAGAAGCACCAACAGCAGTTGCACCGGGTGAGATGACATGGAGAGTCTGCCATCTCTTTCAGTGGGGGGCAGTTCCCATCCTGATGAGAGCAGAGAACCCCTGAAATGTTGCAAAACAAGCCTGGTCTTTGAGAAAGGAGGTGAGGCATGCTGAATTCACCTGAAATTGATTAATCTCTGAGCCTGGTCTCTAGGAAACTATATTAGTTTCCTAATGGATGGTCTCACTACTCACTTCCAGGAAGCTAAGTATCACCATGGATAGGCTTCTGTGGCTGGTATCAGGACTTGAGTTCATATACAGTCTCAGACACAAATTGCTGTGTGACTCTGGGCAAGTCACTTAACCTCTGTCTGCCTCAGTTTCCTCATGAAATGGGGAAATGGGGATAATAACAATATTTACCTCCCAGGGTTGCTGTGAGGATCAAATCATATGATAATTGTAAAGCAAAAATGTAGTTGAGTGCCTTACACATGATAAGTGCCATATAAATGTTTATTATTATTCTGCCAAGAAATTGGTAGTTACTGTTTTGCCATGAAATTGAACTTTAACGAGGAGTTATTTGTTAATCAGTGTTAATGGTGAAGAATCTTAAGACCACTGATTCATGGAACTATGAGGGCATAATCTGGAAGAGAGAATTAGGTAGGACATGTTGGTTGTTTTCAAGCGTTAGAGGGACTTTGTCGTGGAAGAGTAATTAGACATGCTCTGCCTATCTCCAAAGGAGAAATCTAGGAGCAATGCGTGGACACTACAGAGAAGGTTTCTGATAAAGAAAACATTAAGCCAGATGTTGTAATGCACACTTATAATACCTGCTCCTAGAGAGGTTGATGCTAGTGGATTGTTTGAAGTCAAGAATTCAAAGATGCAATGGGTTACAAGCTAATCAAGCGTCCACATTAAATCTGATGCCGATATGTTGCTGAGTAAGGGGATGGGTCATGTGAGAGGTTGCTGTACTCTAGCCTAAGTGAGATGAGAGATCAGAAAAAAGAGAGAATGAAAGGAAGGAAGGAAAGGAGGGAGGAACAAAGAAAAGGAAAGAGAAAAGAGAAGAAAATTCAACTATTAGAATTGTCTACAAGTGCAATGGGCTATCTTGGCAGGTGTTGAGTCCCTCTTTACTATTATATGGTTCTTTCTTTCAATTGTGGTTGGACAATCACTAGGGGGACGTTGTTGAAGGAGATTTTGGTTGGATACCGGGCAAGATAGATGCCCTCTGAGGTCCAACCAATTCTGAGACCATTAAAACAAGAGTATCCCAAAAAGCACGGTTGAAAGAATAGATTTATGACTTTCCCACTTTAACTCTGTCCCTTAAGGACCACTGGGCCAGCCCATTTACCCTGAAGCTTCTGAAGTATGTTGTCTCTCTCAATTGGAACACCAGCTCCTTGAGACCTGAGACAGCCTTGATTTTCTGACTATACCCTAAGCACTTAGCACAATTCTTAGCACAAAGTAAGTACTTAAGAGATACTTCTTTATTGATGGATTCATTCAAGCAAATATATCTCCTTATGAAAAGCATTTATTGCTATTAAAAGGGTCCTCTATACCAGAAGTGTCAAACTTGTAGCCAGCATTTCTCAAAGAACTCCCAAGAGCCAACTGAACCAAATTAAAATGTATTTGGGAAATGTTTAACAAAATAATTTCCAATACACTAAAACATCAATACTGTTAACTTCTATTTTTCTAGGTCAATATGTGGCCCATATGGATCTATTTTTACTTAAGTTTTACACCACAGCTCTGGACCTATTACCTTCATTTTCTAATTTTCCTTTCATCTGTCATTCCCTTGAAATATGACTCCCAACTCTACCACTCGACTGGAATTGCTCTCCCCAAGGTTACCAAAGACCCTTTTTTTAAATTGCTAAATTCAGTGATGTTGACTTATTCTTCATTGACTGTGATGTCTCTGCATTGTTAACACTGTCCACCCCCAACTCCCCTGATGTACTCACTCTTTCCTTGCCTTCTCATTTTTTTCCCCCTCTCATTTCTCTTTCTACCTGGTTGATTGCTCCTTCTTAGTTTCTTCTATTGGATCATCATACTTTCCCTACCTGCTATGCATGGGCAGCTCCCAAGACTCTGTCCTGAGTGCTCTTTCCTTCTTTCTAGACCTTCTCCCATTGTGATCTCATCAGCTTTCATGGGTTCAATGATTATTTTCATGTCCAAATCTCCATCTGCCTTCCTAATCTCTACAGGGCTCCAGTTCTGTGCTACTAATTGCCTGATGGTCGTTTCCACCTTGATATCCCATAGACATCTCAAACTTGACATAAGTAAACAGAGCTCCAGATCTTTTCCCCAAAATTTTCTCTTCTTCCAAACCTCCTTCTCATCACCAAGATTCACAACCTGGGGATCATTCTTGACCTTCCCGAGTCCAATCAGTTTATAAGTATTGTCAATTTGATCTTTGTAATTATCTCTCCTATCCATCTCATTCTCTTTGCTCATAAAGCCTCTATTCTAGTTTAGGCCCATGATAGCTTTCACCTGGACTATTGTAGTAGCATCTTCATTGTTATCCTTACTTCCAGTCCTTCCCCTCTCCAATCCATCCTTCATTGGTCTGACAAAACAAAAATCCTGACTTGACCATTTCATCCCCATAATGAATAAACCTCTGTGTCTTTCTATTTCCATTAGGATCACATGTAAAATCTTCAATTTAATAGTTAAAGTCTTTTGCAATCTGAATTCCACCTCCTTTTCCCAGTCTTATGTTATGTCACACCCATTCTAGTACCCTCAGTTTTAGTCAAACTGTTCCATTCGCTGATCTTTTGCACAAGATGGTATCCCCTTACCTAGCCTGGGATGCTGTGTATGCTCTTCACCTGACAGAGTCCTTAATTTCCTTTAAAGCCCAGATCAGCTGCCATTCTCTATGGTGACCTTTTTGTTTACTGTTTACTTCCTCTTGAAACTACCTTATATTCACAAGATTGCAGGCTAAGAGCCAAAGGGGATCTCAAAGGTCATCTAGTCTAACTCACCTATTTTATGCACTAAAAAAACAAGGACAAAAGAAGTCAAACAACAAGGTCATATAGGTAGAAAGCAGCTGAACTGGGATTCAAGCCCAAGTTGTTACAGTTACAATCCAATTCTCTTTCTATTATACCAGGTGCCCACTTTATATATAGTCTATATTTACTTATCTGGGCATGGACTATTTCTCCCAATAAAATCTGATCTCCTTTTAAGCAAGGATTGTCTAACACTGGTCTTTATGCCCTCAGTGCCTAGTATTATGCCTAAAATATAATTATGACCTAATACACATCTGTTGGATGAAATTGAATTCAAAAGAAGCTTGTCCATGGTCCTGAGAACTGGCAGAAACCTCCAGTTTTCCAGACCTTGGAGTTGAATACATCTTTTGCCAGCCTGGCTAGCTAGCTAACTGAATTGCCTCTGATTTATTTTGAAGAAGATTAAATGTAGGGAGAGCTCTGGTACCAGCATGTGCTCCAAGCTGATGCTCAGAGAAGGGGCCTTGGCCTCTCCTTAAATGAAGGAACGGAAGGAGGGTGTCATGCTAGATAGCTGATTTCCTTGAAGCTGGCTTCTAGGGAGGAAGGGAACTAACATCTCCTTATTTATATAAACAAAGCAATTTAGTCATTAGAGTTTAATCATGTGAATGCACGATACCATCCTCTAGCTCAGTCCGATGCCCTGGGAGGGAGGCCCCTAAGTAATGCCAGGGAGTTATTTGTCCCTATAACATACAGGAGGAAAAAGGTCTCGCGAAGTAGAGTTTCTAATTTAGTAAAGGAAAGCTTTTTTAAAAACATGACAAAGCATTTGGTTTTCAAGATTTTCCTTCTTATCCAACACCTTTGGTTGATGAAAAGTTTTGGTCCCCGAAAGCTTCCTTTAACAGGAAACCATTATCTCAAGTTGAAAAGAGGGGGGCTTAGAGAGACCATCAGAAAATAGCACCTGCCAGAGGGGCCCTCACAGCAAAGCTAGAGGAAATGAGTGAACCAAAAGACCAGGGGAAATGGAGAGGAAGGCGTGTGAAGGGGCAAAAATCACAGAAACACAGAACCTTGGACAGGGAAGGAACTTCAGGGGCAGCTAAACTTTGAGATTCCCAGTAAGTCTGAGAATTTATTAAGAATCCTCATTGGTCGTGGTCATTCAGCCTCTGCTAGGGGACCTCCAGTGGGTCCTACCTCGTGGGATAGTGGAAGCAGAGCTGGATTTTGGAGTCAGAAGACTTGGGTTCAAATCCTGATTCTGCTGATCACTGCCTACATAGCAATTCAATCCAACCTGACCCAGTTCTATTTAACAACTATTCACTAAGTGCCCACTCTCTGCCAGGAACTATGCTGGTGTCAGAGACCCAAAGAAAAGACTGTAATCAGCCCTGCCCTCAAGGACCTTCCACTCCTAAATAACAGAGTCAGGATTTAAATTCCCATTCTCTTACATCAATACAGCTTGGGATGGGGAAGGGACTTGGTGGGAGCATCTTTGGTTGATTTAATTTTCCAGCCTGGATTCATAGTGCTCCTTTTTACACACTCTAGATGCCAGCCCAATTACATGACTCTTATTGGGCAACTAGGTAAAGCAGTGAATGAAATGCTGGAGTCAGGAAGTCCTGAGGTCAAATCCAGCCTCAGACACATATTAGCTGTGTGACCTTGGGAGAATCACTTCAACTCTGTTTGCCTCAGTTTTCCAAACATCTTCAAAATAGGAATAAAAATAGCGCCTACCTCCCAGGATTGGTGTGAGCATCAAATGAGATAATAATTGTAAAGGGTTTAGTAGAGTGCCTGGCAGTCTGTGCAGGCTGCCCTCTGAGTCTGGGATGCACTTTCTCTTCACCTCCACCTGGGAAAATACATCTCTTCCCTCAAGGTTCAGCTCAAGTATCACCTTCTTTATTGAAAAAGATCAAGAACCCAAGAGGCAATCATGGGATTCTGAATCTGATTCTACTTTGGAGACACCACGAATAAGATATTTTGATGAGAAGGGAGAATCCCCTGATTAGAAAGGAAGGGCTTCCCTTAGGAAGTGGTCCATAAACTGATCTGTAATTGTTAAAGTTTGAGGTGAGGAAGAATAGCATTCCAGATACAGGCGACAGCCCGTGGAAATAAAAGGCAGAGGTGTAAGAGTTTGTGGGTTTGGGGTACAGCTGGAAGATGGTACTCTAGCCACTTCGCCACCTAGCTGCCCTGCTTTGCATAGAGTAAGTACTTAATAAACCCTTGTTGGGCAGGATTGGCTAAATATTTCAGGGATTGTCTCCATAAGTTGATTGAAGACTGTATATAGAGGTTAAGGAGCTCAGCCATTGGATGGAGTTCTTTAGGACCCTGAAGCCTCTTTCTCTCCTGGCTGCCCAGCAAACACCGTCCCCCCCCCCCCCCCCCCACTCCATTTCTGGGTCTTGTTCTGAGAACAGTAACCAGGCTTCAGGA
>CM053582.1:561109033-561142197 GCA_028627135.1 Pseudochirops cupreus | reverse complement strand
GGTCTATGCCCAGTTTCTGCCAAACTATGTTCCAATTTTCCCAGAAATTTTTGTCAAATAATGAGTTCTTATCCCAGAAACTGGGGTCTTTGGGCTTATCAAATAGTGTATTACTGGTTGAGTCCTTTGTACCCAATCTATTCCGAGACCTCTTACTTTATGAAACTCCAGACAGAGGAGGAACCCTTATGATTGTTTTTCTTTTGTGACTGACACTCCAAAGGTCTCTTTTGGAAGCCAGGTGACTTCAACACTAATCACCTACACTTCCAGTTCGGCTCAAACAATGAAGACCAGGTGCTGGAAAGACTCCTGAAAAATCTTTCTCCAAGTAGTGAATTGTCAGCACTCTTAACTCTGCCTGTCAGCATCAGAGTCAAAAGACTTCCAACTAACAGGCTTTATAGATGGAAGGAAGTTCCTCAGCTGCCACTCAGGCTGAAGGAAAAGTCTCCTCACTTTGAGCTTGGAGCTGGCAGCCCCCCAGGTTCCAGCTGAGATGGCCTCCATCTCCCTCCATCTGAACAGCTTCTCCCAGTTCTCCAGTCATAGGATGATGGCTTTCAAGTTGGGAGTGACTTCAGAGACTACTTTCATCTTATTCATGGACAAACTGAGGCCCAGTGGGGTTAAGGGTCTCGTCTATTGTCACCGAGGAGTAAATGCAGGTTGTATGGTTTGTAGACCATGAAGCGTCACAGATATATTTATGTGGCTGTTACTGGTTTTGTTATTGGTCTGTTAGTCAATAAACATTTATTAAGACCTACTATGTGCCAGGCACTATGTTAAGAACTGAGAATGCCAAGGAAGGTACGAGGCAGTCCCTGCCCTCAAGGAGCTTATAGTCTGAAGAGGAGAAATCCTGTCCAACTCTGTCCAGAGGGAGGGCATTGGCATTTAGGGGACAGGAAAGGCCTTTTGCAGAATGTGGGCTGTTAGCTGGGACTTCAAAACAGCCAGAGAAACCAGGCTGAACCTGAGAGATCATGGAGTGTCGTGTTGCTGGCATGCATGGGAGACAGCCAGTGAAATTACCCAGAGTCAAGAGATGGAATGTCAACAAACGTGTCAGTTGCATTGTATCCTAGAGTATGGGGGAGTGGGTATAAGGTATAAGAAGACTAGAAAGGTGGGGAATAGGTAGAAAGGGCTTTGAACACCCAAGGGAGCATTTGATATTAGGGCCTATAATACTAAAGAGCCGTTAGGCTTTATTAAAGAGGGGCACAATATGATGAGACCTGCACTTTAGGAAGATCACTTTAGCAATTGAATGATGGATGAACCAGAGTGGGGAGAGACTTGAGGCAGGGACACCCTCAAGCAGTTATTGAAACAGTCCAGGTATGAGATGATAAGGCTCTTTGCCAGGTGGTGACACTATCAGAGGAGAGAAGAGGAGTAGGAGAAAGATGTTACAAGGGTAAAATCAACAGGTCTTGGCAACAGATTGAATATGGGGGTGAGAGAGAGAGTAAGAGTCTGAGGTTCTGAGCCTGGGGGCATCAAGATAAACTGGGAAGTTGTTTGGCTTGGGTACTTCATCTATCATTTATTGTTATCATTTATCCAATTTATCATTTACCCAATTTTTCTTTCTTAGATTGGATTGTTTAAAAATCTCTGTATTAGAGGTGGCTAAGTGGTGTACTGAATAGAGCACTGGTCCTGGAATCAGGAGGACCTGAGTTCAAATTTGACCTCAGACACTTAACAGCCATGTGACCTTAGGCAAGTCACTTAACCCCAGTTGCCTTGCCTTCTACCCTCCAAAAAGGAAAAAAAAAATCTCTGCGTCGTCTTTTGTTAATTTGATTGTATTTCATTTTTGTAGGCAATCATGCATTTCTTTCAAATTCTTTTGATTTTGCTTGCCCTTTGACCCAAGAATACCACTTCTAGGTCTATAACCCAAAAAGATCATAAAAATGGGAGAAAGACTCACACATGTACAAAACTGTTTATAGCAGCTCTTTTTGTGGTGGCAAAAGAATTGGAAATTGAGGGGATGACCATCAGTTGGGGAATGGCTGAACAAGTTGTGGTATAGGAATGTAATGGAATATGATTTTTCTTTAAGAAATGATGAGCAAGAGGATTTCAGAAAAACCTGGAAAGACTTACATGAACTGCTGTTGAATGAAGTAAGCAGAACCAGGAGAACATTATACACAGTAACAACCATATTGTGTGATGACCAGCTTTGATAGATAGACTTAATTCCTCTCAGCAACATAAGGATCTAAGACAATTGCAAAAGATTTGAGATGGAAAATGCTGTCCACATCCAGAGAAAGAACTATGGAGGCTGAATGCAGATTGAAGGATGCTGTTTTCTCTTGTTTTTTTGTTCCTTCTTTTTTGTATTCTTTCCCTTTGGTTCTAATTCTTCTTTACAACATGACTAATGTGGAAATATGTTTAATATGATTGTACATGTATAGCCAATATCAGATTGCACACTGTCTTGGGGAAGTGGGAGAAAATTTTGAACTCAAAAGCTTATAGAAGTGAATATTGAAAACTAAAAACAAACAAATAAAACCAAATGAGAGGTTATGAAAAATATAAAAATTTTTAAAAGTTCTCCATTTTCTTGGGAGAGAGTGAGAGAGATTGGTTGTCTTCTTTTTCTTTTACCTCTTTACTGTAAATTTACTTTGTTAATCATTTTGATAATTTGATTTTCCTCTATCACTGTCTCTGTCTCTCTCTCCCTCTCTCCTTCCCTCCTTCCCTCCCTCCTCTTTCTCTCCATCCCTCTGACTCTCTTTGTCTCTCTCCAGGTAATCTAAAGGTTTATCAGGTTTTGCTAGTCTTTCAAAACAGCTCTTAGTTTTGTTGGTCACTTCATACTTCTTTTACCTTTATTAACTTACAGTTTTTAAGTTCTTAAATTGACGCTTATTTCTTGAATGTTCTCTTTTTCTTGTCAACTGACGTTTTCAGACATACAATTTGTCCTCTGAAGAATATCCGTGTCCCCAAAATGTTGTCTTTTGCTTCATTGTTATTATTCTATTTTACAATTATTGTTGTTAGTGATAATAATAATATCAAATATTTATAGAGTGCTTTAAAAATTACAAAGCACTTTACATTTTATCTCATTAGATTCTGATCACAACCATATCAGGAAGGAGATGTTCTTATCCCCATGTTACAGATGACGAAACTGAGGCTGAGTTTAAATGACTTGTCTAGGATTAAGTTGCTAGTAACTGTCTGAGGCAGGGTTCAAATCCATGTTTTCCTGTATCCAAATCCAGGGTTCCATCCACTGCACCTATTCCTTCCATTGTAAATTCTATCTAGGGCTTCTTTCTTCGATTCACTTAGTCAGGATCTTGTTGCCTAGTCTCCATTTAATTTCTCGTGTTTTTCTTGTGTTTCTTAATTAAATTTTTATTAGATATAGTCTTTAAAGGATGTGTGGGTATTTCTACCTTTCTTACTTTTATGTATAATTTCTTGGTTTCTTAACGTGTCATCTATTTTGGTCAACGCACCATCGATGCTGAGAAAACCCCACCCGTGCATCTTCGCATATCTTCTTTAAGAACTTCCTCGAGAGACTGCCCAAGTCTTTCAAATCTAACTTTTCCAATGTCTGTTTATGCCTATATTTTCCTTTTTGTTGCCTTTCTCTTAGATTTATACAGTTCTAAAAGAGGAATTTTAAAGTCCTTCGAAATTATGTTGTTATTTCTGTCTTTTAGTAATTGAGTTATCTTTAAAAAAAAATTAATTTAGATGCTCTGCAATCGGGTCCACATACATGTATCAATGAAATTGCTCTGCTTCCCATGGTGCCTTTGAAGCATAATATACTTAGCATGTTTATTTCTCTTGACATGATATATTTTTGTGTCTTCTCTTAATGTGATTGCAGTGCCTGATTTTTTCTTTTGGAATCACTTGAAAGATAGTAATTTTCATTCTAGCCTCTCATTTTCATTTTGTTTCTCCTTATTTTTTTTAAAAATATGATTCTTGTATGCAGAAAAAATTATCTATTTTATTATTTTGTTTTATTGGGTAGTATAATCTATTCACGTTTAAGATTTAATTGTCACTTTACGTTTTAAAATGTATGTCTTATGTATTAATACCCCCTTTCTCTTTTCAGGCAGCAACTTGTCCTGCAGTAAATTTTTCTTATATTGATTTGATCTCACTCTTTTCCCATAGGTTTTCTATTCTTATTTACCTTCTCTGCACCAAGTTTATTATATTGGACTCTCTCTCTCTCTCTCTTTCCTTTCTTTCCCTCTCTTTCCTCCTTCTATCCATCCACCCATCTGTCTTCCTTCCATCCATCCACCCATCTTCCTTCCTTCCATCCATCCACCCATCTTCCTTCCTTCCTTCCTTTCTTCCTTCCCTTCCTCCATCTCTCCCTTTCTCCCTCCCTCCCTCCACCAAGTTGAGTGTAGTTTGAAAGCCTCCATTGTTCCCTCACCTCCATCTTATCCAAATTCTTAACTTGAGTAATGGTTATTGTTCCCTCCTTACTTCTACCCCTGTGTTGCCTGTCCTGCATTCTGGTCTCCCATTCATGAATTGGATGCTTACATGTTCCTCCTTTATTGTCTATGTTCCTCATGAAAGGCAGAAGTTGAGATCTCCCCCCCACTTTTATCCCTATAGTAATGCATTTTCAGATCTCATTTTATCCATCCTTCCCCTCATTTTTCTTTGTTTCTTGGCTTTGTTGTGGGGGCTTCTTTTGCTCTGTTCCACTCCCAGAAATAGCAATTCATGAAGCAGGTCATCTGGTGTGATAGATTTCACTCTTTTGTGTCATGAAAAACTGTTCTACACTGGATTTTCCCATCACCATTCATCTCTTCTAAGTCCAGTATGTTCCATCTTTGACTCTGGTCCCTGTTCCATCCTGGATAGTGTTTTCCTTATGTGCCCATATACCATCTCTCCTGGGGTGGAACACAATTTTGGAAAGAATTATCATCGTTCAGAGAAAATGATCACCTAAAGTGCCCATTCTCCTCAATGAAACTTGTGTTATGGCCCCCGTTTTCACCTGTCAATGGCATCTCATTTGATTCCCCTTGGGTGAGATAAATTTACCCCTCCCCCTACAATATTTTCTCCTCTCCTCTGCTCTTATCCTCCAGTCCTCCCCAGCCCCATGCTGGTGGAGAGGCCCAAGAGGCTGAATAGAAGAGTGTCTCTGGCTCTCCTCTTTCTCTTGCCTCCTCTCTCTGCACCTGATGGACTTCTCTGTGTTTTATCCATCATGCCCAAATATTAATCACCTTCTAGAGGAATATGAGCTTTAATCCATGGAACAGTCATTTGATTCTTCCTCCCTCCTCCTTCCCTTCTCATAGAACTTTAAAGCTTTAGCTCCTTAGATTTGTCTTTCCGTTCCTGGTTGCTCTTTGAGTTTTCTTTTAATTAAATCAATTAAAGTTATTTTACATGCATTTATAAGCCATACCTCCTCTTATCCCTATGTCTACTCATTGAGTAACAACAATGACAAAAATAAAACCTTCATTAAAAGCATGCATAGTCCAGCAAAGCAAATTCTCACCTTGACCACACCTGAAAATGTATATTGCTCTCGTCATTCACCTCTTTGCCAGCTGGAGGCAAATGGCCTATTTCACCTTCCTGGACTCCTGTTTATTATGGCATTGACCAGAGTTCTGAGGTTTATTTTTCCCAACAATGTTTTTGTCATTTATTAGTTGTTATTCTAGTTCTACTTTCTTCTTCCGTGTGTTTCTCTTTTTTTTTGAAATGTTTGCAGGTCAAATGCCCCAACCAATCAAGATTTTTTTAGAAAAATGTAGCAAATGTCTTTCCTTTTGGAGAGTCCATTTTTCTTTAATAATGATTAGGCTTAAGTTGTTAGGGTGCAATTTTGGGATGCAGTCTAATCTTTATTATTTTGGACCGTCATTTGCCAATCTCTCCTCTGATTCTTCATAGATATGGAGTAATCCTGGACTATCCAAACTGATCTTCCTTCAAAATGCTTTTCTCTTGTCTTTTAAAAAAATGCTGTCTGTCATTTGAATACTGAAGTTTAATCACTACCTGTCTAGAAATTTCAAGCTTTTTTTTCTGTTGAAAATCTATGGGTTTGTTCAATTAGGATTTAGCCATCTATTTTCAAAACTTTAGAGCAATTCAGTTGTGTTGTTGCTGCAGGACAATATTCAAACTTTTAAATTTATCTTTTTATACTTACATATTTTGGGGAGGCCTATGATCCAAGAGTTCTGTGTTTCCTATCTTTAGGGTCACTGGATTTGTTTATTTATAATCTATTTTATGTTTTTCAGACCTACCATATCACTTCCTGGCCATCTCCATGCTCTGATACCTATACTATATTCTCCACCTCCACTTCCACCTCCACCCAGAATTAAAGGTACCACCCTGAGACCTTGCCTCCAATTGGTAAGTGCTCTCCTGCCTGGTCTCAGGCCCACCTTGACTCTTTCCAGACATTTACATTCTATGCTGCCTGCTCTCTGGCCTCTACTTCCATCCAGAAGTGAAGTTCTCATTCCCATGAGCCTAATTCTGATCAATGAGTTTTACTTTCTTTTACCTTCTCTCAGATCATCCATGCTACTTTCCAGACATCTTTTTTCAGTGTTGCTCTCCCTTCTCAAGAGGGTCCCCCTGTGTGCCCTCCCACCTACCTGCTAAGAGATTAATCTTCTCTACCTCAGAGAACAATAATCAAATCAATATTACCATTCCTGGTAAGGACTTATTGCCATATGAGTCCAGTCATCATTCACACTGACTGACCCGTCCAAAAAACTTGTCTCTGACCACTGAAGGAACTGTCTATTCCATCTTGTTGGAGTACTCATTTGTCCTGACCTATGTCTTGGTATTGGAATAAGATGACCCTGGAGGAGACAATGAGGCTGATGACTTTGCCCAGTTCTGCCTCATTGAAATTCAGTTCACTCACAAGTTAAGACATCACCCTCTGGATGACATTGGTCCTCTTTGAGAAAGAAGGACCACCACCACCACCACCACCAACAACAAATCATTCATTTATTTTCATTTGGAATTGTTGTCTTCTGTTTCTCTATTTACCAAATTTCTTCTCCTTCTGTATTTTACAGTTCTAAATCTGTTATTCTTTTTCTCATAGTCTCTACTATTTGGGGTAATTTCTTTCTTCTGTTATAAGTTGCCTGTTATGTTTTTGTTCTTATGTGTTTCTTCTTTGAAAAATTTAATTCCTAGCCTAACATACACCCTAATTTCTTATTTGAAAAGTTTGATTTCATTTATTGGGTTATTCTGTAGTTCTTTGTTTTTGTTTTAAGCACGGCTCCATGATCTCTGAGGAATCTTCAGAATTTCTTTTATTTTTCTATTTTCATGTTGGGGCTAAGTCTGCTTTCACTTTAAATATTGTCCGCCAGGACTTTTCCAGAATGTTTGCTCATTTTGTTCTTTCTCTAGGCATCCCATTGTCTGTTAATCTGTTTGGGAGTTGTGCTTATTGGGATTTCTCTGTTTGAGAGTCTTTTTCTCTTGACTTTTTTTCTTTTTTCTTTTCATTCTTTTTCTTTCTGTTCCTGGAAGTTCTTTGCATACTTCTCATTTCACCGTTAATCTGTTGCCCCTACCACTTTTTAAATGACTGGACTACTGGAGCCTGAATTACTTGAGTTGGGGTGTATGATGACTTGGCTTCATCTCTTCCTCATGTAAACTCTACAGGAGGAGGTTAGGTTCCACTGCCTTGTCTACAGATGCTTCTTCCACATTGTAAATCTCTTCAATATTGAGACTTCCCCTTTACCTCATAGTTGGGACCACATTCTTTTACCTAACTGGGCAAAACCTTTGGTTTTCACCAACTAGGTAGAAGGGTTCTAACCAAATCATTGCTGGAGAGGGCAAGGAGAGGCCACTATAGCCTAGATTTGTACCATAAGACTGGCAGGTTGCTTGCACTAGCTATTTCTGGCTTGGATGAGTAAGGGTTATGGAGGATAGTTGAGGTGTGTGGTACCATCAGGTAGCTTGACCCTACATTGTTGTTTCAGACTTTATGGTACTCATTTTTGTTATCTCCTCTGCGTGCTGCAGTTTGTATTCTGATTCCTTTAGGACGTTTCTTGTTTTAAGGCTGTTGCCAGGGTGAAGGACGGCTATTGAAAGTATCTAGAGTGACATATGGCCTCTCACATGACTCCGACTAAAGGACGTGGGCATTCAAGGTGTCACGGTCACAAGGTCAGTGACAGCTGCATGATTCACAACCTCCTTTATCCAATTTTTCCAGCCTGTGCTAGAGGTTATAGCTCGGACAATGCTACCTCGTATCTGAGGACTTTTCTAATTTTGATATGCAAGCAGTGACTATTTTTAAACTTCCAAATGTTATTTATAGTTCCATTTGAACCTTGAATGCCCTGAATAAATTTTTTTAGGGCAGTCAACTGTGGATCCTGAAATTACAAAGCAGTGAACAATGGGACCATGGGATATCATCACATCTTCAGGTCATCTCCTGCTTCCATGCCTTTACCCCATTGGTTTTCCCATGTCTGGAATGCATGCTCTCTCATATCTGCCTCATAGAAACCCTAGCTTCCTTCAAAGCAGAATTGAAGTCTTCTTAAATCCTGTTCCTTATTTTACATTTTACAATTTATTTGTCCTTACCTACAAGCTGCTGCTCACAGGTGATGCTCCATCCTTCAGCTTTTGCACTGACTGTCCCTGTGCTTGGAATGCCATGCCCCATCACTTCCACCCAGGGCTGTGCTGGAACCAGCTCTGACCCACTATCGACAGCCAACTGTTAGACTTCTTTACACTTTGGAAACCAGCAAATACCACCAGTCAGGGCTTGATTTATTCTTTTGTTGACTGTCTAGCCTTAAGAAAACTATGGAGAAAATGTCCATAGTAGAGATGAAATTTAAAGGTGTGTTGTGTTTTCTCAGCATACCCCTGGCTCCGGATGAGACTCTGCCTCTTAGTTTTCCTCCAGACCCAGCTCAAACGTCCTCTTTGGGAGAGCTTTCCTGGTCCCCAGAGCTAAGAGCCCCTTTCTTCTGAGATTCCCGTCCCCTGTTTATATTTCTTGCATGTATCTAGTACGTAGTTATTGACAAGTTGCTTCCCCTAACCAAATGGCAATTTCTGAAGGGCAGGGGCTGTTTTTGCTTTTATATTCCTAGCTCTTAGCAAGTGCCCAGTACATAGTTGGTGCTTAATAAATGCTTATAGACTGGGCAGTTTACTAATTATCATTTTACATGGTGTCTTTGCTGATTTCCCCCCTCTCCTCTCTCCCAGTATTAACACCATCGTCCTTTTGAAATTAATTTGAATATGTTTCATGTTTCTTTACTTATATGCAAGCAGCAGCTTGGTGGTGCAGTGTATAGAGTGCCAAGCCTGGAGTCAGAAAGGCTCATCTTCCTGAGTCCAAATCTGGCCCCAGACACTTCCTAGCTGTGTGACCCTAGGAAAGTCACTTTACCCTGTTTGCCTCGGTTTCCTCATCTGTAAAATAAGCTGGAGAAGGAAATGGCAAGCCACTCCCTGTATCTTTGCCAAGAAAACCCCAAATGGGGGTCATGAAGGGTCCAACAGAACTGAAAAAATGATTGAACAACAACCTGATATAATCTGTATGCAGGTTATATCTCTCCACTGCCTAGAGCTGCTAGAAGGGCAGAATGGAAAAATGAATGAATGAATGAATGACAAAGTATTTATTAAACACTTGCTGTGTGCATGGAACTATACTAAGTATTGGGGATGAAAATATAAAAGGAAAAACAGTCCTTTTTCTCAAGGAGATCACATTCTAATAGGGCAAGACCACACATACAGGGAAGTGTGAGACTGGGAGGGATACTTTGGTCTGAGAATTAACAGGGGTGATGAATGGAGCCATTGGATAATTGCTTAGTGCTTTTTAGTGTTGGTTTGATTGCTGTTCCCAGAGCTGGAGGTAGGAAGTTGAGGGGAGGGGTATGGAAACGAGGCAGAGCCATAGAATGAAGAGGACTGAGAAGAATCATGGAGGATCTGAACTGGCCTACATTTGGAGAAGTCTCGTGAATCAGGAGCACCAGGTCCTAGAGCAGAGATGGAGGGCTGGCTCAGCTCAGGAGGCTGGGGCAAAATGCTGTGGGATGAAGGCGATGCTAGAGAAAAAACTGATAGAAAACTTACCTCCCTCCAAGCTAGAAGGATTTACATTCAAGTTCTGTTTCAGATACCTCCTGGATGTCTGTTCCTGGGCAAGTCACTTAACATCTGTCTGCCTAACTTTCCTCAAATGAAAAATTGGCAGCTAGGCAGCACAGTGAATAGAGACCTGGAAACAGGAAGACCAAGTTCCAATCTGACCTGAAATACTTTTTATCTGTGTGACCCTGGGCAAGTCACTTCACCCAGTTTCTTCCATTTCCTCTTCTGTAAAAATGAACGAGAGAAGGAAATGGAAAACTATTCCAGTATCTTTGCCAAAAAACCCCCACAACCCAAATGGGATCACAGAGTCAGACTTGATTGAACAGGCTGAATTACAATACCAACAACAAAATGGGGCTGGTAATAGCACTTCCATACCTCACAGGGCTATTTGGAGGATCAGATAGGAAGAGATCTGGAAAGTGCGCAGCACTGTGGCTGGCACACAGCAGGTGCTTAAGGAATATGTGATTCCATACTCACCCCTACCCACTCCCTCCATCAGTGAAATCAGTTGTGATCTAAAAGCAATCCCTGTCATCCTGGACCTAGCAGATACTTGGTGAATGTTTGAATTGCACCCCCTCCTGCCCCAAGAGAATGTGAACTCGTAGAGGGCCGGGACTGGTTTTGATTTTGTATTTACATACCCAGATCCACCCTTAGTGCCTTAAATACCGTAGGCATTTAACAAAAGCTGGTTGGCTTGGCTTACTGTGAGATCCACATTGTAGGAAGGACGTTGAGAGCCAGAACACATCCAGTATGGGCTAAGGGGTGAAGATGATGGTGAAGAGCCAGGAATCCTCCCACCTGATGATTATGATGATGATGAGAGAAGATGGAGAAGGTGATGATGAACGATGTTGTCGTTCCTTGGTTTCAATTGCATGCGACTCTCTATGACCCCATTTGGGGTCTTCTTAGCAAGATACTGGAGTGGCTTGCCGTTTCTTTCTCTAGCTCATTTTACAGATGAGATAACTGAGGCAAACAGGGATAGGTGATTTGTCCAGGGTCACTCAGCTAGTAAGTGTCTGAGGTCAAATTTGAACTCAGGTCCTTATGACTCCAGACCCTGTGCTCTATCCACTGAGCCACCTAGCTGCCCCCTTTTAAAGGTAGGAAATGTCATTTAAAAATCTTTGTATTCAAGCCCATTGTAGGTACTTCCTGCCTTAAGCTATTTATTTTAAAGATGCCTGGCCTGCCTAAAGGCAAAGGGCTTGTATAAGATCCTGAATTCCTTTCCAACTCTCAAGCTCCTGGCTCTTCAGCTGTTTTCTTGGGTTTTTGTTCTGACCTGAAGGGCCACAAGGAGATCACAGGATTACAACATAAGAGCCAGAGGAGACCCTAGAAGCTGTCTGGTCTACTCCCCCCTCCCATTTTACAAAAAAGGAAACTGAGGCCCAGGGAAATTAGTTTCCTAGCCCAAGTCACCCAGGCAGCATCAGATGGTGTTTAAACCTAGGACTGTCGGTAATTATCTTCCTGAAGTGCTGAATAAGTCTAGAGGTAGCTTGTTAGAGAGCCCCATGACCAGCCAATGTTATATTTTCAGTAATTACTGGAAAAAATGCACAACATTTGTGTGGGAGACTGACAATTTAAGGGAAAAATACCATTTTGCATCCTGCCTCTGGGGCATCGTGATTGGATTCCAGGAACCTGGAGCTGTTGTGCTTGGCTGATGGATTGACCGCACTGTTGAAATCTGCTGCTTTGTCACTTCCATTCTAAATTAGAATGTCACAGAAATCCCCCTGGGGGAAATTAGCATCTGTCCCCTACTCTCCATCACCTTCAAAAACTTATTTGTGAGGGCCCTCGGAAAAAAACATTGGGAAGCTCTGAGCTGCGCATATCAGCCCATCCATCCAAATTTTCTTTCATTTCTAAAGCCTTGTTCTGATCAAGACTATTTTCAAAGAAATTTGAAACACACCTCAGAGGAACTGGAATGAAATTACTGCAATTTGACAGAAAGAGCAACAAGAAGCTGTAGACCAGCAGAGTCCCATCTCTGCCTTCTGAACTCCCTAAGAAACACAAATATCAGACTGAAAAAAAGAAAACAAAACAACCCAACACACATTTAGACTGCGGTAGGTCATAGGGACCTAGATGGAGAGCCTTAAGGGATTTTTGAGTCCAACCCCCTCATTTTAAAGATCAGGAACCCTAGGGAGGATAAGTAACTTCCTCTAGGTCACACGGGGAGTGAGCATCAAAAGTAGGATTCGAACTTGGCTCCTCTGACTTCTGAGTCATTTACCTTTCCCAGTTACATTTTGCTTTGATTTTGATCTGGAGCTCCCAAGTTTTTTTTTCAGTTCCATTCCGGTGGTCTAGATTCTCAATAAATGCTTATTGAGTTGAACTGAAACAATTTGAAACAATCCTGTGAGATGTTTTTGAACCTACAATGTACTTACACACACACACACACGCACGCACACATGAAAGCATGTGCTTTCATATGTGTGTGTGTGATATGTGTGTGATCTCCTGGAAGGCAGGGGCTACTTCAGTTGTGTTTCTGAGTCCCCAGAACGTGGCACAGTGGGCCAAGCACATAATAGGGGCTTAAAAATGCTTGTTGGTTGATGGATGGCATGGATGGAAATAAGTCCATAAGTAGACACAGATAGAAGGGACTTTGCAGGTCACACTGCTTTTGGGCAGAGGTCTGGGGAAGCCTGAAGGGAGGTGTTCCTCAGAATCGTGTCTTTAAGTGTATAGAATAAAATACCTAGTACTAAAAAGGAAAGAAATTACTTTGAAATAAAGTTATCGACATGTCTGTATGTACTCATGCACACACATGCATGTATATATAGATGTATACTTGAAATACACCATACAACATACAAGATATACACATAAGACATATTTGTACATACATATTTGTATATGTTTTAATATATACATATAACCCAGAGGTTCCAGGGTTAAAGTTAAGACTCTGGGTTTTAGGGAATGGTAATGAAAAGTGCGTTACCATGGACAAGTCATTTAACCTCTGTTTGTCTTAATCCACTGGAGAAGGAAATGGCAAACCTCTCCAGTATCATTGCCAAGAAAACCTTGTATGGGGGAATGAAGAGCTAGACATGACTGGACAAAAACAAGGAAAAGTAAGCTCTTGGTTTGGGTAGAATTGCAGAATATATTTTCATTTGGCAAACTTTCCTCCGTCTCCTGCCCTGCCCCATTTAATTTCCCATCTTTCATTATGATATATGTGTGCATTAGTATGTGTGTGCATGTGTGTGTTTGAACCTCTACCTTCTGTTTCTCTTTGAATTTTTTGAGATAGAGATTAAAGTTAGGTGTAAAACAGATAATTTTGATTACATTAAGCTAAAAAGTTTTTGAACAAATAAAACAAATGTAGCCAAGATGAGAAAGGAAAGCAGGGAATTGAGAAAAAAAATATAGTTTATCTGGTAAAAGGCTCATACCTAAAATATATAAAGAACTTTGTCAGCTCCATAAGAATATGAGTCATTCCACAGTTGATAAATAGTCAAAGGATATGAATAGGCCATTTTCCAATTAAGAAATCAAAACAATTTATAATTATATGAAAAATGCTTTAAACCATTATTGATTAGAGAAATGCAAATTCAAACCACCTTGAGATATCATTTTATGCCTACCAGATTGACTAAAATGATAGAAGGGAAAAATGACAAATGTTGGAGGGGATGTGGAAAAATCGGGATGCTAATTTATTTTTGGTGGAACTGATCCAACCATTTTGGAAAGCAATCTGGAATTATGCCCAAACAGTTATTAAACTATACCTTTTAATCCAGTAATACCACTATCTTTCCAAAGATAATTAAGGAAAGGAAAAGATTCTATATGTTCTAAAATGTTTATAGCACTCCCTTTGTGGTGTCAAAGTATTGACAGGGATTGCAGGGATGCCCATCAATTGGGGAATGACTGAACAAGTTGTGATATATAATTGTGGTGGAATACTACTGTGATATAAGAAATGATGAGCTCAGTGATCTTAGAAAAATCTGAAAAGACTGGCATGAAATAATGAAGAGTGAATTGAGTAGAACCAAGAGAAATTGCATAGAGTAACAGCAATATTGTTTCAAGAATGACTTTGAGTGAATAAGCTATTTGGACTATTATAAATACCCAGATTAGTGTAAAGAACATGAAAAAGATGTTATCAACATCTAGATAAGAACTGATAACTAGAAGTATGTATAGAACAATTTTACATACATTTACCTATTTGTGTCTCATGGTAGCCATCTCTAGGGTGGAGAGGAGGGAAGAAAATTTTGAAAGCAGTAGCAGATTCGTAGTTTCATTTTTTGATGCACTATATTATGGAAATGTTTGTTTTATTCCATAAATTAAAAATAAAATAAAAAAGGTGTCTTGAGATGTAGTTCTAAGGCACTCAAGTGAATGTCATATAAACATAAGCAGCTGCTCATAGAGTTCATTGGCTGTTGCCATTGAGTTGTTACATAGGATGTCAACCCTGAACCGTGACTCACTTTTGTCTTCATGTAGCTGTGTGCTTTCAGGAACAGATCTGATCATGTCATTCCTGCTCAAGAAAATCCCATGGCTCCCTCTTGCCTCTAGGATGAAATAGAACCTCCTCTTTGACATTTGTTCCCATTTTAGTCTGGTTCCAGGAGACCTTTCCAAGCTTCCTGAATGTTGCTCTCCTTCATAGTCCTGTTCTGGCCAAGCTGGCCTATTTGCTGCTTTCTGTTCATGGCATGCACTGCCCATCCCTCGGCCTGGAATGAACTCGCTCCTTACCTCCCCAGTAGAATCTGCAGCATTCTTGAGACCTGAATTCAAGTGCTGTTAAATTACCACAGAAAGCCTTTGCTGACCCTCTCCACTTCTAGCAGCCTCTGCTCACAAATTACCCCACATATATTTTGTACTTAATTCTCTATGTACATGTGGTTTTCTCTCAAATAAATGTAAACTCCTTGAGGATGAAAAGTGCTCTATTTGGGGCTTTGCATTTCCAGTGTCTGGTGATAGTGCCTTGCTCATGATAGATACTAAATGCTTGCTCAATGAAAGAAGGAACACATTTTTCCCTGGTAAAGCATAACTTCTTATCATTTCCATGGATGGTGTGGAAAACACAGCTCTGTATCAATGTGTTGCTTTTGCATAACTGTTATTTATGCACAGATTTTCCTTGGATTGGAGTGCCCCCCCTTGATGCATTGGAGCCCAGATCTATAGCTAGAGCCATATGAACAAAGTTATCAACTAGTAATGGTCTGCTACTTGGCAGGCAGGTCTAACTGCTCACTGAATTCTTCTCTGAAGTATGATTGGGCAGAAAGAGGACTCTAGAAGAGTGGTGAAGAGATGCTGTAGAGAGGATTGACTTTGGAGTTTGGAATACCTGGATTTAAGTTCTAACACTTGCTGGCTACATAATCCATGAGCAAGTTACTTAACCTCTCAGTGACTTTGACAACACTAAGACTTTTGCTTGCAGGTGAATTGATTTAATTTGGCGAATTCCCCATATGAGTGAATTTTAAAAAAATAACCCTCAACAAGAACAAAGATTTACATGAAATATTTGGGAAAGTGAAATTGGGCTGACTTTGACCATAGCCTCAGCTGTTTTCTAGCAAGGCCATTTGGCAGTTGATCTGTCAGTCAAAAGGTGCAAAAAGCTGGTCTTCTCATTTTCTTTTTCTGCTCCAATGGTTTTATGGTTGTGAGCTGTGGAATCTCAGAATCTCCAGGGAATTAAAATTAAAGGTCAGAGGAAGGAAATCTAGAGGAACCTGTTCAGTGTAAGTAGGCTGTGGCTCCTTACATACATATAGGGGAAGTTGTCAACAGAAGGCTTTGTGACTAGAAAGCAAGATGGCTCCCACATGTCATGGAAGTTAAAAGTAATTGTACCTGGTATCTAGTAGGTACTAAATAAATGTTCATTGACTGATTGATTGATTAATGACTAGTCTGTGGTTATTGGTATCCACATAATGTCAATTCAATAAACATTCACGAGGTACCTACTCTTGGTTGGATACTGTGAGTGCCACTGAGGGCACAGACACAAAAGCAAAGCAGATCCTGCCTTCCAGGAACTTACATTCCCCTAGGGCAGTGGTTCTCAACCTTCCTAATGCCTCAACCCTTTCATAGTCGTATGTGGGTGTGTCTGCATGTGGGCGGACCCGCCTGGAGACAGATAGAGTAGGTTCCTAAGACCATGGGAAATATGTGTTTTCTTATGGTCTTAGGTGACCCCTGTGACCCCTGTGAAACAGTGGTTCGACCCCAAAGGGGTCTCGACCCACAGCTTGAGAATCACAGCCCTAGGGGATACAATGCATAAATATCATACATATGTATATGCACACACACACACACACATACGTGCAAATGTAATTCAAGAAGGACATAGTGTTAATGGGAGAAGAGTAGGAGTTGGAACAGGTCTGATGTATGAGGTGATTCCCGAGTTACTCTACGAAGAAAGAGATTTTAAAATGTGAAAGTGGCAAGGAATCTAAAGAAAAAGTCTCCAGGATGTTGGTTGGACCCCTTGTGGTGGACATATGGAAAACACATGGGGAAGAGTGGCAAATGATGAGAAGACACGGATGAGCTGAAATCTGTATTACTGGAAGAAGTGCCTCCAGTCTGCATTTGTATCAAAATAAGTCTACAAGATAAAATCAATTCAATTTTTTTTGCCAGTTAGTTTCCTGGTTGCCAGCCAAGGGTTTACTTTTCCTCCCTCCATGGACACCGTGAATTCCCAGCATTTATTATTCATGGGGATAAATGCTGCTCATTATGAAAATATTTAATATTCATAAGGGCAGCACTGCTATTTTCTCAGGTGCCGTGATAGTTTTTCAACATAATTTAGCATCATTCATGGACAGCTGGCATCCTAAAGTAACATCCTACCCATTTTGGACAAAGTGTATCAAAGGAAGGGAGCCAGGGCATTGGCATAAATTTTAAGGTTCTGTGTTCCTTGAGAGCATCCATTGACTCTACCCTAGATTATTGAAACAAGCTAATCCCTGCTCTACTCTTTCAGTAAAGGGAAAAGCCAAATGTACCCCAGCAAGTAGATTACTAAAGAGTGCAGGTCACCAGTTAAAGGGGACGGAGAAAACAAAAATATCACCGTGTCCATTTTCGTGAGGAGAGCTCTTGGAACATTAGTGTCAGCTTCGGCCTTTTAGGTCTTTAAATTTGCTTCCTCTTAGAGGATGCACTTCGTAGTTTTTTCCCCTCACCAATACGCCATCTGTTTCTTTGCGATTGGGAATGGTTGAATAATTTTCTGAGGAATTGCTGACAAGATGCAGTGAGGGGGGAGGGGACCTAAATCCACCAGGACAAGATTTCTCATTAAAACCACTGAACTCAGCTGTGTTGTAGCAAGATCTGATTGAAGGGGGATGTCTTGGTTAGGAGAAGGTCAATGGCCAGCACCTGCCCATTCTGTTTTTCTGTAGAGGGCAGCGAATGCTTTGGACCCAACTTGGATGTGATGCTGGATGAATCTGCTTGGGTGGGGAAGGCCTTTGGACCAGCCAGATGGTTCCAGAGAAGGCAAAGGCCATGGGAGTCTCTCTGTTTCTCAGGGAGGACACATGCACTTGTCACATCACATGGCTTCCTTTGGTTCCACGCTAGAGACAGCTGTGGTCTAGTTGAGGCAGGCTCGGGTAGCTGAAAGAACCTGTAGATCAAATGTAAACTCTTAGGCTAGGAATTGGAAGGCTTTGACCACTTCACTCTGGATTGCCTTTGCAGACTTATTACACGCTATTGGCCTTCACATACTCTATCTTTCATCCAAACCAGCTCATGTGCTGTTCCCCATACTTGGCATTTCTCTGCATTTGCCCAGGATGTTCCTGGGCCTCAAATGAACTCCACCTTCAAGGCTTAGGACACATGCCCCCTTTTACAGGAGCCCTATCCTGACCCTACTAGTGTCCTCCCCAGCCCCACCCCCCATGAATTGACTTGGTTTTTATTTTTTAACTTACTTAACTGTGTTCTTGTTTCCTGTCAGCAGAATGTAAACTCCTTGAGGGCAGGCTGTGATTCATTTTATCTTTGTCACTAAAGGGTTTATCATAGTCACTGGCACATAGGTGTTTGATAGCTACTTTTTGAATGAATGGATATATCAGAGAACTTGATTTCCAAACTTGTGAGACCTTAGATAAGTCATTTCTCCTTTCCTGGAACTCAGCTGCCTCCTCTGTAAAATAAGGGGGTTGAACAGAGTGCTGTTTTTGGAGTGAGGATACTTTTTTCTGGAGACAATCAGGGCTAAGTGACTTGTCCAGGGTGACAAAGCTAGTAAGTGTCAAGTTTCTGAAGCTGGATTTGAACTCAGGTCCTCCTGGCTCCAGGGTGAGTGCTCTATCCACTGCCCCTAGAAGGACTTTCTATAGGTATGACTTTGGGAAAGTTATGGCCTCTTTGGGCGTCAGCCTTCTCACTGTAAAATGAGGCAGGTTGCCGTGGTATTATGATCCTCTGATCCTACAAGACATCTTACGGTCTCTCTCTTCTCCTATCCTCTCTATCAGCCAGAGCGGCCAATGGTGTCTGCCTGGCCTCCCATTTGTCACAGCTTTAGGAGACAACCCAGATCTCCTCTTCCACTGACCCTGAGCCCTTGTTATGGACAGAGCTGGAGGCACCTGGCAGCCACCTGACCTCAGGGCGGGCTAAGACACCAAGGACAAATTCAGAACAGACCTAATAATAAGAACCACCGTTTTCATTATTGCTGTTGTGGTTTGATTGGTTTTCAGCTGTGTCTGAGTCTTTGTGACCTCATTTGGGGTTTTCTTGGCAAAGATACTTGAATGGTTTGCCACTTCCTTTTCCAGCTCATTTTGCAGATGAGGAAACTGAGGCAAACAGGGTAAAGTGCCTCAGTGTCACCCAGCTAGTAAGTGTCTGATGTCGGATTTGAACTCATGAAGATGTGTCTTCTTCATCCTAGCCTCTATCCACTCCACCACCTAGCTGCCCATTGTATAGGGCTTTACAATTTGGCAAATGTTTCCCATCTTTTGCTTCATTTGAGTCTCACAGCAACCCTGTGGGGTAAGTGTTGCTTTACATTATTATCTTTGTTTTGCAGATGAACAAGCTCAGAGAGTTTATGTGACTTGTCTATGGTCATTCAGTTAATAGGAGTGGCAGCATTTGAACACAGGTCTTTCTGATTCCACATCCAGCACTGTATTCCAGAACAACAAAGGAGAGGAAGTGAAAAAGCAAGGAAGAGGAGATGAGGAGCAGGTCTTTATTAGAGGCTACCCTTGATTGTTTTCTGTTGCTTTCAGACCGTCTTTTTCCCCCTTTCCCAAACTCTTCAGGTTAAACACACTTAATCCATTCAAACAGTCCTCCAAGGTCATGATTTTTGCCCAGTTTGGTCATCGTTCTTTGGGTGGGCTCCAGTTGGTCAATTTTCTTCCTCAACTGTCCCAGATGGAACCAGACACAGCAGGCCAGCTGTGACCTGACCAGGATAGATAAACTGGGAACATCCTCTTCCTTATTCTGGATACTAGGCCTTTAAGAAAAATTTAACTTTTTTGACTGCTCTGTAATGCTTTTGATTCATATTGAATCATGTTCTACTAAACCCAAATCTTCCAGTGGAGCTGTGATGTCACTGATTCTGGAAGTCCTTCCAACTATACACATAGCCATCCCTCCATGCCGGGACTTGCTGTGGGACTTTCATCTACATCCTCCCATCCTTGCTGCAAAGGGCATACTCAACATACCGGTGGCCCTTTGTGCTTTGTTCTGACATTTTGAGGGGGCCAGTGGATGAGTCTGGCCACCCCACTTCTTGCGCCACATGGTAAACCCATCTTCTCTATCTTCTAGAGACAGCTAGGTAGTAAAGTGGAGAAATTAGGTGGCACAGTAGATGGAATGCTGGGCCTGGAGTCAGGAAGCCACATTTCCCTGAGTTTAAATGTGGCCTCAGACACTTAACTAGCTGTGTGATCCTGGGCAAGTCACTTAACCCTCTTTGCCTCAGTTTTTGTCATCTGTAAAATGAGTTGGAGAAGGAAATGACAAACCACTCCAGTATTTCTGTCAAGAAAACCCCAAAATGGGGTCACAAAAAGTCAGACATGACTGAAAATTAACTGAACCACAACAAAGGACCACATGTAGGAATGTTTTGAAAGGGACCCTTGGTCAGGTACAGGTTGAACTATGTGGTCTGTGTTCCGTCTAGCTCACAGAATGTGTGAAGCAACCATATCCTTGCAGAGAAACAATAAGAAGAAATGGGCTAGCCAATATTTAGTGGTAGCCTCTAGTATGGGGGAGGGGTAGAGGCACAGGGTACCTGAGGCCTCGAGGCCATATGTGGCCTTCTAGGTCCTCGGGTGCAATCTTTTGACTGAGTCCAAATTTTATAGAATGAATCCTTTTATTAAGGATTTCATTTCACTTCTGTGAAGTTTGTATGCAGTCAAAGGGCCACACTTGAGCACCTAGAGGGCCACATATGGCCTTGAGGCCACACATTCCCTATCCCTGCTCTAGTAAAATCACCGCAAATCAGTATTGTCCCCTTTTGATCCAAGATTCCTAACTGTGGGACTCAGGGAAGCAGGCAAAGGCTTAGCTGTGAGATGCCTGCATATGTTCTCTGGCTGAATCCTTGAGATCCAAAAGCATGTGCATGATTGTTTTATAAAACTCAGCGTGGCATCCTAAAACAATGCTGCTCATCATAAAGACTGAGAGAAGAGGGAAATTTCCAGTTTGACATTGAATATGGCCTTGGCAGTCCACGCCTATATCCCCTGGAATGACATCTGGTCTGTTGTGCTTTATGAAGGGTTGGCGCCATGGAGAAGGCATCTTGTCTGATGAAATGTTTCTTAGGGTCATTGACATCAATCTTCGTTACTGATTCTCTTTTACATAACAAGCACTCAAATGATAAATAGTCCTAAGAACCCAGCTGTTGGCTTCATACCATCAGTCCTGATGTTCCTCTAAATCAGATGGAAAACAATTCTGGGATGTCTTTGAATCAGTCATTAAATTGCCATTTATCGTATGCTCATCATCTGCCTCACTGGCTGATGTCCTGCTCTGATGCTTCAGTTTTGCAGGGGGGAGGACCATGGGGTCCCAAAGACTATATCATCCAAAGGAAAGCTCTGGCAGTGGCCATTAATCTGGAAAGGCATTAAGCACATGTCCTACCATGGCCCATATTTTGGTTTCCAAGGGAGAGTCTGGCCAAAGTTGGGCAGGCTCAGCACCAGCTTGGCCACAGGTGGGTGAGTTGTTTTGGCAGCTTCCATTTCCAAAGACCATATACTAAGCTGAGAAAGGCTATGATGGGAGATTAGTAGAAAGAGTATCCTCCATGAGCAAAATCAGTGCTGCTTATTGTACTGAAGAATTACAACATGAACCTAAGGTTTCCGAAAGGTGATGCTACAGGGAAGGCAGAATTTGGGCCAAGTGGGTTTTCTTGGAGTTTTCTTGGCAAACCTACTGCAGTGATTTGACATTTCTTTCTCCAATTCATTTTACAGATGTGGAAACTGAGGCAAACAAAGGTTAAGTGACTTTCCCAGGGTCACCTAGCTAGGAAGTGAGGCCAGATTTGAACTTAGGAAGTGGAATTTTTCTGACTCCAGGCCTGGCACTCTATTTACTGTGCCACTTAGCTGTCCCCTCACATTTTAGAGAGAAGGAAAGTAAGGTCTATGGAAATTCAGTGACTTGACCAAGGTCACAACAATAGCAAAGGTGAGATGCAGAATTTGAACTCAGGTCCTCTGACTTCAGAGTTAATTATCTTTTTCTAGTACTTTGATGCCTCTCTACTCAATGAATCTTTGATTGTCTGAATGGTAACCAACAGCCACCTTCCCTTCCTAGATTGCTTTGAATACAAAGGCTAAATTAATACATTTCTTAGTGCTTAAAAGATCCATGATTTCATGTGTACCAACATTCCTGCTGTGAACACCTCCAAATCTTAGCATTTTCATGAATTGTGTTGGCCTAAAGTATTAATTATTTAGTGGTTCTTCTCCTCCTCCTCCTCCTCCTCCTTCTTCTTTTTCTTTTCCTCCTTCTCCTCCTCCTCCTCCTCCTTCTCTCCTCCTCCTCCCACCACCACCCCCACAACAACAACCAGATATTTATTCCAAAGTCATGGCAAGGACAAAGTACAAAGATTTCCCCCTAACACTGCAAGACATATGTGTCCCTGAACTACCACAGGTATCTGGAAAAGTAGTTTCAAAATTTAGCTCTCTTCCTCATAGTATTGGCCCCACCAAGTTCATGTCCAATTGTAGTATGACTACAAATGTGTCCTCTTCTCAGCTTCTGCTAGTCTGGGGTCCCGAAGATCATTCTGAATGCTTCATTGTCTCTATAACCCAGACTCTAGAATGCTGGGATGCCAAGGCACCCTATAGACCTTTGAAACTCACAAGGCTTCAATGTCCTTCACCTTAAAGGGAAAAGCTGTGGAGGCCAAGGACTGAGGTCCCTTCATTGTGCCATGTAACCTATGAGCTTAGAGCATTGTCTGGATGCTCTGATCAAATGAATCTCCAAATGAGGCAAAGTGCCCAATCTTTTTAAAAAATAATTTTTATTGAGATGTTTTGTTTTTAATTCACCTTCATTTTCCCATATATCCTCACATTTTCCTTGCAATGAAGAATTAAAAAGAGAAATGAAAACAGTTTAGTAAAACTAACCAACATATAGCAATGATGATGACAATGATGATGGTGATGGTGATGGTGATGATGACGATTGTGATGGTGATGATGATGATGATGGTGGTGATGATGATGAGGGTGATGGTGATGATGATGATGGTGGTGATGATGATGATGACGATGGTGGTGATGATGATGATGGTGGTGATGATGATGATGGTGGTGATGATGGTGGTGATGATGATGGTGGTGGTGATGATGATGAGGGTGATGGTGATGATGATGATGAGGGTGATGGTGATGATGATGATGGTGATGATGGCGATGATGATGATGATGATGGTGATGGTGATGGTGACGATGATGATGATGGTGGTGATGATGATGATGGTGATGATGATGATGAGGGTGATGGTGATGATGATGATGGTGATGATGGCAATGATGATGGTGATGGTGATGGTGATGGTGACGATGATGATGATGGTGATGATGGTGGTGGTGATGATGATGGTGATGATGATGGTGGTGATGATGATGAGGGTGATGGTGATGATGATGATGGTGATGATGGTGATGGTGATGACGGTGATGATGATGATGATGGTGACGATGATGATGATGGTGATGGTGACGATGACGATGATGGTGGTGATGATGACGATGGTGATGGTGATGATGGTGATGGTGACAATGATGGTGATGGCAGCCAGCATTTAGGTAGTACCAGCTATGTGCTAAGCACTTTACAAATAATATCTCATTTGATCCTCATGACAGCCCTGAGAGTTAGGTGCTATTATTATCCCCACTTTACAGTTGAGGAAACTGAGGCAAATGAGGTTAAGTGACTTGCTTAGGGTTACAAAGTTAGGTAGTGTCTGAGGCCAGATTTAAACTCGGGTCTTCCTGACTCCAGGTACAGTGCTCTGTCCACTATGCCAGCTGGCTCCTGTTATCAGGTGGATTGCTTTTTATCAACAAGGAGAAAGTGAAAATGTCTGCCTAGCCTCCATGGATGAAAGGACAAAGTATCTCAGAGACTCTTAATAGGGCAAAGATTACATATCCATGGTCCCTTTTGATGTCGATGTTGGGCTAGGGAACAAAAAGGAGATCCCGGCATAGGACAATTCTAGCTGACCTATTATGAGAATCAGTGAAATGGCATCATCTTCAATGCAGTCATAATTTTCCTGGTGCTGCTTCTGTTCAGGGTCATCTCTGAGAGAATTGCTATGAACTGCAAAGATTTGACATTAGCTACCACATAGACCGGATTGTTTTGATCCAGAACTTGGTCTTTCCAAAGGAAAAATGTGAAAGCTGGCACTTCTGGTCTTCATTCCCTCATATTCAATTGCCCCTCAGGGGGAAGTTCCATTTTTTGTGAAATCTTTCCAATTTATATTTTCTTTTCTTCTTATATTGATGCTTGTGTTAGGTTTCTTTCATTATTGAACTGATATTAATCCTAAAGTTACTCAAGTGGTAGAAGGTCCTCTAGAAGATCTTAAGCCCTTACCACCAAGAGGTGGGATATAGTGAGAGCACTATTCACAAACATACATATAGCTCCTCCCCTCATGCAAATCAGGTTAATTTTTCTTGAAATGCATTACAACTTTCCTTGAGATTTGACTGGCATAGAGGGTTAATACTTGGGACTTCAACTTAGTTTCCTGGTCACTTGGATACCAGATAGTCAGGACCAGAGGGACTGAAACCTGAGGTTTGGGGCTATTGACAAGGAGCATGAAGAAGACAGCAAAGTTGTGCTCAGTTGAATCAATGCTTTATCCTGGATAAACATCCCCTCCCTGTTCTGAGCATCCTTCCCTTGCTATGGCTAAGTAAACCTTTTTTTATCTGTTAGATGGATTATAAGTGTCTCATTTTGTTCCATTTTCAGACTTAAATTGCCAGCTAACTGACCCAAGTCAGGCCCAGACTACAGCAGCCTAATATTCAGAAAACGTGACACTGAAATGAGTCCAAAACCATTGTCTAACAGCACAAACCTGTCAGGGATAAAAATAGCTTCTGAAATGCCAAGAAGGGACAAAGTGACTCTGTCCCTCACTGCCGAAGGGTGGCCAGAATCAGGAACTGCTTGAATTAAAAAGATTTCTCTGCTCTGGGTGGAAAGGCTGAGCTAAACTGAGGCTTCTCTCTATCAGACACCCATTCATTCTAGGATCCTCTCGAGTGCTTCCCAGAGCCCCGATCATTATCCCTCTCCAGCCCCCCATCACCTTGGCCTGCCAGCTGCTCCATTTACCTCCCATTTGCCCTATATATATATATATATATATCTTGTAGGCACATAATTGTTGGCATTTGGTCCCCCACATTCGATTGTGATTTCCTTGAGGAATTTTTTGCCTTCTTTTCTATTCCTAGTGCTTCCCATAGTGTCTGTCACCGAGTAAATGCTTAATTATATGATTGTTGACTGATTCACTTTCTCTTCAAGGGAGAGGAGGTCCAATAGAAGCCCTGCACCCAGTCCAGTTTACAGGTGAAACCACACTTGGGCACTGCCTCTCCCCTCCTCAACTCTCCAAGACGTTGTTTGACTTTCTGCATACAGTCTTTCTTCAAAACTCAAATTCACTGACCATGGGGAGAAGGAGGAAGAACTGCATTACATCCAAGCTGCCAAGAACCAGTAGAAACTGGGATCAAAAGTGTTCAGACATTCTCTCTCAGATCTATTCTCCAGCAGGGGTGCTATGCCTGAATCCCCAAAGCTTTATTTTTTCCACTGAGTAACTTGAGTACTAATGTGGTCATGGGAAGGGTCTGTGCAGACACCTTAGGGACCTCAGTGACCAGCTATTCCACACTTGGAGAAGTACCTCTACTGAATCATATGAGACAAGGGGTCATTCAGCTTCTGCTTGAAGATCTGCAGAGAAAGGGGAGGGGTCACCTGAGGATGAAGACAGGAAAGTGAAATGGTTCCTGCCCTCAAGGAGCTTGCATTGTAAGTAGATAAGTGGGGAGATAGCAAGTCTACATAGAGATGGATAGATTAGACCATAAATGGACAGATGGATAGATAGATAGATACTTGGGATCTCCATAGAAGAACAAGGCAACTCATTCTACTCCAGGACTGCTGTGATTACAAGGGTCTTCAAGCTAAATATCCTCAGTTCCCTCAGTCCATACTCATGTAACATAGCCTCTAAGCCCTTCATCACCCTAGTTCTCCTTCTCTGGACCTGTTAGCAATGTTCTCTTGACTCAACTATTTATGTTCAATTGTAGATATGTAGTGGGGATCTCTTATGAAGCTTGGATCTCTGTATCCTAATCTTTGGGTTCTATTACCACTCTTACCTTCTCCTGGTTTTCCTGTTAGGATTAAAAGTCATGATGTTTTAAACAACCTTTTTGTTTTTCAGCATCTTCTCATGCCTGAATCACTTGGGATGCATAACCACTGCTACTTGATAACTGTGTTCTGTTGCAATATAATTAAATATTTGATTAATTGTTTCAACCAAATTCCACAGAGTCTGTATTTTACTTGTATTGAAGCTTTTGCCTCCGTGCTGTGTCAAAGCTATGATGATTTAAGGCTCATCCAAGCATCAACCCAGTGCTAATGTTTCTGCCTTGACTCTCAAGACTGTTGTTGGGGAGGATTAAACAAACATTTAAACAGAGTTTCTGTGTTGCTATCAAAAGAGAATAATCATTTTATAAACCTTGATGCATAGAACAATAACACCCTCCTGCTTCTTTTCATAATTCTCTTTTGACTCCCTGTCCATGGTCATCCCTATTAATAGGGGCAAGCCTGGGAATTCTTCTTTAGGGTCCAGGTGAAGGTCAAGGGAGGCCAAAGGGTTCCAGGAACTCAGAAATGGAGAAAGACAAGAATAAGAACAATCATATGATTGGCAAGTAAGTGTTTTGAAGAAAATATGAAGGAATAAATGAAGAAGGAAAAAGTCATTGATAGCTGATCCATTCAAACAATCATTGCTAATTCTGGGGAATGATGCTGACCTTAGAAATAAGCACCAGGTCACATACCTCAGGCACCAAGGAAATCTGGACTGAAGATCAGGCTCCACTGCTCAATGAAAACTTTAAATAGCTCCTCCCTCCTTCCCTCCTTCCTTCCTCCCTCCCTCCCTCGCTCCCTCCCTCCTTTGTTCCTTCCTTCCTTCCTTCCTTCCTTCCTTCCTTCCTTCCTTCTTCACCTGTTTTTCTCTCTTGTCTGTCTGAGTCTTTATCTAGCTGTCTCACATCTGTCTCTCTGTCTCATCTAACCTCTCCATGTCTAAACATACTATCTCCCCACTTAAGATGCAAGCTCCTTGAGGGCAGGAACTGTTTCAGTTTCCTCTTGGCATCCTCAATCACAAAGCCGGATTCATAGTAGGTGCTTAATAAATGCTTGTTGTGAGATCAATAGATTGGTTGATTGAAATATTAATTAAATAAATTACAATAAATAAAAAGATTTGGACATGTGTTTAAATTCATTATACTGGAATCTGATGTGCTTTCCTTTCTGTAACCCACTTTTTTGAGGGAGAATGGGATACTACCAACAGATGTTGTGTACTATTTACTACAAACAGATGTTCTTAATTTGTAGAACAGGAGAGAGGGTGGGAATGGTGGTCCACCCCTAAAAAGTTTCTGATTGTAGGGCTTCATCTTCCTTGGGACAGGCTATCTCTCCATATTTCTCCTTCTGCTTATTTCTTCTAACCTGACCTTTTTCTGGAATCCTCAATAATTGAAATCTGTTTTGCTGGGCACATCAAACTTTTTAATTAATTGACTTTTACCTGCCTTCAAAATCAAAAGCAGAAACGCAATCTGATGCAACTGAGAAAGTCCTTCTTTCCTTCCTGAGAGTAACTATCTTCAGAATCACTGAGCAATTCAGGTGAGTGTGACAACTTAGGTATGCCCACATCAATAACTCCCTTCCTTCTTAATTCAATTTTTCAATCTGATTCAACAAGCATTATTAAACCAATCAATGAACAAGTATTTATTAAGTTCTTATCATGTTCCAGGCATTGCACTAGGTGCTAGGGATTGGGGATGCAAGATCAAAGAATGAAACCATCTCTACTTACAATGAGCTGACTTGACATTATAATAGAGAAGGCACATACATAGAAACATATTTCATAAATATAAAGAAAATAAATACAGACATATATAAAGTAGTTAAATGCATGGTAGTTAGGGAGGGAGGGAACTAGCAGTTGAGGGGAATCAGGAAAAGTTTCAGGTAGAAGATGATGCCTGAGCTTCATTTCAAAGGAAGAGATAGACACTAAGACAGAAATAAGGAGCGAGTGCATTCCAGTCATGGGAGACGGCCAGTGCAAAGTCATAGGGAAGGGAATTCGAATGTCCTGCATGAACAGCAGAGGGGAAAGTCAGTCTGGCTGGACTGTGGGGGTAGGGGAAAGGTGAGGGCTTCATGGACGGCAGTGTCTAAGGAGGCTGATGAGATACAAATACTGAAACAAAAAAACCCCTGCCCTTAAGGAGCTTTTACATTCTCTTGGAGAAGGTGGGTAGCAGTCACGCAGATAAAGAACTACAGAACAGATACAAAGTAAATACACAGGAAAAATATAAGAACCACATACAAGGGTACACCATGATTCACTAGGCTTTTGGGGACACATAGAAATGAATTGTTTTCCTGCTCACTAAAAAGAGTTACAGTCTAACAGAGGAAGATAGGATTGATATTTAATCGACAAATATTTTTACTTCATTTAATGAGTCAGGAAGACCGGGGTTCAAGTCCTGTCTCTGACACATACCAGCTATGTGACCATGGGCAAATCACTATATCTCTTTCACACTTGGCTACTTCATCTATTGAATGAGGATATAATACTGTAGTGCTGATATAAAAAAACAAGAAGCATTTGAATAATATTCTGAGGTTTTCAAAGCACTTGCAAGTATCTTCTCTGAGTTTCAAAAATCCTTGGGATGTAGTGGCTATAATTATCCCTGATTTATGAATGAGGAAATTGAGAATGGGAGAGGTTATGTTATTTTCCTGGGTTACATAGCTAGTGTCTGAGGAAGGATCTGAAGTCAGGTCTTCTTTACTCTAAGCCCAACCCTCTATCCTCTTCACCAACTAGCTGCCTAGGTCGCTAGATTATTGTGAGGATCAAATGAGATAATAAATGGAAAGAACAAAAACTTTACGGTGCTATCCATATAAAAGCCATTTATTATTTTGTATAATTTTTTGTGAACTTTCCTGTCCACCTAGGTCCTATACTCACTGCTGCCTTGGCTGATTCCAGTCACTGGCACCAGTCCTGTATAACTAGATAGTCATCTTGACCAAGCTAAATAGGCCTTGGACTTTGGAGTTCAGGCTACCTGGCCCAACTCTTTCATTTATAGAAAAGCAAAGTGATGACCATGGAGGGGAAATGACTTGTTTAAAGTCTTACAAGTATCAAGGGAAAAAAAGTCTGTTGTAGTGGTTTGAGCGCTGGAGTCAGCTGTGTCACCTTGAGAAAGTCCCTTACACTCTCAGCCTCAGTTTTATCTCCTGAAAAGTGAGGATAATAAAAATCTGTGACACTTCCATTGCGTGTTATTATGAGTCTAAAACAAGATGCTCTATATCCAGGTAGTTGTTATTATTCATGTGAAGCCTTTGTTGTTGAGTCCTTTCAGTCACGTCCAACCCTTCATGACCCCATGTGGGGGTTTTTTGGCAGAGATACTGGAGTGGTTTGCCATTTATGTCTCCAGCTCATTTTACAGATGAGGCAACTGAGGCAGACAGGATTAAGAAACCTACCCAGGTTTACACAGCTAGTGAGTGTCTGAGGTCCTCCTGACTTGCGGGCTGGCATTCTATCCATTGTGCCACCTACTTGCCTCCATTGGCTGGGGTTTAAACCTGGGATTTTGCATTTCAGATCTGCTGTGAGAGTCTGTGACACCACACAGCCACTGACCTAGTAGTGATGGCCAAAGGTCTACCAGGCACCCAGGCCATGGGCGTCCTTTCCTCCCATCAGGATGGTATGTTTTTTTTGCCTTTTTTTTTTTTTTTTGCTTTTTTGGGAGGGCATTTGGGGTTAAGTGATTTGCCCAAGGTCACATGGCTAGTAAGTGTGTCAAGTGTCTGAGGCTGGATTTGAACTCAGGTCCTCCTGACTCCAGGGCCAGTGCTCTATTCACTGCATCACCTAGCCACTCCCATCAGGATGGTATTTGCACAGATTCACACCCAAGTAAAATGTCATGCCCAGTTGAGATATCCTCATAGCAAAGTTCCCAGGAGTTAGAGCTTGAGTTCAACTGCTCTTAACAAAGACACTAAATATAGACTGAGTTGAAAATCTCTCTGAAGTACTTTAGCACCTTGCTGTTGCTGAGGCCGAGTGTGGGGCATGGGTAGTGTGGAGTGGGCATGGGGAGGATTTTCCTTTGACTTTTGGCTGCCAGACTGTCCGAGAGACTTCAAAAGGCAGCCCAGAATCCAAGTCTGCACCCAGCTGCCCCATGGGACGGACATCAGATGGGCCCAAACTCCTACCAAGTCTCACTTTCATTTCTGCATAGGGCAGCTACTGCCCATTGAATTGTGTGCTTGATTAGATTGGGAGACTTCACCAGCACACAGCAACATAAAGAGCTGATAGACCCTTTCCCCTAAGTCCAATATAAGAGCCAAAGACCCACAGATGATATCAGAGTAGCAGCACAAATGGTTAGGAGCAATTCATTCATCCCAAAGAGAGAAACACAAAAGAGAGAGAATAGTCCAGGAGAACATGGCAGCTCAGGAAGAGTCAAGTTTGCCCAATAACATCTCCTCTCTCTCTCTTTCCACACTCAGTGATCACATCAGTTCCCATGGGTTCAATTATCATCTCTATGCTGAGGACCCTGATCAAAATATCATCACTAGTCACTCATTCTTAGGTCACTTACTGCTTATTGGACATTTTCAACTGGATGACTCATTGGCATCTCAAGCTCACCATGACCAAAATAGAACTCATTAGCTTTGCCCCAGTCCTCCCCAATTCCCCAGTTCCCTGTTACTGGCCAGGGCATCACCATCCTCCCCAGTCACTCAGGCTTGTGACTTCAATGTCATCCTCAGCTTCTCACACTCATTCCAGAGAGGCAATTAGATGCCAACTGCTGTTGATTCTGCCTCTCCAGTGGCATCTGTCCCCTTCTCTATGCTTACACTGACTTCATCCCCTCTTGCCTGGACTATTGCAATGACCTCCCAGTTCATCTCTCTGTCTCAAGTGTCTCAAAACCCTCTCTGGTCTAGGGGCATCTAGGTGGCACAGTGGATAGGGCACTGGGCCTGGAGTCAAGAAGTTCAAATCCAGCCTTGGACACTTAATAGCTCTATGACCCTAGACAAATCACTCAACTGCTGGGTGTTCCTGTGTCCTCATCTGTAAAATGGGGAAACTAATAGTACCTATCTCACATGGTTGTTGTAAGGATCAAAGTGTTTTAAAGCACTTAGCAAGTGTCTGGCACATAGTAGGCACTATATAAATGGTAGCTATTATTATTACTGTTATTAGTCCATCCTCCATGCATACGTTTGCCAGAGTCATGTTCCTAAAGTCTGACTACTTAATTCCTTAGCTGAATAAAGTCCAGTGCTTCCCTATCAGCTCCAGGATCAAATTCAAATTTCTGTGTTGGGATTTAAAAACCCTTTACAACTTTACCCCAGCCTACCTTTCCAGTTTTATTATGAATTTGCCCTCTTTGGTCTAGCCAAACTGGTCTTGTAGCTGTTGTCCACATATGACATTCTAGCTTTGGTCTTTGTACTTTGTCATAGGCTAGAATCTTCTTCTTCTTCTTCCTTCTTCTTGTTCTTCCCCCTTCTTGTTCTTCCCCCTCCTCCTCCTCCTCCTCCTCCTCCTTCTTCTCCTCCTCCTTCTCCTCCTCCTTCTTCTATCTCTAGTCATCTTCAAAACTCAGCTTGAGCATCTATAAGCTTTCTATAAGTCCTCAGCTATAGGACTTTTCTTCAATTATATTTATTCTTGATATATATATATATGTATGTATGTATGTATGTATGTATGTATCCACACATACGTACATACACAAGTCTCTCATACATATATACATGTATGTATATATGTGTGTATATATGTCTGTCTTTCCGTGTGTCTGTCTGTCTGTCTGTACATACTCACTCCACTTTCTGTTTGCAGCTCTGCTTGGTTTCAGCTCCTCAAAACAAATAGCCCTTAGTGTCCCCCACCCCTTCTAGCTTTTATTTTTTCTGTTGTCTTCTCCTTTGGCTTGTAAGTTCCTTGAGTGCAGAGATTGCATTTCTTCTCTTGTTTGTATCCACAGTGCTTAGCACTATACTTAGCACATAGTAGATACTTAGTAAATGTTTATTGACTTGAATATATGTATATATAAATGTATTTTTAAAAATTTAAAATTACATATAAACAGATACACACATTTCCAATATATGCATGTATATATGTTCAATATACACATATATGTACCTATATACTTATGCATGTACATGCTATCTCCTTGGATAAAATGTAAGCTCCTTGAGGGCAGGGACTATTTAATTTTTGTGTCCACAGAGCACAATGCCTGGCACATAGTAGGCTCTTAGTAAATGCTCGCTAATTGATTGGTTCTAGGTACTTAATACATGTTTGCTGAATTGGTTCCTCACAAATTCATAACTTGATTGGATATGTGAGGTCTTTTTTAGGCCCCCATATTAACTCCCTGAGGAGGATTCCTAGTTATCATTGAGTTAATTCTCTTAATTACTTGTGTTATAGGCATAAGCTCATGCCTTGAGTTTTGCTTAAGCTTCTGTTCACTAAAGATAGCCTCTTGCCTCTTGAAGTGTCTCCAAAATTTAAGATAAATCCCACCATTTCCCACCAAGTCACAAGTTCCTTTGCTGCCTGCTTCCCCTTGAGTTACTCTGGGCAGAACTGCCCTATAAGATATCATGAGGTATGTACAAAAATACTTATTGCAGCTCTCTTTGTGGTTGCAAAAAACTGGAAATATAGGGGATGCCCATCAATTGGGGAATGGCTGAACAAACTATGGTATATGAATGTAATGGAATACTACTGTGCTATAAGAAATGGGAAG
>CM053582.1:561084982-561108533 GCA_028627135.1 Pseudochirops cupreus | reverse complement strand
GAAGCAAAACACGCTATCGTTCTCTTTCATGTCTGGTTTTGCTTTTTTTTTTTTCTTTTCCCAGTGATCACTCATAGGTTACAACCCTTCTATATGACCAAACTATCGTACAATGTGAAAGTATTTGCAGATCCTATACCTGATTGCATGCCACCATGGGGGGGACAGCAAGGGAGGGGAGAAAATCTGAAACTCAAGTGAATGTGGAACCAAATCTTGTGAATTAAAAGTAAATAAACAAGTCATTTAAAAGAAAAAAAAAAGATATCACGAGGGCACTCACAGTAATTCTCCAAAACGTCCTTCCCTGTTGTATAAAACTACATTTGCCCCAGCACAAATCAAGTCAGTAGGCATGTAGAGTGAGCTCCTCACTGTTACTTATGCATCACTGTGGGGTGTACCACGCCCTTTGCAGGGAGGAGCCTGGGTCTGGAGGTGATGCCTGGCTGTTTGAGTTGCCAATTCAAGGCCTATTGTGTATGTTCCCATTGATGCAAGAAGTTGCTGAATGATACCAGCTCTGGTGTATCCTTTCACACATCCCCTTCAAATGTAAATCTTTCGCATAGCTAATTCCTGCACTTCTTCACTGCCCATTCAGACTTAAATACCACCCCTTTCCTCTGTCTTCTTACACAGAAAAATATTGGCAAGTAGGAGGGAACATTGAGGTTCCTGTTCCACCCTTTTCAAGCGTTTACATATTGATGTGCATGTAAGTAGATAGATGAATAGATAAATAAGCAAGTCTCTTAATGTCATCTGTCTCAGTTTCCTTATCTGTAAAATGATAATAAAACAAGCATGGAAGCAAGCACACAGCTTTGTTTCACTCCACTGGTGACTGGGAAAGAGTGAGAGAATTGTCCATTATTTAGAACCCAGGCAAGCATGCCATCATGACATTGATGTACAATGCTTATGAACTTCTCTGGGCAAACAAATTTTGACATAATTTTCCATAAGCCCTGATGACTGACAGTATCAAAGAGAGTGGTCAGATCTACAAATGTTATATACAGACCTCTGTTCTACTCTTGTCATTTCTCCTGGAGAAACACCCTATCAACTGTGGCCCTTTCTGAAGCTACATTGGCTTTCAGGTAGATGACCATCTTCCCGGTGGAGGATCAGTCAATTAAGGAGGACTCTGGCAAGAATCTTGCCAGCTATGACCATGCTTGCCACAGGGCAATCTATTTTCTTTACTTTTATAGAGATGGACAATGGAGGCATCCTTGAACTCTACTGTCCTGCTTGCCATATAGCCTGGAAAATTTCAGTCAGTTTTTGTATGAGTAATGGACCCCTACCTTGTACATCTCTACTGGACAGAATCAACACCAGGTGCTTTGCCACACAGAGGGTGCCATGTTTTCAGCCATGTTGTCAAATGCTTTCAATGAGGATGAACATGGCATCAAGGTCAGCAATGGCATCAGTGATAAATTCATCGACTTGAAAAGGCTACAAGCCAAGACAAAAGTAGAAGTGTTGGTGCGTGATTTTCTGTTTACAGATGATTATGCACTCAGTGCAGCCTCTGAAGCTTAGGTGCACCAAAGTCTGCATCAATTCTCTGCTGATTGTGCTCATTTTGACCTACCAATTAACAACAAGAAATCACAGGCACTCCATTAGCCACCACCACACCATCCATCCATGGAACCATGGGTTACAGCAAATGGAGAAGTTATGAATACTGTGGGTAATTTCACTTACCTGGGTAGTGTACTTTCCAGGGATGTACACGTTGATAATGAGGTTGATGCACACGTTGCCAGAGCTAGCTTGGTGTGTGGGAGACTTGTAAGAAAAGTAGGAGAGAGAAGAGGTATTAGACTGACTACCAAACTGAAGGTCTACAGAGCCATTGTGCTGATCTCATTGCTGTATGCCTGTGAAACCTGGACAGGCTACAAGCACCATGCCAGGAAACTGAATCACTTCCCTTTGAATTGTCTTAGGAAGATTCTGAAGATCACCTGGCAGGATAAGGTACCAGACACTGAGCTTTTCTCTCGAACTAAACCGCCAAGCATTCAAACTCTGCTTCAGAGAGCACAACTACAATGGATGGGCCACGTTGTTTGAAGGCAAATCAAATGCTTGCCCAAAAGACTGTTTTATGGAGAACTCACAAAGGGCAGGCGTTCACATGGCATTCAGAAGAAGCAATACAAGGACACTCTCATGATCTCTCTTAAGGACTTTGGAATTCATTGTGTTACATGAGAGACACTGGCACAGGACCACTCTGCATGGTGTGCCCACATCAGAGAAGGTTCTGTGCTCTCTGAGTAAAGTAGAATTGAGGCAGCTCAAAGGAAATGCAGGATGTGCAAATTTAGAGACTCCACCCCAAACGTTCAAATGGGCTATTTGTGCCCAACCTGTGATGGAGCATTCCAAGCTCACACTGATTTCATCAGTCACAGTTGGACACACTCTAACTTGACTCTAGCATAGTGATATCATTGTGGTAGTCTTCAGGAATAAAGGACAACAACTGAACCCAATCTGTAAAGTGAGAATAATAGCACCTACCTCCCGCCCCAGAGTTGTGAGGATCAAATGGGACAAATTATGTAAAGTGCTACATAGACGTGAGCCATACTTATTGTTCTGATTTTATAGGTGAGAAATTGAGGCAGACAGACTAAATGATCTACCCAAGGTGACGCACTTAAGTAAGTATCTGAGGCTAGATGGGTTCCTGATTCAGAAGTTAGGTCCTCTAGCTTCTGTATCATACAATTGCCTCATGGAACCCAAGCAGAAAGTTTATTTTTTTACAAGTTTATTTTTAATGTATAATTACCAGAACTTTGGAGGGATGGGATTGCTTGGCAGAGTATATCATGCTCATTTAAAAAAATAAATAACTGTGAAATTTGTGTTGCTTTCTTAATCTTATTAGTGTTTGCCAGTGGCACAGAGTTGTAGAATTGTGTAAAGTGTGAACCAGATCATGCTGACTCTTACTATTTCATTAAAAAATAGCTTTAATTAAATGAGCCAGAAGGATTTCCTCCCCTTTTTTCCCTAAGAGGACTAAGTCCAGATATATATTATAAGGTTAGTTTTTCAAAGCATTTAGTCCATAAGAAAGAATGTATTGGGTCATGTTCTGAAGGTAACTTTTGGCCATATGCTAGATACTAGACTGGCTGTAAATAATTGTAAAATGAAATGCCAGATTTCCCCTGACATGTGGTTTCTCATTAAGTTTTGATACAGTTTCTCTAAACCGAAAATGGTTGAGGGGCTGATTTCTTGTATTGTCAAGCTGTTTTCTGAGCGCTTTTGTTGGCCCACCTACCTGGATATAGAATTAATTTCAACACCCGGAGGGCTTCTCGGGGAGTTGGGCGTATTACTGGGAAAGGAAAAGCTTCTTTTCTGCAGTAATACGTCCAATCCAAAGTAGCTTCAGTGACCATTCCTTAATTTAAAAGTCAGATGGGATGAGAAGGACAGGCAGCTGGACTAAGGGTTATTTTAGGCTGAACCTCAGGTGGTGACCTGACAGATAACTTTAGTTGCCATCAGATCAGCCCCAATGGACTAGGTTCTTGGTTTCTTCTTTTGCATATATATTGATGCAAACTTGAGAATTAGGAGGTAACATGATGGAGTGGGAGAGTAGGCTGGATTTGAAGTCCAAGGACCTGAGTCAGATCAGTGCCACCTGTGTGACCTTGAACAATCTCTTAACCTTTCTCTGCCTCAGTTTCTTTTTCTGTAAAACAAGTGGATTAGATTAGATGACCTCAGTTCCTTCCAGCTCCAAAGCTATGATCCCTTGAATTAGAGATGATTTCAAGGAGGAAATTTCCATACAAAAGGTAATATGGATCAGTAGTAGCCAATCTATGTAGGGAGAAGATTATATGGATTAAAATTAGGATTATGTTTTAGTTGTCACCAGGGACAACTAATGGCGTTCACTTCTACCCAAAGTTTTATTGGTATAAATTTCTCTCAATGAATTTAATTTTAAGTAAGCTTGTACTTCATCTTCAAAAAAAGAATGAATAAAAAAGCATTTATTAAATACTTACTGTGTTCTAAGACCTGGGAAAACAAATAAAAATTCAGAACAACAGTGGATTACATTCTCAAAGGTGGATGAAACACATATAGGCTGGGGAGGGGAGTTTTGGTCTGGGGAATCACAGGGTTGGTGAAGGGAGTTATAGGACCAGAGATCAACATGTCCTTTCCAGAAGCAATTTTAGGATTCATTTGATTAATATTCCTAGAGCAGGAGGTAGAATGGAATTGGGGAAGAACTAGATGTCAACAAGATAGATTGGATGGATGACTAATGGGGTATAAAACGTGTCTGATCTGGGTCCAGCTAGACGTAGCAGCCTAGATGAGTTTTTACTCACTTTCCAGTGAAGGCAGTTCAATGAGACAGTGGAAACAGTTTCTTAGAAATCAGAGATTGTTGAATGGTACCCATTGGTAAATGGCCAAGAAACCATGAGTAGATATGTAGGGATACAGGTTCAGATGATGTCAGGGGATGTTTTCTTGGTGGTTTTCCAAGGGGAGGGCTACTGATAGGGGAGAAGGTACTGATAGTGTTATATAGAACCTTGATGCTAGAAGGGACCCAAAGACCATTTAGTTCCACATGTACCTTAAAAAGCATCCCCTCTACATCATTCCCAATGAGTGGCCATCCTACAGTGAAAGGGTGCCCAGTACCTTCAAAGGTACATTCCACTTTGTATTAGTAAGTCCTTCCTTAAATCAAGCCTAAATATAGTTATTGTTACATTAGAGATTTATTCCTTTACATCTGACAAGACTACCTTGATAACCCAGGTAAGGTCAGGCAGTCATCGAGCATTTATTAAAGACTTAATATATGCCAGGCACTTTGCTAAGGTAAGGTATGTGTGTGTAGGATATTAAATCAATCAGTAGTCTACATGTTAGTGTGAATCAGATCACTCATATTCCTTCCTAATGGCAAGTTTAGAGAAAGTGAATTTTGTTGATTGTGAAATGAATAATTTTGGGGCCTTACTGTGCCACCTTAGTAAATACCTGTTTCTCTGAGTATTGAGTGAATATTATTCTCTTCATTTTGCAGATGGGGAAACTGAGGAAGTGATTTGTGAAAGATAATATAGCTATTCAGTGACAGAGTCCACAATGCAACCTAGGTTGGGTGCTCTTCCCACCACTCCGTGGTTCAGAGAGGGCTTTTTTGTTTTGTTTTTGTTTTTGATGCTTTTGTCCTCTTCTGGTTAATGTACTGAGAGAGTCCTGGACTTGAGATCGTGAGAATTGGGGTTTCTATCCCACCTTGGGCACTTACTAGATATCTGACCCTGGGAAAGTCATCATCTCTCAGCCTTAGTCCTTCATCTGTAAAATGGTGATGACAATAGTACTCACTTCATGGTTTTGTTGTGAAGATCTAGTGAAATGATGGCTATAAAGCACTTTTTAAAGTCTTAAGTCATTGTTATTGCTTCGGCTTTAGCTGTTGTTATCGGTAGTTAGGAGGCCCAGTGGATAGAACACTGGACTCAGAGTCAGGAAGACCCGAGTAGAAGTCCAGCCTCTGATTTACCAGCTGTGTGACCCTTGGCAATTTCCTCAACTGTGAAATAGGAAATACCTTATCCCTATTTTAAGACCCTGCCTCTCAAGGTTATTGTAAGGATCAACAAAGATAATATTGCAAAAGTTCTATATAAATGTTATCATTGTTACTGTTGTAGTTAGGACCAATACTTCTACTGCCTACCTCAAAGGGTTAATGAAGGAAACATACTACAGACATATTAGGAATTAAAAAAATTTTTCTTCTCTTTCTTGGCCACAACTTCCCTCTCTGTGGATTGGACCAGATGATCCTTAAGGTCCTCTTCACCAGAGAATTTTTGTAAATCCATTTTCACATTTTTTAAATAACCCTCCAGAACAACCAATGTTTTCATTTTGCGAATACCGAGATGCTAGTTATTAAAACAATTCTCTGTATTGACCAATAAAGCTTTTATGACTCCATCCAGTTACCATTCAGACTGGAAACTGCTGACCCCTGGTGCACAAAGCTGTGTTTTACTCAAAATTCATGATAGCTTAGTTCTGGAGGTGGAGCAGATCTGAACAAAATGGAAAAATCTCTCCATGACAATGAGCCATCAATTGAGGACATGGCTCTTATTGTTAGGACATTAGTGCCTTTATCCAGTTAGAAAAAGCCCACCCCCATGTTGAAATGTGTCACTTAATCACATCCCGGCAGCTCTCTCTTTGTGGCTTCGGCTCATGCTGGGGTGCTAGGCTTGCGTTGTTGCACCAGATTTAACATGTTCTATTTTTCTCAGTCTCTGATTCTGAACTCTTTTGCTGTAAATCTAAACTGCCTCCAGAGCACGCTAGGTCTGGGCTCCATTTGGGGGAAGTTTGCTGTGCTTCTGTAAACATAGGCTCAGTTTCAGATGGGTCGTGAAAGGTGATGCCGAGAGAGCTTTGCCCAGTTCTCAGTCGGGCTGCCAATGTTTCCCATCCCTCCCATGTGCAAATCTTTCTGGGTTCAAATATACTGGAATGGCCACGGCACTCAGCCACTGGCCCTTTGGAGGAGCGCGCCAACAAGTGTGGCTTGGGTTTCAGGGGAGGAACCACAAAGAAAGGCACTACAGAAAGACTTGGCTCACGGCACTAAACTGCTTTTATTGTCTGTTTAAACCACACCTCAGTTGTTTGTTTTTTTTTTTCACTGCAAATTCCTTGTCCCATTTTTTCCTGCTCAGGGCATTTCAAAGCCACTACTTCTGGATTCTTACGAAGACTAATGATGAGTGTGTTAAGTTTCTGAGGCCGTGGAATGGAAATGGAAATGGAAATGGAAACTAGGGCTTTTTCGTAGAGTCAAGACATGGTGGTGGGGGGGAGGGGGACGGCACCTTAAGCAGCCTGGAGACTCCCTCTATGTGCCTTTTGCTTCATGGTCCTCTACTGAACCACATTTATGTGGCACAGTGGGGTATATGGGGTGTTCAAGCAGGACCAGCACCTCTGGTGTGAGAGTGTGCCAAGCCCTTTCCAGGGCTGCTCATCCACCTTTGGTATCTACCTGGCATTCAGTTCTCACCTAAGGCTCCAAGAAGCTGTAGCATGTGCAGTAGCCACACCTCATAAACTGTCTCACCAGGATAAGAATAACCAAGGAGCCTCCAATCCATCAGTGAGTTGGGGGGAAGGTATATGTGACCTCAAGTCTGTGAAAGTTAGGTACTCTTTCACATACCTCAAGCATGTGAAGACTTCCCCCAGTGGATAAGGTGGATGTGAGCAATTTGTTCCAACAGGCTATGGAAGGGGTAGAAACAGACACTGTGGAGTGCTCAGAGCTTGGTCAGCTATCAGAGATGCCTAAGTCACTCACTCCATCTCTCCATCTTGGGCCATTGCCAGTCATGCTGCCTTTTATGTTGCCACTGCTTTGATGACACTGGGAGAGTGAAGCTGACTACTTTGTGCAACTCTACTTCACTTAAATCCAATTCCCCCATGAGTCAAGACATCACCTCATGATGTCATTGATCGTCTTAAAGAATGATGGACAAACAGCGCCAACAACAATATGGTGGAGCCTACTCTTTCACCCCTAGTGTTCCTATGTACACCTGCTTCCCACAAAGGCCATCCTTTGTACCACCACTGCTACTGTTGACCTTCCCTGTAACTGTCTTACCTCAGGTGAGAGAGTTCCTCGTTATGACTCTAGCCATGGATAGAAATCATTCTCTCTCACAAGTCACAAATTTTGAAAAGCAGATACAGCAATGAGAGGTCAAGAGACATGTTTGTTTTCAAGTAGTCGCTGCTGGAGGCATAGTCCTAATTCCCTCCTTCTTCCCCGACTCTCCCATTAGTTATGGAAATAAGCATCAGTCCTACTTCACAGCTGTTCATCTCTAGTGAGGTCATGGGCTATGAGCTATAGAATGAAAGATTTAGGTCATCTATACAGAATCCCTTTTTTAAAGCCTGAAATATTGTTAAACAGTGGCATGCATAGCAGAGACTGTGAAGTCTTTTTTTTTCCTTCGGTCTTTCAAAAATAGATTTTCACCAATTTGAAAATGTTCCGGTGTAGTGAGACCTGAAAAGTCAGGAATGGCCATGGGTCAACTAAGCTTACAATTGAATTTATTAACCATTTAGTAAATAATTACCATTTGCCTATTTATTTTTTTTGATAACAACATACGTTGTGACATGATAGGAAAAACCCAAGATAAGGAGTTAGAAGACCTGAGTTTTGGTTCTTCCTCTGCCCCTTAATAGCTGTTTGACTACGGACAAACTGCTTCTTCTCTTTGGGTCTCCTTTTCCTCACTGGGAAAATAAAGAGTTGGATTAGAAAGGTAATTGATAATATTCCTTCTCACTCTATACCTATGATCCTAACTGGTTTTATGTTGTTTATTTGGATACTTAATATTTCCAAACATTGCTGATTTTCTATTGAACTGATGTGATAAACAAGAACCAGAAATAATCAGCCTCAATATGTCAGTGTTTGATAACTCTTACAGCATTGACTAGGGGAAGGGTGCTTTCTTCTAAAAGAACTGCTGGGAACACTGGAAAGTAGTTTGGCAGAAAATGTAATTAGATTAGTATTTTATACCATATACAGCAGTGAATTCAATTTATAACATAGAAATTCTGTGCAAAATTATTTTTAAAAATTCAAGTAAAGTGGGAGACGTTACTTGGCACAGCTTTGGTTAGGAGAGAACTGTTATACAAACAAGGGATAGAGGAGATCATGAAGGAGGAAAAAAGACAACTTAAATTCATAAAATTAGAAGAAAAAAACATTTGTATGAATCATACATAAGAAGAGGAAATATTGGGGCAACTAGGTGGTGCAGTGAATAGATCACTGGCCCTGGAATCAGGAGGACCTGAGTTCAAATACGGCCTCAGAAACTTAACACAAAACTAGCTGTGTGATGTTGAGCAAGTCACTTAACCCCAACTGCCCTGCTTTCTCCCCACCAAAAAGGCAAAAAAAAAAAAAAAGAAGAGGAACTATCAGTTGAGGAGAAATGCTTTGTATCAAATAGGATAGGGACTACACCTGTAATTTCAATAATATAGTGATTTCCCAGATGAGGGGGCTCTACTCATGAAGGTTACCACCTTCTCTGAAATTTATAAACTGAATCCAAAGCATTGAGCGGGAAAATAACTTGCCCAGGTCAAATGTCTGAGGCTATTAAAAAGTTTGAGAGATGTAATTTCTGCATAATCTCACCATTTTATTAATAAGGCCAGCACATTATTAATAAAAGGATGGTCATTTGGCCACTTCTCTTAGACCAAAGACAATCATGGTAGGAAGTTCAGGTCTTATATGTTCTTTTGGAAGAGGAGTGACAATAAACTCAGATAGGTTAAGAAAGAATAATACAATGAGGGTCTGACAGTAACATCATGTCACCCTTGAACAGAGAAACTATCTCTATACCCAGACTACCCCCAGTAAAAGTCTGATATCTAAGATATATATGTATTTAACTATAAGACCAAGAACCATTTTCAATACCTAAGAAGTCAAAGGATATGAAGTTTCTTTAATCTAAACAACTATGAGGTTTCCTTCATACCCAGGACACTGGCAAAGATGAAACAAAGGACAGCCTAGGATAACGTATTCAAGGAATCTGTGCCCTACCCAAGTCACAGCAGAACACAATGGCTACTCCACCAAGCTGGGGTCTTGAACAAGAAAGTTAGTCCAATCTCATTATCAGCAATTTCCTTCAAGAGACTGAACTTTTTAAAATCATGACTTTCAGAAGAAGGGGAGAACTCTGGATCTCTCCAAATCATTGGTTATTAATAACAATTTATCTCATGGCTACCATGTGTCAGAGTCAGAAAGTGAACTCAGTTCTTCCTGTCTCTGATGTCAGCTGTCTCTTCATTGTAATACCCTGTCTCTCATCAAATATATACTGAACATCTGTAGTAAAAGTCTGATATCTAAGAAATATAGGTATTTAACTATAAGACCAAGAGCTGTTTTCAATGCCTAAGTAGTCAAAGGATATGAAGTTTCTTTAGTGCAAACACTATGAGGTTTCCTTCATACCCAGGACATTGGCAAAGATGAAACAAAGGACAGAAATAGTTATGGGAATATCGGAAGACTGATCCACGGTTGGAGGATGTGGGAACTGGTCCAACCACTAAACAGTTTGGCATTGATAGAGAAGTCACTCGCCTGTTCAAAGCCGTCGACTCAGAGATACCATTACTGAACAAGAATCTCAAGGAGGCCAAACAAAGAAATTCCATATATAACAAAACATCATAGTGATGCTAGTTTGTGGTAGAAAAACCCTGGAAGCAAAGTAGGAGCATCAATTCCGAGGCAGAAGGTATTTTAGAGGTTATCTTCCTGATCTCGTTATCAGAAATTTTGACCTGGATGGATCAAGAGATTTGCCCAAGGTGGAGGCAAAGGGAAGGGTACAATCATTATTAAGAGCTTACTATGTATGTGCCAGGCATTGTGCTGAGTGCTTTACAAACGTTTCTCATTTGATCCTCACCATGACACTGTGAGGTAGATGCTATTATCCCATTTTACAATTGAGAAAATAGAGGCAGACAAAGGTGAATGGACTTGTCCAGGATCACACAGTCAATGTCTGAGATTGAATCTGAACTCAGATCTTCCTGACTTCAGACCCATCCACTGCGCCACCTAGCTGCTAAAGTCACTTGGGCAGTAAGGAGAAGAACAAAGATTTGAGCTCTAGACTTCTGGGTACAAATCCAGTACACCCCTGGGAGACAGATGAACAAGCTGTGATGTACAATGCAACAGAATATTATTTTGCTTTAAGGAATGAGGCATATGGGAAATCCAGAGCAGAACTGGATAAAATGGGAAGACTCTTCATTAATTTAAGACCTAGATTTTATTGGGAGAAGTAAGAACTGATACAAAGTGAATGGAACAGAACTGGGAAAATGAAGCGATGGGCATAACATAATCCCAAAGATACCAGAGTACAGACGAGCACTCCGAGCCTCGCCGGATCAGTCTTGGTGCTGGAGAAGAGATGGAGAAATGCATTCCCCTCTGCTCCTTGGGAACACGGGTCTGGACCTATGTAACACTGAATGTCAGTTGGGTAGTTGGTTGGGCTTGACTTTTTCCTTGACTATAAGTTATGGTGCTGTGGGTACAGGTGGGGAATGTATCCTGAAATGGCTATGACATAAAAACAGGAGACATCAACAAGACTGGAAAAATAGAAAGAAGGTTGATCTCACTCTTCTCCTTGCTTCCTACTTGGCTGTTCTCCATAGATGTGCATCACAATCCATCCATGCTTGGTAGAGAGGTCAGAGGACTCATTACCAGGTAGAGTGTAAATCCCTTGAGGGCAGGTGTAGGGTTTGTTTTGTATTTGGTCTTTGTGTCCCTAGGGCCCAACTCGGTGCCTTGCACATAATAGGTGCCTGATAAATATTCCTTAAATTGAATCCCCTTGAATTTAAAGGAATAAAAAGATCTATTGGTCATCTAGTCTGATCCCCTCAATTTACAGGCCCAGAGGAATTAAGTTGCCTGCCGGAGGTCACACAGTGCTAAGGAGCATGGTTAGTATTTGAATCCAGGCCCTCAGATTCCAAATGCAGTGTTCTTTCCATTTCCCTGTGCTGACAGCACCATTTAAAATGTTGTCATTAAAAAAATACCCATTATTTTGAGCTTCAGAGAAGAGACTGAAGATCCCAAAGACTCAGGGTTGCTCTGAGCTTGTGGGATCAGAAACTTCTGTGGGAAGAAGAACTTGTATACAGCAAACACTTACTGAATGCTTGTCTAAATAACATGGTACAGAATGTCTCCATGCGCTGACTGCTCAAAGGGCCCTCTTTCCACAGTCTGTTAGTGGGCTGTCGACTTGAATCCTCCTCAGTTTCTCGGGAAGAAAGCAAGCCAGCATTTTACTGAACATGTGTAGGACACTGCTGTACATTTTACAAATGTTATCTCATTTGATCCTCAAAACAACCTTGAGAGGTAGATGAAACTAAAATCTTCATTTTGGGGTTGAAGGGACTGAGATGGATGAAGCTCAAGTGACTTGCCCAGGGTCATGCAGCTAGTAAGCACCTAAGGCTGGATTTGAATTCAGGTCTTTCTGACTTCCAGGATGGTGCTCTATCCACAGAGCCACCTAGCTCCCTTCAGGAGGGCAGGAGGGCAGAGCTTTTAGTCAGCTGGTATAGCCTTCAGGAACGCAGGGTTCACCTACTCACCATACTGAGGTCTGGGGGAGGATTTGGTTTGTTAAATAGAAATTCTTATGCCGCATTTAATTGGGTTCTCACTGGAGCATTGGGAAATATCTTCCTTTTCTGGCCAAAAATGTGGTCATTGAAGACGCAGGACTCCAAGATGAAGAAACAGCAGCATATTCAGAGGCCCCAGGATCAGAGGCACATCTGTTTTCCAGGTGGCCTCAGGGAGCAGTAGATCCAGGACAACTGGTCCCAAGACTGCTTCCATTCAGGAGGATCATTCCTCCCCCCCTGCCTGCCCCCACTTAGGGTTCAACCAGAAACAGAATCAGGGAAATGATGGTCAGCAAAAGGCCAAAGGCCAACACGTGAATTTGAAAAAAGAAAAACCAGATAGATGGTTTAATTTAATTTTATTTTTACTCCTTCCTTTTAAAATTTCAGCAAAGATGAGCAACTCTTTCAAAAAGACAAACTGTATGACTGAGGAAATCATCCTCCTCATGTACCCAGACAACTCCCTAAGACTATATATTACTGACAAGTATCTGAAATGTACTACGTGAGTGGAGGGCATTTCCATACTGGGAAGGAAAGCAGAGATCTGGACCAAAAGTAAAAAATGCAGCAGGAAATATGATAAGTGCTCAGAATCTGAAGACCAAAATTCAACAGTCTGGTCCCTTACAGGATAGAAAATATTTGTCTAAAGAAGAGTTGTAGGGGTGGCTAGGTGGTGCAGTGAATAGAGCATTGGCCCTGGAGTCAAGAGGACCTGAGTTCAAACAGACACTTAACACAAAACTAGCAAGTCACTTAACCCCACTGCCCTGCCTTCCCCTTCCAAAAAAAAAAAAAGAGTTGTAGAAAAAAAAAATCTCCCTGGCCAGGAGACTCTCACACTGCAAATGTCCTCCAGGAACTTAATAGTTCAAAGTGTTTCCCAGTGCACTGAGCTTATGATTTTCTCCAGACCTATCCCTTCTTGCATAAGCAGGCTGGAAGCTTTTCACAGTTCACATCACTCTGATGTTGCCGGAAGACAGCAGAGCTTTGGATTAATCACTAACTCTCTTCTCAGGCTGTATTCTGTTTGTCTTCTTTCTTGCAATAAGGAATCTATCAGCTCTCTCAGTAGGGTATTCTGAGAAACCTGTCAGTCAGTCAATAAGCATTTATTAAGCACCTAATGTATATATCAGGCACTATGCTAACCACTGGGGATACAGAAAGAGATGAAAGATACTCCTGGCTCTCCAGGAGCTTAAAGGACAAGGGAAGAAGATGTCAAAGAAACAAATACAGAGGAGAAATGGAGAATAATTAATAGAGGGTGGGGGCTGCACTTAAGAGGGCTTGGATAAGGCTTCCTGTAGAAAGCAGGATTTTGGTTGAGACTAAATAGAAGTCAGGAAGGCCATAGTCTCGGAGTGAGAGGGACAGAATTCCAGGCATGGGGGGAGAGCCTGAGAGAGTGCTGGGAGTGAGAGATGGAGTATGTTGTTCATGGAAGAGCCAGGAGGTCAATGTCAGCGGCTTGAAGAGTGTGTGTTGGGAGGAAGGGGCAAGAAGCCTGGAAAGACAGAAGGGAGTTAGATTATAAAGGACTTGGGAGACAAAACGAGAGGATTTTCTATTTGTTCCTGGAGGTGATAAGGAGCCTTGGAATCTATTGAGAAGAGTAGTGAAATGGTCAGAACTGAGCTTTGGGAAACTCACTTTGGGGGCTGAATGAAAAATATGTTGGAGTGGGGAGAGACTTGAGGCAGGCAGATGCACCATCAGCTATTGCAGTGGTCCAGATGTGAGGTGGTGAGGGCTGCACCAGGGTGGGGACAATGTCAGAGGAGAGAAGCGAGTATATTGGAGAGATGGTACAGAAGTGAATGACAGGTCTTGGCATCAGCTTGGATGGGGGAGGGATGAGTCAGTGAGGAGTCAAAGACAATTCAGGCCATCAGTCTGAGGGACTGGGAAAATGGCATCGCCCTCTGCAGTAATAAGGAAGGAAAGGGCTGGGGGAAGATTTAGGGGGAAAGATAATGAGATCTGTTTTCAACATAATGAGTCTAAGATGTTTACTGGACATTTATCCCAAAATGTCTGAAAAGCATCTGGAAATGAGAGATTGTAGGTCAGCAGAGAGGTTAGGGCAAGATAGGTAGATTTGAGAGCTGTCAGTATGGAAATAATAATTATGTTTATGGTGGCTGATGAGATCACCAAGTGGAGAAGTACAGAGGGAGGAGAGAAGAGGGCCTAGGAGAGAACCCTGGGGGACACCTATGGTTTGAGGGTGTGATCTTGGGGAGGATCTTGCAAAGGGAACAGAGAAGGAATGGTTAGGTGGGAGGAGAAGCAAGAGAAAGTGGTACCTGGAAAACCTAGAGAGAAGTGAGCATCAAAGAGGAGTGACCATCAATGTCAAGGCTGCCGAGAGGGCTAGGAGAATGTGGACAGAGAAAAGGCCATTGGGTTTGGCAACTGAAAGATCATTAGTAACTTTGGGGAGAGCAGTTCCAGTGGAATTATAAGGTCAGAAGCTAGACTGCAAGGGGTTAAAAAGAGTAAGAGAAGGGGAAAAAAATGGAGGCACCTGTTGTGGATGGTCATTTCAAGGTTATCCATAAAGGGCAGAAGAGATATATGATGGTATTAGCAGGGATGGAAGGATCAAGTGAGGGTTTTCTGAGGACGAGGGAAACGGGGGCATATTTGCAGGCAGTGGAGAAAGAGATGCTAGCGTGAGAAAGGTGGAAAATAGTGTGGATGACAGAAGGGACAGTCTTTTTGATGAGAGGGTATAGAGTGGGAACATTTGAGCAGGCAGGGGGATTAGCTCTGGTAAAGAGTAAGACCAGAGGTAATGCAGGAGATTGTGGTGGAAGGCATCTGAGTGATAGGAGATAAGGAGGAGGGGAGAAGTGGGAGCTCGCAATGAATGGCCTCATTTTTTTTCCTGTAAAGTATGAGGCAAGGTTCTCAGCTGAGAGAGTGGGGGAAGGGAGAGCAATGGGAGATTTGAGGATTGATGAAAAGGTTTGGAAGAGCCACTGTGGAGAGTGGGATAGTGAGTTGATAAGGGAGGTATGGTAGGATTGCCTAGCAGTAGTGAGGGCCCAGTTGCAGTTGTATAACATAAATTTGTATTGAGCCCAATCAGAATGGTTGCATGATTTTCACTATAATCATTTAGTGGTACATGTGTAGGTGTGAAGGTGATGAATGGTGGAAATGAAGTTTGGTAGGGCAAAATTGGTAATATGATAAGAGGTTAGACAAGGAAGGAAGACAGAATAATGATTTGGTTCACCAAGGGTCAACATGGGGAAAAGAGAAGAAAGTGGCTAGTGGGAGGAGGGAAACCATCCCCCCTTTCCCATTTCTCTGAAGATGGTGTGGGAGAGGATTGAGGGATCGAGGGACTGGAAATCATCATGAGGATGAACGTTTGGTAAAGGAAGGCAGAGGGAGAGGTGGATAGCCAATAGATTACACTCAAACAAGGGAATTTCCTATTCCTAAAAATGAAGGTAGCATATTTTGGCGTGATGGCTAGCTCGAGAATATGACCATCTTTGTGTGTGGCTGAGGTAGGGTAGAGGAGTAGATCTTGGGTAGTGAGTAGGAAGTTGAGGAACTGAGTAGTCAAAGTGTTTGAAAGAGAGTCAATATGTTGAAGTCCCCTAGTATGAGGACAAGAGTTGAGGAGGAAGGGAAAATTATAAGTCATGCTCTGAACTCGTTGAGGAAGGAAGGTTATAGACAAAGGCTACCAGGGTTTTAATTGAGGGATAGAGATTGAACCTCAAAGGAGGTGAGGTTACTGAGTGATGGAAGCAGGGAGAGAACCTGAAATTGGCAATGGGAAATAAAGAATATTCTAACTACCTTTCCTTGATCAGTGAATCCTAAATTCAAGAATGGATTTCTGGGCCATAGATAGTTATAAACAAATAATTAACAGTTGGGTGACTTTTGCTCATAATTATAGATTGTTTTCTAGAATTATTGAGCCAATTCACAGTTCTACTAAGAATGCATTAGTTTCAAAATGCTGATTTGCCAAAATAATTAGCACAAAAGCAAAGAGGAAGAGCACTGTTCAAGCCCTTAGCAATCCAGGTTTGCAGTCTCAATGTCCTCCTAGTCTCTACTCTGTTTCCCATGCTCTCATATCTAACCAGTTGCCAAGTTTTATTGATTATCCCTCCATACCAACACTCCAAACCATCCCATTCATGGGGCCACCACCCTAGCCTGGGCATTCATGACCTTCTTCCTGGACAGTGGAAACAGTCTGCCACAGGAGATCTTTCTTAGAACAGATGTAGGAGGGGTTTGAGAACTTCCTGGAATACTGAGATTTTTCAGTTCAGAGGGATACTTATTTCCCTTTCTGCTTTGAGAGTGAATTGGATCATGAGAATCTCTGAGCTGGAAAGTGAACTCGAATCATGTCTAGTAGCTTTAAAATGGACCCACATACACACAGACACAGACACTCACACACACACACACACACACACACACAGACAAAGAGAAAGAACTGAGTACTATGTCAGCCAAGGAGCAGCAGCAGTAGAGTAAACAGTGTCTCCATCCCCACCTAGGACTTAGTGAAGCTAGCTAGGAAGAATTGTCAGCACATGGACAAATGGGCCAAAGGAGAAACCAAAAAAACAGCTGATTTGTGACCAGAAAGGAGAATCTAATGTGGACCATTGGGCCCTTGTAAATATTTTGGAACAGAAGACTGGTTGAAGCTGCTACTTGCACTCACCTCTTCAGGGACTGAAGAATGGTCCAAAGGGTTGACTCTTTCCCAATTGCTCCTCAAGTCTCACCCATAAACAACACTACTCATTCCTTTTACATAATAATTTCCCATATCCTTATTTTGCCTCAGCCACATGAAGAGAGGGATTAGCTGCAAATACACAAAATTTAAATTATGGCAGGGACAGACTTCTGACTGAATATTAGGGTTTTTCCTAATTGGGGGCTTCAAGCTATTGTGATTGAATTAATAACTTCTCATCTGATAAAACCTCAACAAAATGGCAGAGAAGATAACCACATTGACTTGAGGACTATTATATTACTCTTAGGCTAAAAGTAACTAATTGTTAATAGCAGGATGAGGCTGCTTTACTCTCCAGAGAGTACTGGGTGACCAATTCTACCCTTCACAGATGGTAGTACACAGACAAATGATTAACCTTGCTAATGCAGGTGCAAACAGGCTCTTGAGTCCTTCTTTTGGAAAACTGGACATCATCCAGATATATTTTTGCTTTAATCCATGTTGCCTTCTCTACACATCTACATTCAACAAAATAAAAACATTGTTTCAGTAATAATTGCTAACATTTCTATAATGATTAAAGGCTTATAAAAAACTTATCAAACACGATCTTTTTTATCCTTAACCACAATCCTGTTGAGGCAGATACTAAAGATGTTTTTCACCTTCATTTTACAGAGTACCAGAGAAATTAAATCATTCACCTATGATGACATACCTTTTTGTTGTTGGTGGTGTTGGTTTTCAGTCATGTGAGACTCTTCCTGACCCCATTTGAGGTTTTCTTAGTGAAAATATTGGAATGGTTTGCCATTTCTTTCCCCAGATCATTTTGCAGATGAGGAACTGAGACAAACAGGGTTAAGTGACTTGCCCAGGGTCACACAGCTAGTAAATGTCTGAAGCCTGATTTGAACTCAGGAAGATGAGTCTTCCTGATTCCAAGGCCTCTATGTCACCTAGATACTGATAATAGAACTAGTATTTGTCAAAAAAAATTTCTTACCCACCTCCAAGTCCATTCCTCTTTCCATTATGGCATGCTCACAGCAGAGTGAGGTTCCTCCCTTTTCTCTTCCTTTGCTGCAAACCCCAGCTCTTCTTCCGAGTTCCCGTCGTGTTTTTGTAGCTGGTTGATTCAGTGTTATAGAACCATGACCAGGGCACTCGTAAAAATGCTTACAAATGCTTGCTGCAGCATCCTAGGATATTTTTTCATTACACTGTGACATTGCCATTGAAAAATTATTTTAATCATTACAACTGAATTACACGGGGGGAAAACATGATGAGATGGTACTTAAAAGGAAGGACGTACAGTACATTAATTGCCCCTGCATAATGAAAGAAACATGGCATGGCCAATGCTTGCAACATGAATCTTGAGCTAAACAGACAAATTACAGAAGGGATAGAACAAGGATGTATGTGTTCAAAATGGCATCCCCATCATGCCTCCTTCTGCGGGTCCTATACTGTATCTTCTGTTCAATGTTTGCTTCCTCTCCATGTTATACTGGCTAATTATTGGGGGCGGGAAGTCATGGCAGGGGAGGGGACAGGCTTGAAAAGATATGGTCTATTACTTCTACATTAGTAGGAATTTCAAGAGATGTACTTAATTCATTTTTGGTGGATTCTTTTGCAAGGATTATTTATTTTTCATTTCATTTTATTCTTTTTTTTTTGAAAATAGTATTTTATTGTTTCCAATTACACATAAAGATGGTTTTCAACATTTATTTTTATGAAATTGTGTGTTTCAAATTTTTCTCCCTCCCTTCCCTCCCCCCTCCTCAAGACAGCAAGCCATCTGATATAGGCTACATGTGTGCAATCATGGAAACATTTCCACATTAGTCATGTTGTGAAAGAAGAAACAGAAGAAGAGGGAAAAGCCACAACCCCCTCCCCCCAAATGAAAATAATATGCTTCAATCTGCATTCAGACTCCATCATTCTTTCTCTGGATATGGATAGCATTTTCCATTACGAGTCTTTTGGAATTGTCTTGTATCATTGTATTGCTGAGAAGAGCTAAGTCTATCATAGTTGATTATCACCCAGTGTTACTGTTACTGTGTACAATATTCTCCTGGTTCTGTTCCCTTTACTCATCGTCAATTCCTATAAATTTTCTCAAGTTTTTCTGAAATCCACCTGCTCATCATTTCTTATGACACAAAAGTATTCCATTGCATTCACATATCACAACTTGTTCAGTTATTCCCCAATTGATTAATGTTCCCTCAATTTCAAATTCTTTCATACCACAAAAAAAAGCTGCCATAATTATTTTTGCGCATTTAGGTCCTTTTTCCTTTCTTTTTATGATCTCTTTGGGGAACACACCTAATAGTGGTATTGCTGAACAAAATGGTATGCATGGCTTTATTGCCCTTTGGGCATAGTTCCAAATTGCTCTCCAGAATGGTTGCATCAGTTCATGACCCACCAACAATGCATTAGTGTTCCTTCTTTTTTTCCCCTATCTTTTCTAACATTTATTATTTTCCTTTTCTGTCATATTAACTAACTGATAGGTGTAAAGTGGTACCTCAGAATTGTTTTAATCTGCATTTCTTTAATCAATAGTGATTTAGGGAATTTTTTCATATGACTATAGATAGCTTGGATTTCCTTATCTGAAAACTGCCTGTTTATATCCTTTGACCATTTATCAATTGGGGAATGACTTGTATTCTTATAAATTTGACTCTGTTCTCTATATATTTGAGAAATGAGGTCTTTGTCAGAAACTCTTGCTAGAAAAATTGTTTAACAGCTTTCTGCTTTCCTTCTCATCTTGGTTGCCTTGGCTTTGTGCAACCCCTTTTTAATTTAATGTAATCAAAATTATCCATTTTGTGTTTCATAATGTTCTCTGTCTCTTGTTTTGTCATAAATTCTTCCCCTCTCAATAGAGCTGCCAGGTAGACTACTCATGATAATCATTTATTTTTTATTAGTTATTAGTTAGGTGGTGTAGTAGGTAGGACACTAGGAGTCAGCAAGAACTGAATTCAAATCTGACTTCCGACACTATCTGTGTCACCCTGGACAAGTCATTTGATTTCTTTTGGCTGTTTCTTCATCTGTAAAATATGGATAATAATAGGTTTGTTGTGAGAATAAAATGAGATATTTTTTGTAAAGCATTTTGTCATCACTAAGGTGCTATATAAATGCTAACCATTCTTTTTTTCACAGCTGATAAAAAAGATGTCGGTTAAAATGGCTTCAAGGATGTTCCATATTCCATCAGAATATAAACTTAATGGGGCAGCTAGGTAGTGCCATGAGTAGAGCACTGCCTCTGGAATCAGGAGGACCTGAGTTCAAATCCAGTCTCAGACACTTGATACTTAACTAGCTGTGCGACCTTGGACAAGCCACTTAATCCCAATTGTCATGCTTTTCCCCTTCAAAAAGAAAAAGAATATAAACTTTAAAAAAATGCAGATTACTCTGATTAGCTCCTGCTTATTGGGTAGAATGCTGGCCCTAGAGACAGGAAGATCTGAGATCAAATCCAACCTCAGACACTTACTGCCTTTGTGACACTGGGAAAGTCTTCACTTCTCTACACCTCTGTTTCTTCATCTGTAAAATGGGTATTATAATAATAATAATACCTACATCACTGGGTTATTATGACGTAGATATGAGATTATGAGATAATGTTTGTAAAGTACTTAGCATAGTGCCTGGCACAGAGTAGGTATTTTATTAATTCTTGTTGATCTGAATTAAATTTGGGTGAATTTTCATGCCTGTCTGTGTCTCAGTTTTCTCATCTAGAAAATAAGGGTCTTAAATCAGATCATCTGTGAACTTGTATTCCTGGAATATTGTGTCCCAACTTCCACAGGGCTTTGGTTATGAAAATCAATCGTGAATGACTGACCTTGAAATGCTTTATGCCATAGTGTTCATAATTCTATCTATAAAGCATCTTTTGTTACTGGAAAACTTTCAATCTTTGGGTCTTGTCAGCCAAGAGTTTTATGATGACGGTAAAATGAAGAAGAGTAATATGAAGGAGGACAGCCAGAAAGACAAGGGAGTGGAGTCTTTGTTTTTCTTGTCCCCTTTTTAGGAAGAGAATGTTTGTGTGGCTTCAGCTATTCCCTGCCTGAGATTATCCTACTTCTTAACCCTCCCCAACCCTAGCCCCACTTATTTCTTTCTCGAGTATAATGTATTTATGTACCAAATTGCATGTACATTTTCAACTTTTCTTTGTTTCAGATAAGTAAGTTTCATCTTATTAGTAAGGGAAGGAATAAACATTTATTAAGAACCTATAATTTACCAGGCACTATACCAAATATATTCTAAATATTATCTCATTAGATGCCCGCTCCTCCTGCCTCTCTATTTCTATATTCTTTTTCTCATACACCCCAATTATGAGAAATAGCCAATTTTACCCTCATATTCCTTTTTTCACCACTAGTTCACCCTCCCTTCTCAGAAAAGAATCAATCCACTTCAGGACCTCTTTCTAAAAAAAAAAAAGAACTCCCTCAATATCCTTTGAAGATACTGAGATTCTGAAGAAATACTTGTTCTCTCCCCCATTAGCACAGCATACTATCCAATCCAATTGCTGACATTAATTTGCTTTTTTAGATCTCTCTAGACTCTGGTGTTTGTATTTCATTGCTCCTACTCAACTTTTATCTTTTCATCAGAAATGCATAAATATTCTTTATTCCACTGATGGTCTTTTTTTTTTATTAAGCTCAGCTTTGAGAGTAAGTTATTTTCAGTCACAAACCTCTACCTTTTGTCTTCTAGACTATTGCATTCCAAGATCTCTGCTGGTTTTTAGTGGATGCTGCCAGGTCTTGTGTGATGCTGATGATGGTTCTGTACTTGAACTACTTCTTTTGGGATGCTTATTACATCTTTCTTTGATGTGAAAGCTATGAAGTCCAGCTATGAAATTCCTAGGGCTTTCCTTTCAAAACATGAATGGGGAATTCTTTCTAGCTTCACTTACTTCTCTGTTTCTAATTTGCCTAAGCAGTTTTTGTTGACAATTTCTTTAAATATGAAAACCGCACAATCAGTAATCAGTAAGAAGCATTTATTAAGCACTTACAAGATTCCAGGAACTATTCTAAATGCTGGGGGTTACAAAGAAAGGAAGAACACAATCTCTGTTCTCCAGGAGCTGGGTTAATGGGGAAAACAATGCAAATAATGACATATAAACAAGACAAATACAAGATAAACTGGGTATAACTAAGAGAGGGAGAGCAATGGTGTTAATGGAGAGGAGGAAAAGTCTTCTTATAGAAGTTGGGATTTTAGCTGAGATTTGGAAGAAGCCAGGGAATCCAGAAGGCAGAAATGTGGAGGAAGAAAACTCTTTTCATGGTAGACAGCATGTGATAATGCATGGAGGTAGAAGATGAATTGTCTTATGTGAGGAACAGCAATTGTCACTGCCACAGAATATATAGTGATAAGCAAGGTGTAAGAAGGCTGGAAAGGTAGGAAAGGCCAAGTTATGAAGTCATGATGAAGTTATGATCCTCTATATTATAAGAAGTCCCAGATTTTATTGAATGGGTGATGAGGGGGTGGATAATGACATGGTGAAACCTGTGTTTCAGGAAGATCACTGACAGCTGAGCAAGCAGAAAAGGGTCTGAAGTGGGAAGAGATGAGGCAGGCAGACCCAACAGCAGCTATTGCAATAATCCAGGTGTGAGATGATGAGTGCTTGGACCACAGTGGGAGCAGTGTCAGAGGAGAGAAGGGAGTATTTTTGAGAGATATTATACAGATATAATCGACAGGTCTTGGAAAGAGAGAGAGAGAGACTAAGAGAGAGAGAGAGAGAAAGAGAGAGAGAGAGGGAGAGAGAGGGAGAGGGAGAGGGAGAGAGAAAGAAAGGAATCAAGTATGACACCAAAGTTGCAAGCTAGGGTGACGGGGAGGATGGTAGTATCCTCAGCAGTAATTGTGAAGTTCCGAAGGGGAAAGGTTTTGGGAAAAGGAAAGTTTCATTTTGATCATGTTGAGTTAAAGATGTATATAGTATATCCAGTTCAATATGTCCAATAGGGAGCTGAAAATGCAAGTCTGAAGGTAGAAGAAAAGTTAGGGCTGGCTAAGTAGATTTGAGAATCATCAACACAGAGAAGATAATTGGATATATGGGAACTTAAGTGTTTGCTAAGGAAAATAGTATCAAGAAAGAAAAGAAGAGACAGAACCTTATGGGAACACACACCATGTGGGTGCATGACCTGGATGAAGAGCCAACAGAAGAGATTTAGGATGGGTCAGAGGTGCAAGGAGAACCAGGAGAGAAGAGTGTCCAGAAAATAGTGTCCTAGAGAGAAGAGAATATCAAGGAAAAGAGAGTGATTGACAGTGTTGAAGACCACAAAGAGACTTAAAAAA